>CM062294.1:28111176-28182529 GCA_031216915.1 Pictodentalium vernedei
TTTTTTTCAAAATGGCGGATTATCGTCCTTTTAACCCTTTACCCATCGCAGACGATATCAAAACTTATTATTTTAAATATCATGTTTTTAAAGTTTTCGAAAAATTTCAACAAAACCATATCATGTGACCCCCTCTTTGGAACGAGCTCGACGAGCTCGTTCCAAAGAGGGGGCACATGATATGGTTTTTGTTGAAATTTTAACATAAAACCATGCGGAAAATAAAAATTTGTTCCTCACATATGTACGGAACGAAAATCGTTGACAGACGGTTTTTAAATAGAAGCGAAACATCAGGAGCTCGTTTCAACGAGGGGTCACATGATATGGTTTTGTTGAAATATTTTGAATAATAATATTTTTTCAACTGCTGAATTTGCATATTACGCGCGCGGATGTGGCCGATTCGTTGGGTAAAGGGTTAATAGGGGGATAGGCTTTTTTATAGTGAGCAACATAAATTCTGTTACCAATTTTTTTTAACAATTAACTCTGTACGTATACGGTGGCCTGAGAAAAGTAGGGCAGAAAGACAAGATTTTATTACAGAAAATATAGCCAGAAATTATGCTTTTCATACATGAATTCGGCGATCTTGGAATAATAGTTTTTCCCACAGATTGTGGAGTATCAGTTTTGGCACATTACCTTCATTGACTGCCAGAAAGAGGGTTCATGGTAAGAGGAACCTAAATTTTCAATGCTAAGTGGTATTTACTAGATTGTGATATGTCAAGCAGTGTTTTGGTTTTCCGGTTCGGTTCGGTTTTCAGCAAACCGAAAAACCGAACCGTGAGATCTAGCAAACACCGGCCGAACATTTTTACTGTGTTTGGAGATAAAATGATCAAAGTATCTTACTTGGATGGAACTGGCTAGTATCCCATATCGACTTGGTTTACCCAGCAAAGGGGTGAGACTACGCGTTCAGCCGACGAGTCAATACGGCAGAAAATTTGACAATGAGACGATAACATAGATTAGATGAACTTGTGCTGACTGAATAGATTTAGTAACTGATCTCCTAAAACCTATAAGAGTGATCAAAGGGAGGTAAGTCTGAACCCAATGTTGTTATTTGTCGACAGGGCTTTTTGGAGCGAGTGGTGTCGTAAAAGCTATTATTAAAGACTGTTCTATGAAAACCCCCATTTACAGCAACACTAAACCATGCGGAAAATGAGAACTCTTTCCCCACACATGTGCCGAACGGAAATCGTTGACGGACTATTTTTAAATAGAGGCGAAATTTCACTGAGATGTTCTACGAATCGTGCACCGCAATTACAATTTGAATCGCTAGCGACAGCTATAAATCCCCTCACAAATTTGTATGGCGAGAAAATGTGTTCTTTTTGTTGATAGTGACTGTTGCCAAATGAAATGCTGAGTGTCCTTCTAATAATTGCTTTTTGACATGAAGGCGTGTAATCAACACAGAACGACTCAACGCATGTGAATGGATTAATCGATGTGGCACTTGTGCCATCGCGGGAGGATAAAAACTTGAGGCCTGCAGTCTCCTCGTTTTATCCTCCCGCCGCTGGTACTAGTGCCATATTGATTAACCCATTTCCATGCGCGTGTTGTTCTGGGTATATATGTCCCCCTAATGCATGCGTCCCAGTATTTTCTGTCATCTGGAATTGATCCCGTGATTCTGTAGTTTCCTGATTATTATGACAATTTTCTAGTTATCATAGCATTTGCATTGCTGACCACGAATCTTCCACTCAAAGAGCAGAGACCTTTCAAAGACATTCCTTGAATTAGTCAAAGATTAATTTTCATATTAATATTTTTGCTATGACTTTTGACTCGATGGGAGAGATCAATGATATCGTTTTCAATGAAGGACCATGGCAATTTATTTTCTTTTTTGTGGGAGGGTTGAGACAAATTTTAAGAAAAAAATAAAATTTGAATGAGTTTTTGTGAGTAGCGCAAGAATTTTCAGTATTTTGGGTAATGGATTTATGAAATATTTAACATGACATATCACATCGCGTTAAGCACCTGTTTGTTATGTCCACAATTAGAGCTAATTGACAATGTTCAGTCAAAGATTGCTTGATTGACCAAAATGTCAGCAATAAAGAGAAAGTCCTGAACTATTTAATAATGGGTCTGAGACTATTCGCGTCAAGCGCGTAGTCAGGATTCTATAGTACAGAGTACCTGAGTCAGTTTTATGGTGGGGAGGGGACACGATATTTGGAAGATCGTTGTTAGGACTTCGGGGGCCTCTTCTATTCATAGCTAGGACCCTCTGGTCGTTACCTCTTCCTCCCACTTTGGGGACGTGGGAGGAGGGGGTAAAGACTGGAGGATTATTGTAAGGACTAAACCTCCCACCACCAAGACAATTTTGCAAAATTCAGTAGTCTAAATGTGAGTGTGACGTATTTATAGGCCTATATTGTGGACTATGTATTACATGTAGGGTTTTCATATGTTTTGTGAAAGTTGCATTGAATCAGTTTTCTATGGGGGTGGTCAGCAAAAATGTTTGGTGGCCAAGACCGCCAAGTCGTCCGTGGCTAGGCCACTGATTCAGTTTAATTTAAAAGAATACACAATATTTATAAATGAATAGTAAATAATTTAACTTTTTTTCAGAATTCAAAGAGGGGAGTACAAGACGAAAGACTCAGAAAAGTAAGTAAACGGATCTTTTATTTTGCTGAATAAAATAATTTTGGTACAAATAAAGGGTTCCCACGGCAGCTGAGAGCCGCACTGACGTTCACCCTATTATCGTGTAAATACAAGATACTAACTAGAAATTACAAGATACTAAATGGTTATTATCTTATAATTTCAATTTAGCCAACGTGTAATTTCAAGTTAGCTAACTAATAATTACAATTCAATAATTTAATCATTTGCCCCGCCTCTGCGTTTGATTGGTTGAAAGCATACAGCGTGAAAGTCGTCAAAATCGTATAAACCAAATCACGTAATGATTTGGAATGTCTACACGTTCGCACATCCGATCCAACTTTGAAGACTCTGGAAGCTCCGCCCACTCAATCCAATTGTTACCGCGAGGGCGTGACGGCAGACTGATAGATGGATAACAAGCTTGTAAACAAAGATCAATGATCGATTTTTCATCGCCTCCAGTCAGCGAGAATATAATGATGATTTCTCGGGAACAGTTGAATTTAATAAAATACACCGAAGTAGGAGACGAATAAAAGATCATACATCCAAACATGAATTTGGTGGGAACTTAAAAAAAATGTTTTTAATGATATTGTTACGTGACTTTGCTAAATAGCTGTCGTCTGCGATCGAAAATCAAAACAACAAACAATTTGACAATGATTGACGTTACCTGTTTGTGGCACACTTTCCTGAGTTTATGTTGTTGTCTTTTTGCGAAAATTAAAAGTTTTTCGTTCACGTACACATAGTTTTCTATATTGTAATATTACAGCCGGATTAAATTATAAGATATAACTGTTGTTTTCCCTTCGGTTTATGCGATATAGACCGAAAATTTTCAGCACAAGCTTAATCATAACTCGCTACGCGAGTTATGAAGCTTGTGCTGAAAACTGTCGGTTTATATCGCATAAACCCGAAGGAAAACAACAGTTATTTCTTAAAACAATAAAACAAGCAAAGTTAAAGAAATAAAGAACAGTAACTACCTCATTTTCGGACAATCACTGTCGTTTTCAAATTTATCCATTACAATGTTGATAAAAATGCAGCATATAAAATTTTATTGAAATGGAATCTGAGATCTACTGTTAAGGTTATTGCAGAAGAAATGAATGTTTCGAGACAAATTAACAAAGGGAAAGAACTCCGATAAAATTTGAGCAAAATTAAACAAAGGGTAAGAACTCACCTAAATTTATTTCATCAAATAATGGTGGTTATTGAACTGATCCAATACTTTGCTAATATGAAGTAGCACACCAAACTTAATTAAAATCCCACAACGATTTTCAAGTTATCGTATAAATAAACAAACGGGTGGAAGGACATGTGGAGGGGCGCAGCTATTTACTATATCCTCTCATTTCGGGAGGGGGAATAATTATCCAGCTGTTGGAGGAAGTGGGCGGATAATGTAAAAAAACAATGATATATTTTGGGGCTTCTGTCAGATAGACAGTTGTCCAGTCGATTTATTATTTCCGGGTGGGTTTAAGCCCTGGTAGAGGTGAATGTCGGTTTAACAGTTTTGTTTATGTAAAAAATGCAGGTCTAGCATGAATTTTTACATTAATATTTTTTTCCTGTTTACAGAGATGGCCATCGTGGGGAGGAAACTCTGTGAGTATCTCATTTTTGTATTTTATTTCATTCTAACAATCTTCCCTTTTACCATTGGATTTGGAACGTTTTGCTTCCCGTTTAAATATTTCTACAATATGCAAAATAAGTGGATAGAAGGTCTTAAACTGTGTCCCAATTCACGAGAACGGTTTTGATTCTCGCCAACTTCTGCTTCGAGAAAGAATTATCAGTTCTTAATTTAAAATTTGAGAGTTCTGTTACACACTTGTGAGTGAAACCAGTACATACTCCATTGAAAAAACCCACAAATTTATATATTTACTAAAGTTCCAATCCAACTTCCGTTAATTTATTGTCTTGCATACACACGTAGACCACATGTTCGAAGACGCAGGTTTTTGGTGGTCTTGAAAATGGAACTAACAATGCCTTGGCAGTAGTTTTTCTGTGAAGTTTTGGAGGTATATATGCCCATGTATGCCTCTATCCATCCCTGCTAAGTCAAAGTGTTGACTTATTATGAGTGGGCAGCAATAAGAAAGATATCGCCAGGTTTATAACCCTTAACCTAACATGAAAAGCAGACGACACTTGCAAAAAAAAATTCTTCAATAACTAATTTTTTTCATTTTTTGTCTCAAAAACATTGGTTATGACCCCTCATTGGAACGAGCGCGATGAGCTCGTTCCAACTAAGGGTCTAACCTATGTTTTTGTGACAGAAAATGAACAAATAACGAAAATTAATTTAATTGGCATTTTTTGAGAATAGCGCTGGCCAGTTTGGGCCGTTTCGTTGACTTTTGATGAAGTTGCTGATGGAACTAAAAATGCCTTAGCAGTAGATTTTAATGAAGTCTTGGTTGCCTATATGCCCCTACATATCACTGTTATGTCAAAGTGTTGCCTTGTTATGAGGGAGCGAAAATAAGAAGATATCGCCAGGTTTTTAAGGATCTTTTCAGAATCTTCGATAAAACTCAAATGAATATATTTTGAGGATCAGAGTTGATTCTCCTTGTTTTTCTTGCGAGAATAAATTGCGAGAATTGATTCTGATACTAGCATGAATTGTGGGCCCTAGAGCAGGCCTATATTGTGTATACGTGTGGACAATTTGTACAGGTCCTCTGATCCTATATTGACTGTAGTATTAACTTATCAACTAGTTAATTATTTTCATTGTGTTTTGTTGGAAGCCAAGATCATGAACATTTTCAATAGTGTATAACGACTGACGATATAACGCATGTAGTCTCGATCCTCCATAATGAGACGGGTGTTTCCCGTCAGTAGTAAGTATGTTCCCCAACTACCCCCTTCTGACGCGCAGGAGTCGCAGGACTCTGTGACGTCATTTTAATTGTTTGTTTTTTGGGGAGGGGGAGGGTGGGTTTTTTAATGTTTTTGAATTGTTTTTTTTTCAAGTTTTTTTTATTAAAACTGATGTTTTAATTGTTTTCAATTTTGTTTGATTGTTTTTAATTATATTTAATCGTTTTCAGGGAAATATCAGCTCATGTTCGTGTCATGTCAGTTAACACCTGTCCATTAATCTCGACAATGGTTCTATTTTGTTTATCAAACCTGTTAATCATCTTTAGTTGTGTTTATATAATGACAGGGAGCCCGGTGGTTCAGTGGTAGACTGATGGACTTCTATACTAGAGGTCCCGAGTTCGATCCTCGCCCGGGACGACCCATGTTGTGACATTGGGCAAGGCACTTTATCCCGTTTGTCTACATGGGAGCACAATGACACCGTGCACTAAGGCGTACTGCACGTCGATTGTGCACATGTCTTCAACCGCTGTAACCCTGCTCGAGCGCAGCTCGAACGGAGTTAGAATGTTGAGGAGCTGACAGTTGCTCGTCGATGCTTGGTGGTTCTCTCTGGGTACACCGGCTTCCTGAGCAGTATATGACATGAAACATAAATAAATAAATATATGATGACAGTGGTGTAGATGTTCCTGGTCTTTTCTGCCGAAAGAGCAGCCAGAGAAGGCATCGATGACGTCATTTTAATTGTTTGTTTGTTTGTTGTTGTTTAATTTAAAAAAAGAAAAAAATTGTTTTTTAATTTTTTACTTGATTTTGTCAATTGATGTTTTAATTGGTTTTAAATTAGTTTTAATTAGACTGAATCGATTTTTTAGGGAAATCTCAGAACACGTTCATCTAAGGTCACAGTTCGGGTCAGTGTAATTAGCCACCTGTTCGACAGTGTTCTGACTTTTGTTTATCAAACCTGTCAGTCACCTGCACCTGTGTTTATGTAATGGCCACTGGCCAGTCTATATCGAACACGTGCGTCATCCATCCTAGGATGATGGCGTTGTACAACCCGCATATATGAAAAAATCCTGCATATGTGAAAAACTGCAAATGAAAAAAAAAATCAACCGCATATGTAATAAAAAACCACATATGTGGAAAAAATGGACCAAATGTAAAAAAAAGTTGAAAAAAGTGTAACCGCATTTGTGAAAAACTTTTTTACTGCAAATGTAATAAAAAATGAAACTGCATTTGTAAAAACGTTTTTACTGCATATGTGAAAACAACTCGAACGTGAGGATTTGATCTTGCGGTTTTCACATTTATAAAGATATCATTATTGGCACGGAGTTTCACCATTCTTATTTTGGGCATGGTAACTGAACAATTTAGATGCAGTACGATCTCAACATCTCGCCGTTGTTCTCCGGGACCATTGATAGGAGGGGTGGAGCCAGTGTGGTAAACCCGGGTGCCCGGGGTTTTTGGGGGCCCGGTCCCTGGGTTAAAGTTCACCTTTAACAAGGGCCCACAAATACTTTCCTGTCTGTCATGTTTGTGGCAATTTAGTAGGCAATTGTATGTTGCGCAAATTGCGGGCCCCACGCGAGAATAAGTGACCATATTTTGAAAGTAAAGTTTAAGTTTATGGCTAAAAATCGAAGAATCCTTTGACTCTTTAAAAAACAAAAGTTTTTCCGGACCCCCACCGACGAGATGGGTACACCCCCACTCCACTTCGCCTAAAATTGCCGTTTTGCGACTTGTATGATCCCAACGAACACACCGCATAACTACAACGTTGTAGTTACGTTGTGTGTTTAAAGGGATGCGTCCAGAATCATAGTGCCCTGTTTTCAAAGCTAACACCAGGGCCCTCGGTCGGCCGGTCGGCCTGTCTGTCGGCCTGTCGGCCTGTCTGCCTGTCTGTCGGCCTGTCTGCCTGTCTCTCGGCCTGTCTGCCTGTCTGTCGGCCTGTCTGCCTGTCTGTCGGCCTGTCTGTCGGCCTGTCTGCCTGTCGGCCTGTCTGCTGTCTGCCTGCCTGCCTGTCTGCCTGTCTGTCTGTCTGTCTGTCTGTCTGTCTGTCTGTCTCTGTCTCTGTCTCTGTCTCTCTCTCTCTCTCTCTCTCTCTCTCTCTCTCTCTCTCTCTCTCTCTCTCTCTCTCTCTCTCTGCCATCTCCTGACCCTCCCGTCTCCTGACCCTCTCCGTATCGCTCTATCCCACACACATCTCGCGCTCCTCTCACTCACTGCCCTCTCACCACATCCTCCATCTGTTTCACTTATTCAGTTCAATGCTCCTCCATGACAATGTTTGAGTTTTGGGGCCGAGTTGTCCAAAATCAGTTTGGACATACATGTAGTAGTCCCACTATCCGCGAGTCTGCCATATTCTACCACATGCCTTGCAGCATGTTCATCATAGCAGTGGGTGGGTACAATGTGTGAAGCTCTCCCTGACGGTGCAGGAGCCTCGGAACCAAATGGGCGCACAAGGGGGACGGGGGGGGGGGGGGGCTTGGTCACCCACTTTTTCTTCCGTCCATGTTTGCAGAAATGCCGTTACATGCGTAAAAAGCAAGAGAATATAGAAAAAAGTTATGGCACATTGAGACCGGCGTCTGCCTTGGCCCTGCACACAGGATTCCAACCACGAACCCGACTCACCCCACCTGAGTTTGGAATCCTGTTTCGTACCTTCAGAGAAGTCAGCCATTTATGTCCCCATCTGATGAGAATAGTGTTCTATTGGAGAGTGTTTGGAAATTGTATAGCAACCGCGTATCGCTTGGTGGGAATTGGATCTGTCGGTTATTAACCCCCTTCACACTGGTGTCAAAATACCAAAATTTCAGGAAGCTGTTTTTTCCCATAATGCATCTAGAAATTTAACCAATTCAATCTCGTTTGACAGAGCTCAATGAGCTCTGTCAAACGAGATTGAATTGGTTAAATTTCTAGTTGCATTATGGGAAATTTTTTCTGCCTGAAATTTAGATATTTTGACATCAGTGTGCAGGGGGTTAAGCAGTCTGATTTCGAATCTCACCCCTATTTCACTCTTGTTGGTAGAGGCCTACACATATAAATGACAGGGTACCCATCTGCCACCAGGTAAAGTTTTGAAGCCCATGGTATTAGTGGCAACATAAAATATCACTCCTGCAAAATCTACTCGCACATGACACTTTTCTTTGTTCTATCTTTCCTTTCCAATCAGGTTTCAGAAGTCATCTTGTCAAGTACAGCCATCATCACCATCTTTGCTCAGTGGGAATAGCCATTAGTTTTAACCTCAAATGTGACCTGAAGGCATAACCAATAATCAGGGCTGGTGGACGCAAGTCAGAGCGAGTGGAGCGAGTCATGCTAGAAGGGCATTGTTGTAGCCAACGACATTTTTTATTCAAGGAAGGTGACTTTGCAAACAGAGAGAACATCACTATTTTGGGCTTAAATACAGTGGTCCAAACGAGTAAAAGGAACATTTTACTCGCAATGGATCGCTATCTTCAAGCCCAAACTGTGATGTTCTGTTTGTTGTCTCTCTTCTTGAATAAAATGTATACCTCTGTCAGTATTTTTGTATTTTGTGAATACCACTAAGCGTGGTTCTAATCAGGGGGTGGCGCAAGAAAATCTCTACACTCTCTGACAGGGGAGGTTGAGTGGACATGAGACCCATCGAGCCGACCTTGGCTCGACGAGGTGAGAAAAAATAAGCCAGTGGAAACGCAACTAACTCGCTTCGAGAAAACAGAATTATTGTCATGAACTCTTGAAATGGAGGCATTTCTGTCCAACAATTTTCTAAAACTGTCACTTTTCTGTATGTTATTCAATGCAAAACTGAACATGCACAATGCGAATTTCGACTTTTTAGGATGATCTGAGAGTCACGCACGGCAGATCTGTGGGATCCGCACATGAGATGGTCTCCCCGACCAACTGGCCAAATTTCCCGACAAGAGGGGGCGGGGGGGGGGGGGTAGGAGTGCGGCTAAACCTTCCTGAAGGGGGGGGGGGGGGGCTCGACTGTAGCCCCCTGACACCAACCCCACCTCCAACACACCCCACTCCATTGGAGCAAACCCTGGTTCCAATCGAAAACAAACCTGACAATTAGCCTCCTTTAAAGTAACTTTTTACACCTGGGCTCTATAATCAAGCACTTCAACATTGTTCTCATGCATGGACCTGTAAGGACACCTTCGCCTCCTTACCATCGCTCACCCAGTTGGTTGATAATCATTCTCGACAATTTCCCCCACCATCGCCTAGCCCCCCCCCCCCCCCCCCCCCGCACTCCCCACCCCAACTATGTTCCAAACTCCTGCCTCTAGGCATAGCTTTATAAATTTGAAAGTCTCAATACTAAATCCTCGTGTTCGAGTACTTTTCACATATGCAGTAAAAACGTTTTTACAAATGCAGTTTCATTTTTTATTACATTTGCAGTAAAAAAGTTTTCACAAATGCGGTTACACTTTTTTCAACTTTTTTTTACATTTGGTCCATTTGTTTTTACATATGTGGGATTTTATTACATATGCGGTTGATTTTCTTTCACATTTGCAGTTTTTACATATGCAGGATTTTTTCACATATGCGGGTTGTACATGCCGTCGATATGCTGTGCCACAGAGAAACGTCACTGGTTGGTTGAACTCAGCAGAGAAAGGAACGTCCCCTTCTGAACTAAGGAGATTAAGCCATAAATAGAGAAATCAAATATTTCCAACGATATGAATTTTGTTTCAGCTTTTAACCCTTTACCTAACCTGAAAAGCAGACGACACTTGCAAAAATACTTCTTGAAGAACTAATTTTTTTTCATTTTTTGTCTCAAAAACATAGGTTATGACCCCTCGTTGGAACGAGCTCGTTCCAACGAGGGGTCATAACCTATGTTTTTGAGACAAAAAATGAAAAAAATAATGAAAATTAATTGGCGATTTTTGAGAATAGCGCTGGCCGGTTTTGGCCGTTACGTTAGGTAAAGGGTTAAAGAATATTACGTTTTTTTTTACATTTTATTCGGTTACAAACATATTACAGTTCTTTTTCACAATACCACAATATAAATATCTTGATTGTTTTTTAAAAAAAAAAAAAGATCTCATCTTCCAAACCTGTTATTTCTCTTTCCAAACTATGAGACTGTTAAACTGATATGACTTTAGCAAGAAGTATCCCCAGTCCGTGCATGAGAATTGTTTTATCTCATTTTGGCAAAAACGATCGAGAAAAAGACAAAAGGATAAGGCTTTGGTGTCAAGAAATCTGATGTTTGGGAATGGCAGGAAGACAGCCTCTCTGGTTATGCTATTTCCATGCAGTGTACACTTACTTTGTGATTTCTTAGTTGATATTGTCATTGAGTGTGCTGCAAAATAAATTTTCATTCATTCATTCTTCTTTTCATCTTTTGGGGCTTTCTCAAGTCGTCATTTGTTTCTAGAGGCACATCAAAAAACGTATATTTTCTTTATAGAGGATTAAAAATGTATTTTCGTTTCTCAGTTGCGAATTTGTCGCTTCGTTCGTCCCGTAACACTCATCGCGCCGAAGTCGCTGAGCAGTTTCATTGAGAGGGAAGCAGAGAAAGGAACGTCCCCTTCTGTTAACTAAGGAGAGTAAGCAATAAACAACAAACGAAATATTTTCAACGATATGAATTTTATTTCAGCTATAAAAGAATATTACATGTTATTTTTACATTTTGTTTCGGTTACAAACATATTACAGTTCTTTTCACAATACCACAATATAAATATCTTCAGGGACTTTCTCCAATCGTCATCTGTTTCTATCGGCACATCTAAAAACGGACATTTTCTTAATAAAGGATCAAAAATGTATTTTCGTGTCTCGGTGGCGAATTTTTCGGTTTCGTTCATCCCGTAACTCTCATGGCACCGAAGTTGCAGAGCAGTTTCTTTGATTTTTCTGCAGATCGTCTGAATCTGTACTCGATTCACTAGAAAAGCTCTTACATCGGGAATCTCTCACACCGTCTTCAAGAGATTCTTTGGTCACTTCGCTGACCTCGTCTTTTGACGTGTCATTGTCTGTATACGACGCTCTCCATTCCTGAAATTCTGCCGCATTATCCTCATATACTCTTCCGAGTAACCCTTTACCCAACGAATCGACCGAATCCGCCGGCGTAATATGAAAATTTAGCAGTTGAAAAAATATTCAAAAATATTCTACAAAACCATATCATGTGATCCCTCGTTGGAACGAGCTCGTCGAGCCGGTTCAAACGAGGGGTCACATGATACGGATTGTTGAAATGTTTTGAAAAATTCGAAAAAATGTTATTTAAAATAATTAATTTTGATATCGTCTGCGTTAGGTAAAGGGTTAAATCGACTACATGGCTGTTTTCATCGGCTTCATCTTCTGAGTATTCGGTTTCAGAAGTTGTGTCGGTATCTTCTGACCCAGAATTTGCCCTATCATCAGAATCCGAGAAGATTTCAACTTCTTTCCATACATGGCTTTCACCTCCCATTATTATTTGGGAACAGTACTCAATACGATGTCTCGATAAGTTATCTGAACGATACACAGATATTATCATAACAGTGTGTTGATCCGTGTCGTAGTATCACGTCGAGTTGAGGTGGCCAGATTTTCGGATCACACTTGCTGCCGCAGTCAGCGAGTGTGATCCGAAAATCTTGCCACCTCAACGAGACGTGATGCGACGACACGGATCAACACACTGTTATGATGATATGTTTATCATATGACATTGTTTCGATGTCACATTCACCCAAATTTGCCATTTTAATTAATATGCGGTGAAAAGCCGGTTCCAAAATAGCAGATGAAACAACAACGACTTCCCTAGTTACGAAAACTATTCACGGAAACTCTCGGATATTTCCGTGGGAGTGTGATATAGATTTTTGATTTCCGTAAGAGTGCATGTTGGGGAGCTGACAGTTGCTCGCCGTTGCTCGGTGGTTCTCTCTGGGTACTCCGGCTTCCTCCACCCGTAAAGCTGTCACGGTCATGGTTAGCCACTGTGCAGAAATATATGACCTTAAACACCAATAAATAAATAAATAATAAATTTCCGTAAGAGTGTGATATGGACTTTTGATCCGGAAAAATCTCACCCGGTGTGATACAACAGTTTGGAAAACATCGTCAAACAGTAGTGATATTTAGGGTAAAAATGTCATAGTCATATGATAAAAAAAACTTTCCACAATACTCTCACACTGGCATATCTCAGCAGCGTAGATGTTAACTGACAACTGATGGAAGCCCACCGACAACATTGTATTTTAAATGAGTTATGATGAAATTATGGGATAGCTATGAAAGAGACTAGTTTACCTCATTCCCACCCCAGCCCATAAAATACAGAATGAAATAAAGTTCATATCGTTGAAAATATTTCGTGTATTGTTTATGGCTGCTCCCAACCAATCAGTGACGCATCTCTGTGAGACAGCAAATCGACCGCGTCATCCCTCGATGGATGACGCGCGTGTTCGAGCAAAGAGCAAGTGATGTCAGATATATTAACAGACCAGACATTATATAATATTCAAAAAAGTAGGGGATATTTGATAAAAAAGAAATATATAAAGAAATATATTTAGATTTTTATCAAAGGGACAGTTGAGGCATTGCATTGTGACATCTGGTAAATGATTTCAGCGATAGTTAGGTGTCTGACAAGCACACATCAACGCACCGAGCTGTAGAAGACATGGACGGTCAGTGAGAGAATTTGCCACATTCAGTCCAAGACTTCAATACCTTGTAAATCCTCCTCGGTTCGCGAGACAAGCATGACGAGACAAGCGAGATGTGGCATACTGCTCACCAAACATCCAATATCAGCATGACTGATGATATTCCATTCTTCCAGCAGTGCAGCGGCGAGTTCATGGAAATTGGCAGGGGGCTGTTGGCGTTGTCGAATGCGCCTGCCAAGCATATCTCAGACGTGCTCGATTGGTGAAAGGTCTGGACTTAGTGCTGTCCAAGGCAGTGTAGTGATGTTCTGCTCCTGGAGCTCTGTAGCGGGCCCTGTGTGCTCTTGCATTGTCATCTAGGAAAATGAATCGCCGACCGTGACGTCGCACAAATGGCACCACATGAGCTGCTAACATGTTGTCACGGTAGTACTGCCCTGTGACATGCCCTTGGATGACAGGTAATGCTGTTCTGCTTGTCATGGTTATACCTGCCCACACCATAAGCGATTCACCACCAAAACGACCGTGCTGCCTAACGGTTATGTCATGGTATCGTTCGTTCCGCCGCCCCCACACTCTCTTTCTCCTGTCGAGGAAGTAGAGAGTGAACCTCGATTCATCGGAAAACATGACGTTGCTCCATCGGCGATTGTCTCAGCGCTGTCGTGCTCCACACCAATTACGCCTTGCTACGATGTGACGTTCAGTTAAACGTGGATTATTCGAGGTCATCGAGAATACAAATTCCAGCTGTATGGGCGATTTCGGATAGTCTGACCAATGACTCGCATATCTGTCGTTTGGTGCAGCGGCTGTCCAATTTCGGAGGCACTTTGATCGCGGTTACGTAATGCTGTGGTCCAGATGAAACGATTGCTTGTCCGATGGTAGCGTGTCCACAACCTGCTCATCTCTGATTGAGTAACGCTGAGAATTTGATCCACTGCAGTCCACCTATTGCCAGCTACCAACATGCCAACGGCACGTAAACGTTCGTCACGTGTCAGCCTTCGCATACCTCAAAAGTTACGTTTCTACCTGTTTCTACCTGAAACTATTGATGAACGAGTTAAAACCAAGAAAAGAACGATGAGACCTTCGAAAAAGCCCGTCCAGTACAAATGAAAATTTCAAAACGTACCCCACAGACATTAACGCGGTGCTCGTACGAAAAACCTGCACGAAGTTTCTGTGGGCCGGTGACATTCATGATCCACACTAAACTTGGTAACATATTGATGTGTCCAATCACGAGTATCCAATACCATTTTCCGAAAATATCAACATCAGTTTGGATGTCCCCTACTTTTTTTAATAGTATATAAACACAGGTCCAGGTGATTGACAGGTTTGATAAGCAAAATCGAAACGCATTCGAGATTAATGGACAGGTGTTAATTGATATGAGCCGAACGTGAGCTGGAATTTCCCTAAAAACTATTAAATCGAATTAAATCTAATAAGAAACAATCAAACTAATTGAAAACAATTAAAACATCAATTAAAAAATAAAATAAAAAAACATTGAAAAACAGTTGAAAAGCATTTTTAAAAAAAGGAAAACAAAAACCAGTTAAAATGACTTCATTGACTCCTACGGGGTAGGTGGGGAACATCTTACTTTTTCCGTCTCAGCCTAGAAAAATGGATGTGCTGTATTGGAAAGTTGAAAGGCAGACAGATTACTAGTTTTGTAGTTAGTTTGTGTGTTTATTACGGTTTGTTTGTTTGTTTATTGGGGTTTAGCGACACTTTCAACCGTCAGGATCACATCGTGTCGGGCCGTTTTACGGGTGGAGAAAATCGGAGTACCCAGAGATAACCACCAAACAATGACTCCTTAACTTATTAAGCCAGCACAAGCTGAGTTATCAGTGGACAAGTGTACCATCGACGTGCAATACTCTGTTTTGAAGTTTTATTATGTGAAAGCGGTATCACTGTGACTGAAGTTACGGCGGAACAGCTTCCACATTATCAAACGTTACTGATGGGAGGAGTAACACGCTTCAGTTGACTTGACGCTCTCTGGGGTTTGTGTTGTTGGGGCGGGGGAGGGGGGGGGGCAAGTTGAGTTGCGACTCTTTTGTTAACATACCGACAATCCATTTTTACAGAGATAAGTGGACTGTGTGAATACACAATACATAGACAAAACTACATGTATGTTTCAATGAGTCGTTTTGTATTCAATGAGTCAGATGTGCGTAGGAAGAAAACGTCGAGACCGAAGGTCGAGACGTTTTCTTTCTACGCACATCTGACGAATTGAATACAAAACGACTCATTGAAACATACATGTGGTTTTGTATTTATTACATGACCCAAGCACCTACTGACCTAATTTTCTTTTCTATCAACGGTGGTAAACACCATGCACTTTATGCAGTCGCATTGCATAAAAAAAGTCCCGGTTGGAACAGGTTGGTGTGCAATACGGAATTCCGTATTACACAGCCGTATTGCACGCCGTATTGCATAAGAGAGACTGCATGGGCATGTAATAAAAAGTGTTATATCCATGGTAATTGACCCTTGGGACAAATGGCAATGACGAATGTTGTAAATGTCATTCACAAAAATGGCAGAAAAGCAACCATGTAACAAAAAAGAGGGTTCAGAAATGAAGACACCGACGATAAAAAAAAATAAAAAATGAAAGACGAGTAGCTATACGGATTAACTACATTTTGAGTGGAAAATCACCCATAACATTAAATATTATGAAACCTAAAAAGAAAGGCAGACAACACTTGCAAACCATATTTTTCAATAAATAGTTTATCTTTCATATTTTTGTGTCCAAAAAAATCTTATGATCCTTCACTGTAACGAGCTCGACGAACTCGTCCCAATAAGGGATTTAAAGCTATGTTTTCGAAACAAAAAATAAAAAAGAATGAAAATTAAATGGTAATTTTTGTGAATAGCGATGACCGATTTTGGTCGTTACACTGGGTAATGGGTTAATTCAAGGGCCGGACATTTTCATAGATTAATGGCAGAGGAGATTGATTTTAGTCAACTTTGATTCTCGTCATTGCTCCTTTTGCAGCCCTCATTTCCGTCTGTAACATCTTCGTCCTTGTCATGTTCCTCACTGCCATTTCGTCATTGTAATTTTCGTTTTTTTTAAAAAATTGTATTCATATATCCAAACAGACATGGCTATACACAATTTTAAGTGCAGTAATTCCAGAAATAATTTTACATATGACCTGTGCACAAGCCATGTTTCAGCCAATGGACCTCCGGGTAACCCGGAGGTCCATTGGCTGAAACATTGCCTGTGTTTGCTATGAGTAACCAGGAGAATCCTGCCGTGCTTTGGATGCCATTCGATATGGCAATTGCGCGCACTTTCTACGCGCAGTTAAACCTAGATAAGCGCACAGTTTATGACAGGACTCCTAGTTTTAACTGTAACCACGACAAGTAATAAGAAATGTTCATAAGGATCCCAATATTGACATTTACAATATGTGTTGCAGAACACAGCGATAGATAAAGACATTTTGTTTTCTACACACAGATGGATGAACACACGAAAGTTCATGCATTTAACGCATGAGCAAAGATGCGCATATCCAAGTGTGTATCAGTGTCCACTGTCAAGGGCTTCCCCAGAAAGAATACTTGACCCAATCGTGCCAGGGCATAACAAATGAATGTAAGATTTTTGTAAATAGGTGTCGTCAGTGATTTTAGAAGGACTTTTTGTATATTTTTATGTCCAGTTTTCCTACTGTATATTATTATTCAAGAGGTTATTCCATTTTGTTTATGGGATGGTTTTTTTTTTTTTTGCTGTTCATTGAATAAAGTGGATAAAAAAATATTCATTCACCATTTGTGACTCTTTTAACTTTTCAGTGTGTTCATTTGACACAACCACAAACCCATTACATTTCTAATTACCATATTCCACGTTTTAGGAATTGCGTTTCTACCTCATTGGTAGACGGTAATTGGGGTTTTAGGAATTGCGTATATAACTCCCTGGTAGACGGTAATTGGGGTTTTAGGAATTGCGTTTATAACTCCCTGGTAGACGGTAATTGGGGTTTTAGGAATTGCGTTTATAACTCCCTGGTAGACGTTAATTGGGGTTTTAGGAATTGCGTTTATAACTCTCTGGTAGACGGTAATTGGGGTTCTAGGAATTGCGTTTATAACTCCCTGGTAGACGTTAATTGAGGTTTAGGAATTACGTTTATAACTCCCTGGTAGACGGTAAGTTGGGTTTTAGGAATTGCGTTTATAACTCCCTGGTAGACGTTAATTGGGGTTTTAGGAATTGCGTTTATAACGCTCTGGTAGACGGCAATTGGGATTTTAGGAATTGAGTTTTTAACTCCCTGATAGACGTTAATTGGGGTTTTAGGAATTGCGTTTATAACTCCCTGGTAGACGGTAATTGGGGTTTTAGGGATTGCGTTTATAACTCCCTGGTAGACGTTAATTGGGGTTTTAGGAATTGCGTTTATAACTTCCTGGTAGACGGTAATTGGGGTTTTAGGAATTGCGTTTATAACTCCCTGGTAGACGTTAAATGGGGTTTTAGGAATTGCGTTTATAACTCCCTGGTAGACGGTAAGTGGGGTTTTAGGAATTGCGTTTATACCTCCCTGGTAGACGTTAATTGTGGTTTTAGGAATTGCGTTTATAACTCCCTGGTAGACGGTAACTGGGGTTTTAGGAATTGCGTTTATAACTCCCTGGTAGACGGTAATTGGGGTTTTAGGAATTGCGTTTATAACTATCTGGTAGACGGTAATTTGAGTTTTAGGAATTGCGTTTATAACTCCCTGGTAGACGATGATTTGGGTTTTAGGAATTGCGTTTATAACTCCCTGGTAGACGTTAATTGGGGTTTTAGGAATTGCGTTTATAACTCCCTGGTAGACGGTAATTGAGGTTTTAGGAATTGCGTTTATAACTCCCTGGTAAACGTTAATTGGGGTTTTAGGAATTGCCTTTATAACTCTCTGGTAGACGGTAATTGGGGTTTTAGGAATTGCGTTTATAACTCCCTGGTAGACGTTAATTGGGGTTTTAGGAATTGCCTTTATAACTCTCTGGTAGACGTTAATTTAGGTTTTAGGAATTGCGTTTATAACTCCCTGGTAGACGGTAGTTGGAGTTTTCGTGATATATTTCGTAGAGAATTCTTCGGGAAAAAAACCGCCATTTTCTTTTAAGATGTCGTTTATAAAACAAATTATGTTTTGTTTTTTTTTTTGCATCAGTTTTTATTAAAAAATATGATATTGTTAATTTTTATCTCTAGATTATAGAAATTGGTTGGGACAGTATTTATTCTGTAGTTGTGTACGAATCATTGTTGAGATATGAATATTTCTCCAAAAGCGATACATTCTCCAACCTTTTTCAATCCTTTCTTGTGAAAAAGCAGATTTTGTTGCTACCGAAACTTTCGTAGTTATCCAAAATAAGAGTTTTCCAAGGGGCCAGCCTCTGTAATTTTCATGACTGTCATTTTCGTCTCTCTAATTTTAGTTACTGTCATTTTGGATCCCATAATGTTCGTTACTACCATTTTCATCCATATAATTTTGTCACTGCCATTTCCATCCTTATAAATTTCATCACTGCCATTTTGGTCCCTATAATTTCTGTTACTGCCATTTTCGCCCCTGTTATTTTTGTCACTGGCATTTTCGTCTCTATAATTTTTGTCACTGCAATTTTCGCCCCTGTAATTTTCGCCATTGCTATTTTCGTCCCTGTAATTTTAGACACTGCCATTTTCGTGAAATACTGAATACACAATAGTTTGACTAAGATGATTATTAAATTCTAGACTATTATTAAGCTGCCTTGTTTGGGGGAATCTCACCTGAGAATGAAGATATTTGACCCTGACGCGAGGCTTACGGAATCGGTGGTTCATATATCTTTCGACGAGGTAAGGATGAGATTTACCCACTTCACACCAGACAAGATGATTTGTCACCAATGATTGGGGTATTTACTATACATTGTTGGTAGTATTTTGTTGGTATAAGGGGGGGTAACTCGAAATTGAAATTGCCCCTTTATTCGCGGAACCAGATTTTAAAAAAAATCAACCCTGATTTGGCACCTATCGAAAACGATGTCCAATATAGCGTAACATCCCACAATGGCCAACGCTATACACTAAACTTGCTATTCAATTTTTTTTTTTTGCATCCAAAAAAACATAGCTCGTGAGCCACGCATTGGAACGAGAGAATCGCGCATCGAAACATAAGCTATGTTTTGGAAGGAAAAAAGAAACGAAAGAAAAAACAAACTTAGATGTTGGAGAATTTTGTTTAGTGAGCGTCGTCTCTTACTCTGCTTAGGTTAATATGGTTGACTTGGTTAGGAGGCCATTAAAGATTCGATTTCTTTATAATGATATGAAATCTTCATCGTGACAATACACTGTAGAAAATATATAAAACGTTCGGAATAGGACCTATAAAGGTTCCCGTCCGGCTACCACTCCCACCCCCTCCACCCCCGCTCAATGATAAGAGTGACTTGTGTATGGGCCTAAATTCGCTTTTTTCTTTGAGCTCGGCTTACTTTTTCTTCTTTCCTTAATCACTTACCTGTTGTCAAAATCTGTTGGGCATTTCGTTTTCTATAAGTCCTAATTAGGAGATACTAAGTCATAATTAGGAGATAATAAGTCCTACATAGGAGATACTGACTCCTAACTGGGAGATACTAAGTCTTAATTAGGAGATAATAAGTCCTAATTAGGAGATAATAACTCCTAGGGTAGGCTATTTCAATTTATTGTTATTGTTTAACAAATTATGGATATAGCACAGAATAAAATACATGAAAAATAGACAAATATAATGCTCAAAGTTTGCTAAGCACCAAGTATATCCAACTACCTGTTGAACGTTTTAGTTGAAATATTGTAATGAAAAGTGCATACATTTTTATTTAATTATATCTTTAATGATTTAAGTACAGAAATTAAGATTTTATTTGTGTTTGACATTATTTTTTAGCTTTTGAATACGATAACCATGGAAAATTGATATCATTGGTAAAAGGGGAAATTTTTCAATTCGCCAAAAAGTTGACGGAGCGAACTAGTATGGGTTCAATATCGAGTATGAGACCCATTACTGTTAATTACAGCTTGACAACGCCTTCTCATGCTCCCAATCAGGTTACTGGTGGTCCTTTGTGGGATGTTGTTCCATTCTTGGACCAGCATAGCACCAAGCTCCTGGACACTTCTTGGTTGGACTGGACGGGCTGAAATTGCAAGCTACAACTCATTCCAGACATGTGCGATTGGATTGAGGTTAGGGGATCTTGCTGGCCAGTCCATACGCTCAATCCCCTCCCTGTGTCGGTACTCCCCGACATGTGCAACATGAGGACGGGCATTATCGTCCATCAGAATGAATCTATCACCCACTGCACCTGCATACAATCTGACGTGGACATCCAGGATCTCATCAATATTCCGCTGTGCAGTCAATGTACCACGTTCAAGGATACAGAGCTCTGTACGTCCATCCCTGCTGATGCCGCCCAGACCATGATTGTCCCTCCACCATAGCGGTCATGCTCAGCAATGTTGGTTGCATGGAATCGCTCTCCTGGTCTTCTCCATACCCTAGAACGCCTATATGTGTGGTCTTGGCAGTACATTGACTCATCTGTAAAAAGGACAGGTCGCCAATCTTCTCTTGTCCATCCAACGTGGTCCATGGCCCATTCATATCGTGCCTGGCGGTGGTTCTGGGACAGCGGAATGCGAATACATTGTCTTCTCGATCGGAGACCACATTCGTGCAACCTTGCCCGGATAGTCTGCGTAGAAACATTTACCCCGGATGTATTCTGGAGGGTCCTGCGAAGCTGGGTTGCTGTGTCAAAGCGGTTCCTACGGGCCTGAATAATCAAAAACCGGTCTTCAGCTGCAGACGTTGCCCTGTCTCTGCCAACAGCATGCCGTCTTACTGGCGTGCCATACTTGCTGAAATCTTGCCCACTCCCTGATGATCACCGCATGGTGCACACCAAGGGCTTCACCAACCTGAAGATGGGTAGCCCCTTGCTCCCTCCACCATCCCTACAGCCCGCCACATTTCTGCTTCAGACAAATGTCTTCTTACATTTGCATTTGCCATATTCAATCATTAAAAGTGTTTGTGTCACATGTCATGTACATGTAGACAGTACACGAAAACATTATGAAAATCAAGGGGTACATGCTTTCCATGACTGTCACGAAAAGTCTACCTTGCTGAAATCTTGCCCAGGCCCTGATGATCACCGCATGGTGCACACCAAGGGCTTCACCAACCTGAAGATGGGTAGCCCCTTGCTCCCTCCACCATCCCTACAGCCCGCCACATTTCTGCTTCAGACAAATGTCTTCTTACATTTGCATTTGCCATATTCAATCATTAAAAGTGTTTGTGTCACATGTCATGTACATGTAGACAGTACACGAAAACATTATGAAAATCAAGGGGTACATGCTTTCCATGACTGTCACGAAAAGTCTACCTGTGAAGACAGCGAATGTAAACACTGGGGACCATCTCAATACATTCCTCGATCATATCCACCAAAAATATTGCAAATATGTCACAAGCAAATTTCACAATGATGTGTCAAATATTTGGTGCTTAGCAAACTTTGAGTATTATACAAATATAGTCAACACTCCCCCTCCCCACCCTCACGTCCATCTAGATTGCTACAAACACCATTGTTTCTTAGTAGAGAAATGCGTATCAGTGGTTATCTTTCCAGAGCAATTCTCTTTAAAAACAAAATACAACACATTAAGGTGCTATATGAGGGGAGACTCTCTCCTAATTAGGAGAGAGTCCCCCCCCCCCCTATATATATCACCTTAACCTTATTATTATCTCCTAATTAGGACTTATTATCTCCTAATTAGGAGTTATTATCTCCTAATTAGGACTTATTACCTCCTAATTAGGACTTATTATCTCCTAATTAGGACTAATAGTATCACGTAATTTTTTTTTAGATGTGGCACTAATACGCTTCCATACATTCTGCGAAACACATTCTCCTCGATGACACTCGAATCGAAACTAGAAAATGGCCGTTCGCGTTTCAAAACTGTAAAGCACTTTTTTTTTAGAAAAAGAACATTGAGAGGACTGTATAAGAGATGTTGACAAGAAACACATACCGATGAAAAGCAAATTTTACGTTCTTCTTAGAAATGCATATCCTTTATCACAAAACAAATTCGTTTTTCTGAAATTGCTGATTTTTATTTTGGCCACTGATGGTATGGGAGGAATATTGGACTGAAGGGACGTACATAAAATATGGTCTTTCAGACCGTGTTGCGGATAGATACACATATCGTCCCCTGAGTTCCAGTGTGTTCTATGTGCCTACTGGCACATAGAACACATTGGAACTCAGGGGACGATATCCCAATAGACAGGTGATGGGAGAAATAATAGCAGTCATTAGACATTGCTTATGCGATTTGTAGAGCAACTTATATCAAAACGCCAAAAGTAAAGGTCTTTGCACACTAACCGGGAACTGATCGTTGTGATGGGGCTGTAATGTATACCTAGATGGGGGCAACTTTGGGAATTCATCCGGGGATCAATCTGGGTGCAATGATTTTGAAATGAATTTACTGTCGATATTTTTATCCTATAATTTTCAGAAACTTATTTCGTCCTTTATGTGAAATTTTAGAAAAATGATTTTGATTGACAAAACTCCATGGAAAATGGTTGTTATGTAAATCTCTATAAGCTTGCTGAAAGATGTATGAAAGACGCTGAATATGACATTAATATTTTTTCCTATTTTTAGAATTTTGGAGGAGGCTGGCGAGCAAAAGCTGTGAGTATCTCATTTTGTTTCTTTCATTCTTACAATCTTCCCTTTTCTATTTAACGTCACAGACGACACCTATCTCCGGAGTTTACAATTCAAAATAATTCTACACATAATATTATATACCAACGCCAGACTTCATAAATGTAAATTGTCCGAAACTAAGTGATGCACCTTCTGCAACAATACTAGAGAATCTAAATCAACCTTGCTACATTTCTCGACACTATTGAGTAACATATGTAGGATATCGTTTCCACTTTCCCTCGAATCTGTCGTTTTGGGATTTTTGGGAAACACAAGACGACGATATTCCTAACATCGTGATACTACTCTACAAAAAAAATATCTATGGCTGTAAAGTGACAAAGCGCACGCCAAATATTCTCACTTTTATACCAATTTATTTATTTATTTATTGGTGTTTAAGGTCACATATTTCTGCACCACTTTTATACAAACTCTGAAAAAACTTCGAAAACGTTGAACGTATATCATCTTACAAATATCCTCACATAAAGCAAATAGAATAAAAAAAAACGTATGAAATCACTTAAGTAGTATGTCATGCACGTTTCAGGACTTATTTAGATGATCTCATGGATGATCTCATGTGACGTCATAATTACGTGACCCAGTTGCGCCATGTTGTGTTGTCATGGTAGCCCGCTTAGCGGCTATCATGTGACGTTATCCCCATAGTGATATGTGGTGTTAGTGCGTATGCGTAGCACGTGTTGTTAGTGTGACACGTGAATCCGTCGTCCATTTTGTATACTGGATGCCGCCATCTTGGTTTCTATGGTAGCACGTGGTTGCTATGTTACACAAAGGCCTACGCATACAACAAGACATGGTTATGTTCGGAGGTATGTTCGATCGAATAGCAGTAATTTCCCGATTCGTAGAATTACCACAAACAACCCGACAAATTGTACTATTTCGAATTCTTTCAGAATTTTCTTCTTCTATCTATCTATGCAATAGTTTTTGTCTCCCTGACCATGTTCCTTTGTCCTGGACTATACTTCAGTAGGGTAGAAGAGCCTATCCGCTGGAACAGCTTTGCTTATTATTACTATATTTAGTTTTTCTGGTCTGTTTTTGTTAGTTTTGACACTATTCCGAGTACTCTTGTTGTTTCATTTATCTAAATCACCCAATCAGTTCACTTTACTGGCGCCAACTAACCAATCGGATTGCTTGATGTCCCATAATCTGTATGCAGAGTTATCGCCCTTGTGTATAACAAAAGCCTATATCATTCCCCAAGCCAAGAATCTATAGAGTTGTTACTGATAAGCCATTGCCCGAAACGTGCATGAGATACTACTCACTTACACCCGATTTTAAATGTAACACCCGATCAGTGTCTAAATATTAGTAGTAATTCAAATTAACACGACAGTTCTTTTTTGTCTACATGTATTCTTAGACGCACCAAAGCAGTCATAATCCCCAACCCCATTGATACCGTTTCAAATACACCATTATCCTACCAGGCTCAAAAGTTATGTTTATTGTAAATACACTATATTATAATTTCTTTTCCATTTATTTTGAGCCTATTGTATCTGCTACACATTTTCTGTAATGATGTTTTGTTATCTGAATAAAAATACGAAAAAAAAATCTTCCCTTTTCACCATTTGATTTGAAAACGTTTTTCTTTCGTTTAAATATTTCTACAATATGCAAATGAGTGAATAGCAGGCCTTAAACTTTGTCCCAATTCACGAGAACCGACTTTGATTCTCGCCAATTCCTGCTGTGGGAAATCGTTATCGTTATCAGTTCCTAAATAATATAAAACTTGAGAGTACTGTTACATACTTATTAACCTTTTACCTAACACGAAAAGCAGACGACACTTGCAAACAAAATTTTTGAATAACTATTTTTTTCATTTTTGTGTCTCAAAAAATAAGTTATGAACCCGCATTGGAACGAGATCGATGAGCTCGTTCCAAAGAGGGGTCATAACCTATGTTTTTGAGACAAAAAATAAAAAAAAATAATGAAAATTAGCGATTTTGTGAATAGCGTTGGCCGGTTTTAGCCGTTACGTTGGGTAAAGGGTTAGTGCAACCAGTACATACTCCATTGTAAAAACCAAACCACATATTAATATATTTACTAAAGTTCCAACTTCCATGAATTTATTTTCTTGCATACACACGTGGACCACATGTTCCAACACACAGGTTTTTGATGTTCTTGATGGAACTACCAATGCCTTTGCAGTAGTTTTTCGTGAAGGTTTGGAGGTCTGTATGCCCATGTATGCCCCTATCCATCCCTGCTAAGTTAAAGTGTTGACTTATTATGAGAGAGCAGCAATAAGAAGATATCGCCAGGTTTATAACCCTTTACCTAACATGAAAAGCAGACGACACTTGCAAAAAGATTTTGTGAATAACTAATTCTTTGCTTTTTTGGTCTTAAAAACATAGGTTATGATCCCTCATTGGAAGGAGCTCGACAAAAACTGAAGATATAATGAACATTAATTGGCGATTTTTGAGAATAGCGCTGGCCGGTTTTGGCAGTTAGGTTGGGTAAAGGGTTAAAGTCCGTCAGACCAAATTAGGCCTACATAACCCTAGTCCAACTGCATCACTTTTTCGACTTTCAAAAGACGGCGAAGCCTTTAAAGTTCTCAAACATTTGATTCAGAAACACTAACCATCTTGTCATGGAGTCCGGTAAGCCGAACATTTGTGAGTTCAAAACAATTTTGCAAATGAAAACGTCACTGAAGTGAACTTGACCGTTATATGCAGGCGCCAATTAAATACATGAACTTCCCAAGGCAGCGTTCTAACAAGAGTTAAGAAAAGGATAAAATTCGAGATATCAAAATATGATACGTTGGATGCCCATCGTGTCCAAAGAGTATTACCTAGCCAATTTTAGCCAAACATGTGACAAGTAACTTGAGCCTCGTGCTACTTTTATTCCATAAATTGCTTTAAGGCGGTTGTGACAATTTAGCCGCTCCGATCGTTTCAACAGTCTCATTGCAGGTGCAGTGTTGACGTATATCATTGTGGAGAAAATATTCAGATAATAAGTTTAACAAACATATTGCTTGTTGAACATACTGTCAGAATGCTTTTCACATAGCATCCCAGTATCCATGAGGTATTGTCGTGGAAATGTTCAAGTTGTACAGTTAAAACTAGAAGTCCTGTCAGGAAATGCGCACAAATAGCACGTTGAAATGCGCGTTAATATACGCGTTATGGCCCAAGTAAAGCTATCAAATTCTGTACATATGGCCTGTGCACAAGCAATGTTTCAGCCAATGGACCTCCGGGTAACCCGGAGGTCCATTGGCAGAAACATTGCATGTGTTTGCTATGAGTAACCAGGAGAACCTGCCATGCTTTGGATGCCATTCGATGTGAAAATTGCGCGCAATTCCAACGCGCAATTAAGCCTAGATAAGCGCACTATTCGTGACAGTTTTTAACTTTAAGTGTCAACAAACATTCCATGGCTGTTAACTGAGCTCATATTTTGAACATCCCCTCATCAATTACACATGGATAGTACTCCTGTCAGTTGTCTGAATTTACCATTTTGGTAGCATCCATAATTTAAATGGCATTTTTGTGAGATGGTGCCTTTTTCGGTTTGATGAGATTTTCTTTTAACAAGTGTGATGTGGGTGTCTTGATTAGGACTGTCACGATTAATCGATTAATCGATTGTTGATCGGTCACGGCGAAATCGATTAGTATTTTTCATTGTCGAATAATCGCTAAATGTATCCCGCTTTAGACGTTTAATAATTAAAAGAAAATTTGATGAAAAAACTATTGTTTTCTAAAGGTAAAGAGTTAAGAACATCGATGTTAAACCCCAAGAAGCCGTTGGAAGCATTTGTCTTTCGGGTACATTCATCGAAGCTTTGATGTTCTGAACTTTTGAACCGTCAATGTAAGAATCAAGACCGGTCGGCAGATGCGAAGTTCGCAACTGCCGACCGGTCTTGATTATTACACTGACGGTTCAAACGTTCAGAACATCAAAGCTTTGAATGTACCTAAAAGAGGATCGTCTTCGTTTTGTACCGGAGGTAGGTCTGTTGACTTGAACTTCATTTTTATCGACTTCAGAGAAAGGGAAGGGGGGGGGGGGGGTCATCTAGGTACGATTTATCGATTATTATCGATTATTTGCGACGATTAATCGATTCCTAAATTAAAAAATCGTGACAGCCCTAGTCTTGATACGAATACAGCGCATCAGTTTTGAGTTTTTGTTTATTTCATCTTGCTTCTTAATCTTAACCCTTTACCTAACGTAACGGCCAAAACCGGCCAGCGCTATTCTCAAAAATCGCCAATTAATTTTCATTATTTGTCTCAAAAACATAGGTTATGACCCCTCGTTGGAACGAGCTCGTCGAGCGCGTTCCAACGAGGGGTCATAATCTATGTTTTTGAGACAAAAAATGAAAAAAATTAGTTATTCAAGAATTATTTTTACAAGTGTCGCCTGCTTTTCAGGTTGGTTAAAGGGTTAATTTTCCCTTGAAATCATGGAGTCCAGGATAGAACTAGTAGCTTGTTTTGAATGGAAGTTTTATTTTTTTACCTTTTAGATGCCATTAAGTACGACACATATGTTCTGAATTCTCGGAATTACTTCAAGAGTCCAGGAAGGAAGTTATGGGTCGTCTCACGTCACGGAGTCTTTTAGCGAGTTCCTTTCTATCGCACCTACCCAACCTTCTAAACAAGAGGAGGCTTGTAACTTACTCCATTGTCCGTACACCCACAAACTCCGCTGCCTCATATCGCGAGGATACTAAAAGTATCGTATTATTTAGAGTATATTTGAAGGATGATTCGAAGGGGTAGGGCTGGATGTACGCTCAGCCGCAGCAGGGTGCAGTATAAGCCTCGTACAACGTAAGTCCCCATCACCCCTTACTGAGGGAATGGTAAAAAACAACTCCAAACCGTTCTGGAAGTACATCAAGTCCATAACTCAAGACAACATAGGAGTAGCACCACTAAAGAGAAACGGTCACCTAATAAACAACAGTAAAGAAAAGGCACAGATATTACTAAAGCAATTTACATCAGTCTTTACCAGAGATAGCCTAAAAACCATGCCCGATACCAACATCAAAATAGACCAAGATATACCACCTATACATATAACAACTGAAGGTGTATCAAAACTCCTACGCAGTGTTAACCCGGCAAAGGCCCCGGGTCCAGATAATATACCTAACAGAGTGCTTAAAGAATGTTCGGGACCGTATTACTCCCTCAATGTCAATCATCTTTCAGTGTTCAGTTGACCAGGGCAAACTACCATCCGACTGGCGAAACGCAAATATCTCCTGCGTCTTCAAAAAAGGCAACAAACACGCGGCAGAAAACTACAGACCAGTCTTACTGACATCGGTACCCTGCAAACTCCTCGAACACATAATATGCAGTCACTTGCTAAACCACCTAGAAAAGCACAAAGTATTAACATCACTAAACCACGGCTTCAGAAGCGGATACTCGTGCGAAACGCAGCTCGTAACAACTGTGGACGAACTACCACACTCATTCGACAAAGGAAATCAAGTCGACATAGCCATTTTAGATTTTTTAAAGGCTTTTGACACTGTACCCCACGACCGTCTACTACACAAATTAGTCCAGTATGGAATTAGAGGCACTCTGTACAACTGTCTGTCAAACTTCCTAACAGAACGGAAAATGAGAGTGGCACTAGAGGGAGAGCTATCTTATGAAGCCACAGTCGACTCAGGAGTCCCACAAGGAAAAGTCCTAGGACCCATACTCTTCCTTTGCCACACCAATGATCTCCCGGACTCTGTAAACTCAACAGTGTGATTATTTGCAGACGACTGCCTACTATATCGTACCATCAAGAGCGACAAAGATCACACCATACTACAACAAGATCTAGAGAATTTAGAAAAATGGGCCTCAACCTGGGAAATGCGCTTCAACGCCACCAAATCCTACATGCTAAGTATGAAGAAAAAAAAATCACCGTTTTTATACACTCAACGGCCACATACTATTACAAGTCTCCTCAAACCCGTACCTGGGCTTGCAGATCTCAGAAGACCTCAAATGGAAAGAAGACCTAAACAACACCATCAAGAAAGCCAACTCCACTCTAGGCTTTCTTCCGAGAAATCTGCAACATTGTCCTTTTGAATGCCGCAAAACAGCTTACCTAGCTCTGGTCAGACCAGTGCTCGAGTATGGAGCAATCATCTGGGACCCATACTTAGCAGAAGATATAACAAACTTAGAGAGAATACAGAGGAAAGGGGCTAGATACATCACAAGAGATTACAAATTGAGGGAAGTTGAATGCATGACCAAAATGTTGGAAAAATTAGAAATGCCAACCCTGCAATCAAGAAGAAGAATACTACGCCTCTCCTTCTTATACAAGGTGGTTGAGGGGCAGATACCGGCTATTCCCCCTGAAAAGTTCATATCACTTCATAAACCGAAATATCAAATAAGAACAAAACAGTTTACCGACCATCAGACAACAAACATAGTATCCACGTTAGCCCGACACAACAACAGGGCTATAGTTGTTCCCATCAGTAAGACTGCACAATACAAACATTCGTTCTTCGTGCGCACAGCTGTAGACTGGAAACACCTGGACAACACCGCAGTAACAGCACCAAGTTTGGACATATTCAAAACTCAAATAACCAAAAAGCTATAAACCATCCCACCGTCATATGAAAGCCCACAGGGATTCTATGACGTATATATACAGATACAGATACAGAACCACACTGCAAAAAATATAGGTTCTCTTTAGAACCAAAACTGGTTCTAATCTTGTCCCTGAGATGGGACCAGTTCTGTTTAAACAGTATTTATTTAAAATCAAATAAATTTACCAAGATTAGCATTCAGTTTTAACAGAATATTACTTGAACTGAAGTAGATTCAGCAGTAAACTTGGAGCTTATTCAACGCAGTCGCCAAACATTTTGAAACAAAGTAGATATGAACAGTTGGCATATCGAACCAGTTTTGGTTCTGTACAGAACCAAAACTGGTTCGATATGCCAACTGTTCATATCTCCTTTGCTTAATGATGATTTGAGACAACCTCGTATAAGCTCTAAATTTACGACTGAAACCCCCTCAATTTATGTTTAATTCTGTTAATATTTAATGTTAATCTTTATAAATTTATTTGATTTGAAATAAATACTGTTTAAACAGAACTGGTTCCATCTCAGGGACAAGATTAGAACCAGTTTTGGTTCTAAAGAGAACCTATATTTTTTGCTGTATACTTATTAGTAATATAAAGGGTTAATACCGGGAATGTAGGGAGGAATGTTAGTGGAACTCGGCATAAACCCACTATTGTACATGCAGTGAACGGGGAGTTCATCTTTTCAGTTGAGAATAGCATATTGCTTCAAATGATCACCGATATCACACTTTTGTATTGAATAGTTCGTGAAATACCTCCAAGAGTCAGGCAAGTAACTATCAGAATATTTACCAACTGAACTGTGTCAAAGGAATTAGAAGAGTAGGATCCTGCGAATATTCGAGATTCGATTCGATATCGATACTATACGTATGCTTCGAGATCGATCCCGAATCAGTCTCAGGATTCGATTTTTTCGAATCTCTCGTACTAACTTCAATTTGTTACATTTCCAACAAAAATAGGATAAAACTGGCATTAGAAAATTCATTCATGTAGGCTCAATTCCTATTTATTTGAGTAATTGACAATGTCTTAAGAACGTGAATAGTAACAAGTTAGGCCTTCAAAAACTAAAACTATGGACAATAGGCCTAGCTGTTTCAGCGACGGTGCTGCAGAGAATATTTAGTTATTGGTGTTTAAGGTGTTCACTCCGTCGCGTGAGGGTCATCACAGTGTTCCGTAACTTCCGTTTGATGCAATATGAAATAACTTGCCTTTTAAGATTCGATTCGGGATTCGATTCGATGTCGATATCAGAGACACGATTCGATTCGAGATTCGATTCGAAAAGAAATTTGTGATTCGCAGATCCCTACAGAAGAGTTACTTTGCTGTTTCTGTTGTGACAAGCATGTTGGCTTTTCAAAATACTTTTTTTTGTTTAAAAAAAACCTGTCACTTTTCTTACAATATGCTCTTTATATGCAAAGCTGAGTGAAGTTTCGACAGCCAGCATGATGGCCCAAGATTTATGTTTAGACTTTATTTAAATGCTAAGTATAATTACAGTTTTTACAGTTATAGTTTCCTCAGAAAATGGTGACCTTCTGAGGCTAAAACGTTCTATCTCCATATTTCTCTATGGTTTTGACTAGGGCTGTCACAATTTTTTAATTTAGGAATCGATTAATCGTCGCAAATAATCGATAATAATCGATTAATCGTACCTAGATGACCCCCCCCCCCCTTTCCTTTTCTCTGAAGTCGATAAAAATGAAGTTCAAGTCAACAGACCTACCTCCAGTACAAAACGAAGACGATCCTCTTTTAGGTACATTCAAAGCTTTGATGTTCTGAACGTTTGAACCGTCAGTGTAATAATCAAGACCGGTCGGCAGTTGCGAACTTCGCATCTGCCGACCGGTCTTGATTCTTACACTGACGGTTTAAAAGTTCAGAACATCAAAGCTTCGATGAATGTACCCGAAAGACAAATGCTTCCAACGGCTTCTTGGGGTTTAACATCGATGTTCTTAACTCTTTACCTTTAGAAACAATAGTATAGTTTTTTCATCAAATTTTCTTTTAATTATTAAACGTCTAAAGCGGGATACATTTACCGATTATTCGACAATGAAAAATACTAATCGATTTCGCCGTGACCGATCAACAATCGATTAATCGATTAATCGTGACAGTCCTAGTTTTGACTCTCGGCAGCATTTCCCTCAACAGTAAATTTTCATCATTCTAGCAATATTTTCATTTCGATGACTTGACGTAGGGGTGTGCTTCTGGAAACGAAGAAGGATATTTGACCCACCTATTCGGCATGTCTCGTGTCTGGGTCAAATATCTTCCTTATCATATTTACATAATTTAGTGAGACAATCTGATATTACCATTGACTATGCCAGAAACAAACTATTTAAGACAAACATGAAATAATTTTTATTTCATCTACTTGTAATATTTTTTATTTTAAAACATTACATTATTTTATTACTTATGTCAGTTTGTGGCATAAATTTGCCTTGCAACAACACTTTCAGAGGATATCAATATCACATGATATGGTTTTGTAGAAATTTTTTGAAAGAATTTTAAAAAATGATATTTAAAATAATAAATTTTGAAATCGTCTGCGTTGGAAAAGGGTCAAGTAACATGATGAACTCATATCTTACTGAGATCGAAAATTGGTAAAAAAATTGGCAGGAAAAAGTTAGTCCCGAAAAAACAGTTGCCTTATGTATGTCACGTAAAACTATTCCTAATCCAAAACCTCCGTTATATTTACTGGATACAGTTATTAAAGAAGACACTCATAAGGATTTTGGCATTTCTTTACTAAGTACGAGTTTTTGGGACATGCGTAGTAAGTAAGCTAAATCTAATGCTAAATTGTTTTCCGGTATTAAAATATATATCTCTAATAACATTGTACAGTCACTGCCTCCTTACTCTATTTGATTATTCGAATGTAATATGGGACAACTGAACAGAACAGAAAGCATATACTTTAGAGAATCTTCAATTGTACACTCTTCGTACAATGTGTGGTGCAGCTCGTGGAATAAGTCATGAACTTCTTTATTTATTTATTTATTTATTTTATTGATGTTTAAGGTCACATATTTATGCACAATGGCTAATCATGACCGTGACAGTTTTACGGGTGGAGGAAGCCGGAGTACCCGGAGAGAACCACCGAACAACGACGAGCAGCTGCCAGCTCCCCAACATCGTAACTCCGCACTGCAGCACAGGCACAGATTGGTTGAAGACATGCGTACCATCGGCGTGCAGTACGCCTTAGTACATGGCGTCATCGTGCCCCCACGCGGGCAATGGAGATGAAGTGTCTTGCCCAAGGACACAACGCGGTTGCCCATGAACTTCTTTATCGAGAAACTGGATTTGTCTTTCTCAAAAGAACACGCAAAAATACTAGCATTCCGTTACAAAATGATAAATGTACACGCCCCAAATTGTTTTTGTCGACCAATCCCCAGAATCGTTGCACGAAGGTCTGCATATTCTCTCCCAAATGATGAACAACTGTATACTATATTCTGTAGAACAATCGGTTCGACGAAGGCATGCATTGAGTATGTATCTGGAATATAAGTCAGTTGGAATATTTATTGATAGAAACTCAAGTTTTCTTGGAAATTTCTTTGTAAATAAATAAATAATATAAATTAGTAAATACTAAAGGGGGCGTGGTGGCGTTGCGGTTAACCCTCAACGGTGGGGATGGGAGGGGGCGGTGGCGTTGCGGTAACCGATTCTCGTCAGATCACCGAAGATAAGCAACGTCGAGCCCGGTTGACCGTCTGAGCGATCGATTCGGACTCCCACGTTGCGTCCTGGGGCAAGTCACTTAACCCCGATTTTCCACATGGGGGCACGATGACGTCGTGTACTAAGACGTACTGCACATCGATGGTGCGCATGTCTTCAGCCAGTCTAACCCTGTCTGTGCTGCAGTGCGGAGTTACAATGTTGGGGAGCTGGCAGCTGCTAGTCGTTGCTCGGTGGTTCCCTCCGGCTTCTCCGGCTTCCTCCATCCGTACAACTGTCAGCGGCACGATATGACCCTGAATGTTAATGTGTCGTTAAACCTTAATAATAAAAAAAATAAATAATAAATACACAAGTAATAGTGGTGACGCAACTTTTTATTTTATTTAATTAACACGGAGCGTTCAGTACTATTGTATGGCTGGACTGAATGTGTGACAGAAGTTCTAGTAATTAACACGTACCGCATGATAGTCCCAATTGTTCATGCCATCCCTCAACATCCCAAATATGGTACTACAGCCCTTTATTTCGTATAACCGATTGTATGTGTGGCACAAGTTCTAGTGATTAACGTGTATCGTACGCTACTCTCAATTGTCCATCCCTTCCCTCAACACCCCGAATAGGGTACCACAACCCTTATTTTGTATAACCGACTGCATGTGTGACACACGTCCTAGTATCAATTTTAGTCTTTTTGCAGGAGGGAGTTGATACTTTTGATTCCATTCCTAACAAAAACGCGCAATTTCAAACATTGTTGAGTGAGGAAGGGATGCCAAACCCCTTACATCCCGTATAGTTACGCCCCTGGACTGCCAGTAGGTTTTCGTTAATACCGTTCAATGGGACCTGTTAACTGTTAGAGTCTTGAAAGCCCATATTTAGGCTTTATTCTGAAGTGCAGGTACCACATCCCGAAGGCCCACATCCAATCGATGGGTTTGGGGTTAGCTTTCAAGTGATATTATTTAGTCTGTAAGGGTTTGTCTTGTTATAGTTTATGGGAGAATGCCCATAAGCACTCTCCCATAAACTGTAACAATGCAATGACATGTGTACAAGATTCGATGGCCAAAAATAATTTAGCATTCTACGAGTTAACAGCAAAGGGGTTTGCCGTATTTTACAAATATTTTTACAAATAATCAAGAAGAGGCCATCTAGACAACAGTCAAGTTACCTTGACAGTAGTTTGTAGTCAAGTCGTACTGGCTGCCTCTAGCCTCTAAGACCTGACAATAAATTACAACTGAACTCACCAGGTGTAGTGTGTCAGAAGTCTGGAAAATATCACCCAGGCCAATAAGATTTAAAGCGACACTGTATGTTTCTATTAGATTTTTTGTACGAGGTCATTACATGGATCAGTACACGACAGCAACTCAACCACTCTTACAATATTTGCGAAAGTTGAGAGGCCGTGACACCGGATTTTATATAAAATGACATTCAAGCACCGACGTAGTCACATCTTTGTACATGTACGTAAATTGATACGCATGTACCACCTCGATCCCCTACCAAAACTCAAACGGCAGCTTCCTGCAACACAGTGTAGCTACAAATGACTTCATATCACTATGAATGAATAACAAACTTTGTTATTTTTCTTTCTGTGTCATGTATAAAACCACTTCGTAAAATAATTTCATGAAATATGCCTTTCAATGTAATTAAAAACCTAAGATCTGAATAAAAAATAGAAGAAAAAAAAGATTTTTTGTACGAGCGCGGATTTTAGAAATCGCAATTCTTCACGATTTTCTGGGTGGAAAATTGCTACTCTTGTCATTCTAACATCAGATAGGCTGAAGGGGACGAAGGTGATCCCTCTCATCTAAACGATAGGCCAGATATGCCCACACCTTCCCATCTATACAATCTTCTGCCCACGCTGGGTTTGACTGTGGACTACACCATCTTTACTTTTTATTCATTTATTGGTGTTTACACCAGCAGCTAAGTCTATATCGCGGCAATACAAAAATATGAATGTCAAAAGACCTCAATGTCTTCCACGCAGTGAAAAGGAGTTATAAAATCCCAGAAAGAACACAAGGATTAAATAATTGATGAACACAGTAATGAGAAAATAAAACCGGTAAAACGATATGAATAGATGAGAGAGCAAAAGTATAAGAAAATTTGAAATCTATTAAAATTGTTTTTCAAGAAATTTGTAGGTGAACCCGGAGGTCCATTGACAGAAGCATTGCCTGCGTTTGCTTTGAGTAACAAGGAGAACCTGCATGCTTTGGATGTCATTCGACATTGCAATTGCGTGCAATTCCTACGCGCAATTAAGCCTAGATAAGCGCACAGTTCGTGACAGGACTTCTAGTTTTAACTATACAGCACTAAAATACTGCTTCGAATCATCGTTCAAGAAAAGCACAGCCTTTTTATCAAAGGCATTTTGTCGATAAAACTGATAACAGACACCATAAAGGGTTTTGATTACATTTACTGAACTTGGAGTACGGATGAACGATAAACCCTCGAGGAGTGGAGAACACACCTATACAACGCCGTTGATTCCTGTGATAATTCCTTAGAAGGGTAAAGAGTTTTAACCAAACACAATAGGTTTTGTCCAGTGGGAAGTCCACTCTCAAGTGTTTAATAGTATTTGATAACCCACCCTTCATGTACTCTATACTTACATGGTAATCAGTTATTCAGTGACAGATATATTTATCTTTCAGATAAGGCATGCAAAACAACAAGCAGACCGTATGTATGGAGTCTCTGTAAGTATGTTGTATAATAAGAGACCATATCATGTTATTGGATGCTAATACAAAGGCGTCGTAGTAAACAATGTACTAAGCTTCCATTTCTAAAGTAACGAATGATCTATTGCGGGAACATTGAAAACTTCTGGGGTTATTCCATTTATACTTGTTAATTTGGTCACGATTTGGCAATATTATATTTATAACATTTAGTGTACGATCTATTTGGTGCCCCCGGTGTGAGAATATTAAAAACTTCTGGGACCAGTTTGGTTCTTTCTTGTTGATTCGTCCATGGCTTAGCAATATTTTATTTACGACATTTAGTGTACGAACCTGTTGGCCTACCCGGTGTGAAAATATTAAAACCTCAGGGACTAGCTTAGTTTGTTTTGGTTTGTTCGGTCATGTATATATTTTATTTACGACAATTAGTGAACGATCTCTTTGGTCTACCCGGTGTGAGAACATTGACAAGTTCTGGGACCAGTTTGGTTCATTCTTATCGATTTAGTCATGACATAGCAATATTTTATTTAAAAGATTTAGTGTACGATCTATTTGGTGTCCCTGCTGTGAGAACATTCAAAAAACTTCTGGGACCAGTTTGGTTCATTCTTGTTTATTCTGCCATGACATAGCAATATTTTATTTAAGACATTTAGTATACAATCTATTTCGTGTCCCCGGTCTGAGAACATTGAAAACCTCTGGGAGTAGTTCCGTTTATTATTGTCGATTCAGTCATGAGTTAGCAATATTTTATTTAAGACATTTAGTGTACGATCTATTTGGTGTCCCGGTTTGACAGGAATGGAAGTCCGTAGGAACGTTAGTCCCTCTGGACTATTATTCCGCGGAATTATAGTCCTAGGTCTAACATTTCTAGGAATAGTAGTCCGGCGGACTACTATTCCTAGAAATGTTAGACCTAGGACTATAATTCCGCGGAATAATAGTCCAGAGGAACTAATTTTCCTACGGACTTCCATTCCTGTCACACCGGCTTGAGAACATTCAACAAACTTCTGGGACCAGTTTGGTTCATTGCAGTTCATTCGGTCATGACTTAGTAATATTTTATATACGTCTTGTCGCCATGGTAATATTGTAATCTATTCCATAAAGAGACCGCTTCTACAACCAAACAATCTTTATTAAAGGTCCATTTTTGTTTTGTTTTCACATACTACATGTACTTAGCCCAGGCGTTTTTGTCTGTTGGAAGTTGTGTGAATTTAATCAGTTAATTATCAAAGTTCATGTTGGGTTTCTAGTCACCTCGTTCCAATGTGGGGTCATAACCTATGTTTTGGAAGCAAAAAATTAAAGTTTTTAGTTATACGAGGATGTTTTTTTCAAGTGCCGCCTGCAACTCAAGTTAGGTGATGGGTTAAAAAGTCATACTAAGTGGCTAATTTGTGCGTGTGCGTGTCATATGATAAATAGAATATGAAATGAGTGTTTTTCTCATATAATATTTATGAAACTCGTCCGAATTTTCCGTTTGGGCTCGCCAGAGGCTCGCCAAAACAGAAAATTTTTTGACTCGTTTCATAAATATTATATGAGAAAAACACTCATTCCATATCCTCTATATATGAATGAACACTGGAGGATGCAATTACTGAGGTTTTAATTCTCATCTCCTAGACAAGGTCAGACAAGCATGAATTGGAGATAGTGGGGGTTGTTTAAGATCATTTTAAGTATAGGTGACTTAAAACACTATGCATGTTGCAGTTTTACTTTCATTTTCGATGTTATTGTTTATATGTCTGTGTGTAGTGCAGTGTTTGGTAACTTTGTACATTTAAATCGCGACCAACGCACAAAAAGGTAACTTTGTACATTTATATCTATCGCGACAAATGCACAAAAGGTGCGCATTGAAGATTAATTTTACTTCGAAATGTGTCCAATGTCACCGTTTTGTACAACGTGTTAAATTGCAATGGTTTGATACTTGATTCTAAATTTAAGTGCATTCTTTTATATTTTCAGAACAATCGCAAAGCATTCGGACTAGGTAAGTGCAATGGTTAGAACGTATTCGCTGGGTCAGTGATTATAATGTAACATAGTCTGAGGTTTACGGCCCGGAGCTTTTCTTCAACCGAAGCGTGAAGGTTGAACGTACGCTCCGAGTCGCAAACCTCAGATCTCAATTCATCGCAATAACGTATATATTCCAATAAGGACATACCCAGAGCCCAAGATCCACATCGTGAAATGAACAAGGCAACTTCAAAGACAACAAATTTATAAATAATCCTTTACTGTACCCCACGACAACACTGGAAAACAAAACATCAATAACTTGGTAAAGGTTGAGATTACACCTATCGGTTGAAATCTTGACCAATACCATGATTTGAACTAAAATGGAGTAAAGTCGACTTTTTATAAGAGGGCTGTGAGTATACATCCATACTCCATAGAATGATCACTGGCCACGAACAATATGATTTTATTGGCACTTTGAATCTCCTCCTATTGTTAACTTATTTTCAAATATTTCACTTGGTAACACGGTAACATATGCAACTAGAGCCGTAAACATAGAAAAAACTCAGTGGGCGAAGATGTTAGTCTTACTGGAATATTGATTCAAGTGTCGCAACTTATTTGTAAACAACTTGTTTCGATGAACCAATTTAATATATTTGGCGACTTTATATGTGCAGTCGTATTTCGCCGTATGTTGACAATGTCATCCACTTGACGAAACCGGAAGTTCGAGAAGAAAAACGTGTTCTTTAATAACACTTTAGGGAAAATTTTCAGATAGCAATTCCTACACCGTGTGATACCCAATACTTGACTTTTCCTGCAAATGAAACGCAGATATTCAATGCATCAAGACCATTATGAATTAAAACGATCATTAATTATTATTCCATCGCGTGCATTAATTTTAGTGAATGACGTATTAACAACAGCATACTGTATAGCTGTATTTGACATAAGGGCCATCTTCACTGCAACAAATCTGAGATGAAAAACTGGATGCGCGTCGCAATGTTTTTTAATACCCTGATAATACGCAGCAAAACGGAACGAGGAGAACAGAGACAGTGACAAGGCTTTTGATTCGACAGATACATACAGATTATCATGATAATGTGCATATCCTGTGATTTGTATCAGATTCGAGGTGGTGTCCAGAATGGGATCTCAACGAGCCGGCTTTGCCGGCGAGTTGTGATTCCATTTTTGGACACCACCGCGAATCTGATACAAATCACAGGGAATGCACATTATCATGATAATTCATTTATCTAACAATTCTGTCACATAAACAGATTAAATCTTAACCCTTCACCCAACGTAACGGCAAAAAAGGCCAATGCTATTCTTAAAAAATCGCCAATTAATTTTCATTTTTGTCTCAAAAACATAGGTTATGACCCCTCGTTGGAACGAGCTCGTCGAGCTCGTTCCAACGAGGGGTCATAGCCTATGTTTTTGAGACAAAAAATGAAAAAAAATTAGTTATTCAAGAATTGTTTTTGCAAGTGTCGTCTGCTTTTCATGATAGGTAAAGGGTTAAATTATTTTCAAACATTTTGGGGAGATAATGTTCGGTCGATCACTGAAACGCACATAGAATGTATCTATGTGCCTGTTATGATAGCACGCAGCCCGGAAACGAGTCGTCTATATGATACGGAATCAGAATGAGTCGTCTATATGATACGGAATCGGAACACATTATGTGATACGTACCGTTTCTCGTGGCTTTCAGGCCAAAATCTATATGATTGTTAGATAGATACGTTTTAGCCAGAGTTGGAAGCATTACAATATTGGCCATGATTTCCTATTGTGCTATCATTTTATATGAATAAACTGCACTGAAAGTTCCTCCGTTGTTCGTGTATGCATTGACAAAAAAAGAAAATAAATAAATTCAAAGAATGATATGCTGATGCAGATTTTGACATACTCAGAACCTACCTTACCAGATAGAAGACATACACAGAACGACGCGTGAGTGCAAATGGGCTAATCGATATGGCACGACTGCCAGCGTGGAAGGATAAAACGACAGGCCGAACACTCGAGTTTTATCATTCCGCGATGGCATAAGTGCCATATAGATTAACCCATTCACAAGCGTGTGTCATTCTGTGTTTATTACATGTCGCCTTCACGTCTAGAAAAAAAAATCAATTATTAGAAGGACACTCAGCAATTCATTTGCCAAATATCAACAAAAAGAATACATTTTAACACCAACCAAATTTGCGAGGGAAACTCGTGTTACTATTTTTTTTATCTATATCGCTAGCGATTCAAATTGAAATTGCGGTGCACGACATGTAAAATAATCCAGTGAAATGTCGCTTCTATTAAAAATAGTCCATCAACGATTTCCGTTCAGCAAATGTGTTCGGAACTGATTTGCATTTTCCGCATGTTTTAGTGTTGTTGTAGAACAGGCGTGTAATAGAATTTACGAGCACATATACACATAAAGCAGAGGAGATGCGTCCTACAAGTAGGATCCTGTCAATATTCGAGATTCGATTCGATATCAATACCATACGTATGCTTCGAGATCGATCCCGAATCAGTCTCAGGATTCGATTTTTTCGAATCTCTCGTACTAACTTCAATTTGTTACATTTCCAGCAAAAATAGGATAAAACTGTCATTAGAAAATTCATTCATGCAGGCTCAATTCCTATTTATTTGAGTAATTGACAATGTTTAATTGTTAGGTAAGGTGTGAATTTGGCCCAGAACATTATCCATAGTTTTGGTTTTTGAAGGCTTAACTTGTTACTATTCACGTTCTTAAGAACGTGAATAGTAACAAGTTAGGCCTTCAAAAACTAAAACTATGGACAATAGGCCTAGCTGTTTCAGCGACGGTGCTGCAGAGAATATTCAGTTATTGGTGTTTAAGGTGTTCACTCCGTCGCGTAAGGGTCATCACAGTGTTCCGTAACTTCCGTTTGATGCAATATGAAATAACTTGTCTTTTAAGATTCGATTCGGGATTCGATTCGATGTCGATATCAGAGATACGATTCGATTCGAGATTCGATTCGAAAAGAAATGTGTGATTCGCAGATCCTTACCTACAAGAGAGATGCGCCAAGAATAATCACTGCCACTTCCTTAAGCATGTCTTTTCTTTCTTTCGTTTTCACTTGTTGTGCCATTGTGCGATCACAGATCGTGGAGTCTCTATCATAGCCTAACATATTAAATTAAATGCAATAATTACAGCCTATTACTGTTTAGTTTCATGTCAGGCGACTTACAAGCCCGAGGTAAATTCCTATTAGCTCGAGACTGAAAGTTTAAGCCGATGCAGATGTCAACCTACTGAGTGCTGATAACTCGGTCGATACGAAACTGACCAAGTAAGAATCTCTTCGTTTATGCACCCAACATAAATATGTACACAATGTCCTCAAGTCTATTACACAGTTTTCTGTGAGCGGTATCGTTTCTCATTCTTTTCATAAAGTCCGAAGCTTCCATTTCTTGTAGTTCAGCTATCCGAATGTCTCGGTTTCCACACATGGGATCGTTTCTTATTCCTTTCACAAAGTCCGAAGTTTCCATTTCTTGTAGTTCAGCTATCTGAACGTCTCGGCTTGCACGAACGGGATCGTTTCTCATTCCTTTCACAAAGTCCGAAGTTTCCATTTTTTGTAGTTCGGATATCCGAACGTCTCAGCTTCCACACACAGGATCCTTTCTCATTCCTTTTCCAAAGTCCGAAATTTCCATTTCTTGTACTTCCGCTATTCCAACGTCTCGGCTTCCACACACGGGATCGTTTCTCATTCCTTTCACAAAGTCGGGAGCTTCCTTTTCTTGTAGTTCCCGCTATCCGATCGTCTCGGCTTCCACACACGGGATCGTTTCTCAGTCGTTTCACAAAGTCTGCAGTTTCGATGTCTTGTAGATCAGCTATCCGCACGTCTTGGCTTCCTCACATGGGATCGTTTTTCATTCCTTTCACAAAGTCCGAAATTTCCATTTCTTGTACTTCATCTACCCGAACGTCTCGGCTTCCACACACGGGAAGCCACGACGTCTGGAGAGTTGAACAATCTCTAAACTATCTCTTCTCCCACTTGGACGAATATACGACTCTAAAAAACTTAACTATCTCGATATAAACAAATTGGACGCGCTAGTAACACTTCACTCAGGACAACTCTAGCTTGGTTCATATCAGCCAAGATAGGCGTCATATCAGCCAAGTTTGAAGTCATATTTTCCAAGCTTGATAATGAGCAAGGTTGGAAATGAAAATCGCATCTGATAAATAATTTAACCCTTTACATAACATGAAAAGTAGAAGACATTTGAAAAAAAATTCTTGAATAACTAATTTTTTTTTTCATTTTTTGTCTCAAAAACATAGGTTATGACCCCCCATTGGAACGAGCTCGACGAGCTCGTTCCAATGAGGGGTCATAACCCATGTTTTGAGAAACTTAATTGGCGATTTTTGAGAATAGTGCTGACCGTTTTTGGCCGTTACGTTGTGTAAATGTTTAAATTATCAAATACATACTAAGTTAACAAATTTCTTTGCGCGTATGAGGTTGATATGTGAAAACGGAATTCAACATGATTTTGTTGCTTAAAACTTCCGTCTTTGTAGAATGACAGGAAGACAGTAGGTTATGACACGGGACAGGCTTGCTTCAATACGATCTTTTATATAGTTTGAATTAATTTTACTTTAACGAGTGTGCATGGCAAAATAAAGGCTTGGTACGGAAGCAAAGTCGGAGCCTATAAGCTCATACGTTACTTGCGAAACCGGGAAAGGCCTTGAGTTTTAATATTCGTTGGGCCACAAAAACCTAACAAGGGGATTCTGGTACTCCTGACACCCTAGACAAAATAACATATTTGAATTAGAAAGCTACTGAGTAACATCTCCATGCGTCAGGACGTGCATGTATTATTTGTTTACATACAGCACAGTCGCTCAGGACTGGTCGTAATCCATGCATTGGTAGTGGTACCCACGCATGCGTTTACCAGGTAATAAAATTCATCAGCAGCAAAATTCTAATTAACGAAGCACCGAGTTGTACCCGGTGCTTCATTAATTAAACGTTTGATGATTATTCCTATTATAAGTGTTTGCAATCCAATATTATTGAGTCCGTGGAAATACTTCCCACCCCGTGGAAAGTGAGACCAGTCCACGGCGGCCGTACTGTAACTATATCATGGGACTCATTTCGATATGTTGGCGAGTCAAATATATTTCCTCTGCCTTTGGAATGCCATATGTCATATTATGGCTACCATGTACTTGAATCATTCAACACTGCAACCCGTTATAGCAAGCCATTATGAAGACATGTCTAACATTCATACTTTTAAGGGATACTCAGTAGATTTGTTGAGAAGACCGATTAAGCCTATTCGTACCGATGTGTATAGTGTAGGTCTTTATCATTGGCAAGCGTAAGAATATAGTTTACCTTCATGCGAATGCACATTATGTGCGGATGTTCACAAATGGGTAAATGTCGTCCCGAAGTACTTTCAAAATTAGCAGAATTTAATGTAGACAACCAAGCTTTCCATTTCATTGAATGAAGTACCTGACAAATCAACTCAAAGCCCTTTAATCCACTCTCACCTCCCCTCGCCTCGCCTCGCCACTCCCTCTCACAGATTAGACTCATCTCCCAACAGCACGAGGGGGAGGGGGTACCTCACTACTCTCTGAAAGTAAACCTAACCGGAAGCGTTGCCTAACCAAAACAATAAAAAACAATAAAAATGGAGGTAACTCTATAAAAACGTCACTTGGTCAACTTTGACCCGGTCCCTTTAGATCAAACTCTCCAGTAACAACTCATAACGCCCCCTTCATTTGAGCCACCGGACGATTTTGAGGTAACGAGAAGAGTATGAAATCGCGTGAGCAACAGTGGCCTTTGGATTTGAGCTATTAAGTTCGAAACTAGTTTATCGAGTTCATCCATTATTGTTGATTTCGGGATACCTCCGATTAATTTATGTCATTTCAACAATTAACATATTCAGCCTACTGCCGAAATCACAGGAGTGAATCCTCTTTTTATCTCGACCGAAAATTAAATATACACACTCCAACAAACAATGCGACATCCTTAATTTGAGGTCATTATCGAAACGTTAAATCGTCCCTTGCTACACCCTGGGGACGACACCAAAATCAACATAAATTAAAATCCTGGTTTAATTTCTGGAGAGGTCTTTGCAAAGTTCCGAGAATAGTTCAAATAGTTTTTGTTTATAGCCCATTTTTGTGGATTTTCATTTTTTAATATGTATCAAATTTAATATGTCACGTGTTTATCTGTTTTTAATGCATAAAGTTTTTACTTGCAGACTAATTGGTGATACTAATTTTGGGTAAGTACTTGTCATATATATATTTATTTTGACCGAAAATATCTCACATAGTACTTGGAATGAGGAGAGTTTAAATTTCGAATAAAAATGCATGAATGCGTATCGGATATCTCACATTTTTTTATTTCATCTTACAATAAGTATTTATAGTGTACTTAATTATTCAAGTACAGCGTGCTCTTGTTTTTAAAGTCTATATCTCAACTAGTCTTTGAATCGTCGAAATGCGGTCTTAGAAACAATGGCTCAACTCGTCGCCTGAGTGCTAGAATGTTCTATGTCCCCTATGGGACATAGAACATTCTAGCACTCAGCCAACGAACTCTGGTATATCATTTTATACATAAACAAACTATATCATTTATAGTTTACATAGAGAGTAATCGCTTGACTGGGCTTGTCACGTGAAATAATTGATGAGAGGTGAGGGACGTTGCACAAACACGAGTGCGCGAATGCGCACGAGTGTTTTACAATATAGTCCTTCGCCTCGAATGAAATGTTTCACGTAACCATTCCAGTCAAGCGATTACTCTGTTTATTACTTTTCATTATTAACTATAATTATATTATTTAACCCTTTACCTAACATAATGGCCAGCGCTATTCTCAAACATCGCCAATTAATTTTCATTATTATTTTAATTTTTTTGTCTGTAAAACATAGGTTATGACCCCTCACTGGAACGAGCTCGACGAACATAAATCACTAATGTAGGGTCTTCTAAGGTGGTAAGATGCTCTCAATAAACACTTGCGTGAGGCCCTGTAAGGTAATAAGATGCTTTCAATAAACACTCGGGTAGGACCCTGAAAGGTAGTAAGACATTCTCAATAAACACTCGCGTAGGACTCTGAAAGGTTGTAAGACGCTCTCAATAAACACTCGCTTAGAGCCCTGTAAGGTGGTACGATGCTCTCAATAAACACTCGCATAAGGTCCTGTAAGGTAGTAAAATACTCTCAATAAACTCGCGTAGGACCATGAAAGGTGGTAAGATGCTCTCAATAAACACTTCTGTAGGACCCTGTAAGGTGGTAAGACGCTCTAAATAAACACTTCTGTAGGACCTTGTAAGGTGGTAAGACGCTCTAAATAAACACTTCTGTAGGACCTTGTAAGGTGGTAAGACGCTCTAAATAAACACTTCTGTAGGACCTTGTAAGGTGGTAAGACGCTCTAAATAAACACTTCTGTAGGACCTTGTAAGGTGGTAAGCCGCTCTAAATAAACACTTCTGTAGGACCCTGTAAGGTTGTAAGACGCTCTAAATAAACACTTCTGTAGGACCCTGTAAGGTGGTAAGACGCTCTAAATAAACACTTTTGTAGGACCCTGTAAGGTGGTAAGACGCTCTAAATAAACACTTCTGTAGGACCCTGTAAGGTTGTAAGACGCTCTAAATAAACACTTTTGTAGGACCCTGTAAGGTGGTGAGACGTTTTCAATAAACACTCTCTCAGAGCCCTGTAAGGTGGTAAGATTCTCTCAATGTATTAACAGTCGCGTAGGACCCTGAAAGGTGGTAAGACACTCCCAATAAACACTCGCGTAGGACCCTGTAAGATGGTAATATGCTCTCAATAACACTAGCATAGGACCCTGTGAGGTGGTAAGATGCTCTCAATAAACCCTCGCATAGGGCCCTGTAAAGTAGTAAGATGCTCTCAATAATCATTCACGTAGGACCCTGAAAGGTGGTAAGCCGCTCTCAATAAACACTCGTGTAGGACCCTGTAAGTTGGTAAGACATTTCCAATAAACACTCGCTTAGAGCCCTGTAAGGTGGTAAGATGCTCTCAATAAACACTCGCGTAGGACCCTGAAAAGTGGTAAGACACTCTCAATAAACACTCACGTACAGCCCTGTAAGAGGGTAGGATGCTCTGAATAAACACTCACGTAGATCCCTGTTAGATGGTAATGCACTCTCAATAAACACTCACGCAGGACCCTGTAAGCTTGTAAGACACTCTGAATAAACATTCACGTAGGACCCTGTAAGGTGGTAAGACACTCTCAATAAACACCCACGTACAGCCCTGTAAGGTGGTAAGATGCTCTCAATAAACACTCGCGTAGAGTCCTGTAAGGTGGTAAGGCACTCTCAATAAACACTCACGTACAGCCCTGTAAGATGGTAGGATGCTCCGAATAAACACTCACGTAGATCCCTGTTAGATGGTAATGCACTCTCAATAAACACTCACGCAGGACCCTGTAAGCTTGTAAGACACTCTAAATAAACATTCACGTAGGACCCTGTAAGGTGGTAAGACACTCTCAATAAACACTCACGTACAGCCCTGTAAGGTGGTAAGATGCTCTCAATAAACACTCGCGTAGAGTCCTGTAAGGTGGTAAGGCACTCTCAATAAACACTCGCGTAGGACCCTGTAAGGTGGTAAGACATTCTCGATAAAGACTCGCGTATAACCCTATAAGGTGGTACGGCACTCTCAACAAACATTCGCGTAGGACCCTGTAAGGTGGTGAGACGCTCTCAATAAACACTCACGTTGAGCGCTGCCAATCTCAAATTTTGAGTGGAATCCGATTAGGGGGTGATTTCGAATCGACTCGAATCTCTAATGGAATTTCTTGGCAGTAGTATACCACATACCCGAACGACCCCTTTTGAGTGATCTCAGGGATGATCTCGTGTAAGGTTACATGACCCAGCGACGCCACGCTTGGTTGCAATGATAGCCCACGTGAGCGGCCATGCTGGACGTCATCCCCATAATGAAACATGGTCTCAGTGAGCAAGCGCAGCGCGTGTTGTTAAAGTGACACGTTTTTCCGTCGTTCATTTTGTTCGCTGGAGGTCGCTATCTTGGTTTCTATAGTGGCATGTTGTTGCTGTGTAACCCAAAATCCTCTAATAGGACGGGTGCTTGTTCGTTGGGCGTTTGCGATTCAAAAGGCGTATTATCTAACTACCCAAAGAGACCCGACACTTACCCCAAATCCCCAAAATCATACAAAAAAACCGGAACGGACTTGGCGGAGTCTCCATCTTGGACTAAGAACAGTAGCATATAGTATTATAGGACTGTGTGGGCTTTGTTTCTCTGTATAAGACTGTACTGTTGTCCTGGATTGGATTCCGCCAGATTTTTTTATTAGGGTTTAAGGACACATTAACAGCCAGGGTCATATCATGTCGGTTAGAGTTTTACGGGTGGAGGAAGTTGGAGTACCCGGAGAGAACCACCGAGCAACGACGAGCAGCTCTCCAACGTCGTAACTCTGAACTCTGCACCGCGGCACAAGCAGGGTTGGATTGGTTGAAGACATGCGCACCTTCGACGTGCAGTACGCCTTAGTACACAGCGTCATCGTGCCCCCGTGTAGGCAATCGGGGTTCAGTGCCTCGCCCAAGGACACAACGCGGGAGCGCGAATCACTCGCTGAACTGGTCACCCATCCAACTACTAGCCGCGCTCGACGTTGCTCAACTTCGGTGATGTGACGAGAAATTTCGCCAGATTTCTCGGGGGTTTTTTTACCTTATATAGACGCTGTTCTAGCTGCTCTAACCCCAGCTAATCTTGACTACCCCTTGTTACGACATCTGCCCTCGTCCAAATCTTATAAATGACAAGTTAGGTTGCTTGATTTACTGTAATATGTACCTACCCATACAGACTTGTGTATATTCTCAAACCCGGAAGACAATCAATCAGGGTGTTACTCGAACGACACGAAACTTATCAAGTAAATAAGCTATAGATTAGTGACTCGAACAGGCATCGAGCAGACGACTTGAATCCCGTCGAGAAAATGAGATACGGAGCAATTGTTCGACCGAGTGATTCCACATACGGATCTAAGACCCATCTAGTTATTTGAGGTTACTTATGACATGGTGATGTTCTACTTGGGGGGGGGGGGGGGGGTACCTTTTGATGATACTTTTTGAGGATATCTTTATATATGTCTGAAGGTAGTTATTGCTCGTGCTCCTAACCTCATTCAGTATATGGCTTCTCTACCACCCCTGCACCCTTCATAGCTCGAAGGCCACCACTAATGATATATCGATAGTCACCGCCATCTGTTCTATGATCAGCCTTTATTGTATTCTCATTTAGTATGATGTTCTACAAGCATTGCAGTCTTGTACCATTACTTGGCTAGTGTTATTTCCCAGTGCTCCGCTCGATACATCGGATACATCGGATACAGCACTGCCAAAGGTTGAGACTTCAAGTATTCTGACGTTCAAACGTCACTGGAAATTCCGTTTCTTCAACGTTTCTCAAAATGCGACGTCAAACATCGGAAAGTACAAATAACAAGATATTTTTCACATTAGTGACTATTTGGCTGAGGGCTAGATTATTTTTGGTGGTCTGAATGTGTTATTAAAACTTGTGTTATTACAAATTATTGGAGAGTGCCCACAGGCATTCTCCAATAATTTATAATAAAACAAATTTATATAAACAAAATATCATTTGTGTTTGACTGAATATGAAATATAAGCAAGGAAAGTGTTGGCTTGTGCTCTGGTATCCTCATTATTTGAAAGCCCTGATAGTGGCTTCTAGTACTCAACCAGTTAAGAAGTCTTGACAACAGGATTATATTAAGATCCTGCGAATATTCGAGATTCGATTCGATATCGATAGCATACGTATGCTTCGAGATCGACCCCGAATCAGTCTCAGGATTCGATTTTTTCGAATCTCTCGTACTAACTTCAATTTGTTACATTTCCAACAAAAATAGGGTAGAACTGTCATTAGAAAATTCATTCATGTAGGCTCAATTCGAGTAATTGACAATGTTTAATTGTTAGGTAAGGTGTGAATTTGACCCAGAACATTATCCATAGTTTTGGTTTTTGAAGGCTTAATTTGTTATTATTCACGTTCTTAAGAACGTGAATAGTAACAAGTTAGGCCTTCAAAAACTAAAACTATGGACAATAGGCCTAGCTGTTTCAGCGACGGTGCTACAGAGAATATTTAGTTATTGGTGTTTAAGTGTTCACTCCGTCGCGTAAGGGTCATCACAGTGTTTCGTAACTTCCGTTTGATGCAATATGAAATAACTTGTCTTTTAAGATTCGATTCGGGATTCGATTCGATGTCGATATCAGAGACACGATTCGATTCGAGATTCGATTTGAAAAGAAATTTGTGATTCGCAGATCCCTGGATTATATTAGTATTTTAAGCTGCGATAACATTTGGCTCAACCGTTGTCACTGAGCACTATTCGGAAGAAAATAGGAATTGAGGTTAAAACTTTAAAAAATCGAAAAATAAAACAAATGACCACAAAGTATCAACGCGCTGTTTGATTTCGTACGTCATAAGACGTACAAACGTATCAACGCGCCGTTTGATTTTGTACGTCATAAGACGTACAAACGTATCAACGGGTTAACTGGTAGAGTGCTGGAAGCCAATATTTGGGCTTTACTCTGAAGTGAAGGTACTGCAACTTGAAGGCTTCATACTCAGTGGATGTGCTTTGTATTATCTTTGAAGTGATATTATTCAGTCTGTAAGGACTTGTCTTGTTACAATTGATGGGAGAGTTCCTACAGGCACTCTCCCATATATTGTAACAAGGCAAAGATATGTGAACAAATTTTGATGACCAAAAATAATTTAGCCCTCTACCAGTTAATCCGTGTGATGCGAGCTCGTCAATTTACATTGAACACAATTTAAATAACTCTGATTGAATTAACAAAGAAGTAATTTTTAATGAGCAGATTGTATACCGTGTGATGTGGGTTCTTCAACTTACATTAAGCACATTTAAATAGTTCTCATTAAATTGAGAGAGAAATAATTTTCAAAATATACTACTCAAAGTTTGCTAAGCACCAAATATATCCCAGCTACCTGTTTTACGTTTTAGTTGAAATATTGTAATGAAAAGTGTATATATGTTTTATTTAATTATATCTTTAATGATTTAAGTACAGAAATTAAGATTTTATTTGTGTTTGACAATATTTTTTAGCTTTTGAATACAATAACCATGGAAAATGGATATTATTGGTAAAAGAGGAAATTTTTCAATTTGCCAAAAAGTTGACGCAGCGAATTGGTATGGGTTCGATATCGAGTATGAGACCCATTACTGTTAATTACAGCTTGGCAACGCCTTCTCGTGCTCCCAATCAAGTTTCTGGCGGTACTTTGTGGGATGTTGTTCCATTCTTGGACCAGCATGGCACCAAGCTCCTGGACACTTCTTGGCTGGACTGGACGGGCTGAAATTGCAAGTTGCAACTCATTCCAGACATGTTCGATTGGATTGAGGTCAGGGGACCTTGCTGACCAGTCCATACGCTTAATCTCCTCCCTCTGTCGGTACTCCCCGACAGCATGGGCAACATGAGGACGGACATTATCGTCCATCAGAGTGAATCTATCACCCACTGCACCAGCATACAATCTGACGTAGATATCCAGGATCTCATCAATATACCGCTGTGCAGTCAATGTACCACGTTCAAGGACACAGAGGTCTGTGCGTCCATCCCTGCTGATACCGCCCCAGACCATGATTGATCCTCCACCATAGCGGTCATGATCAGCAATGTTGGCTGCATGGAATCGCTCTCCTGGTCTTCTCCATACCCTAGAACGCCTATCTGTGTGGTCTAGGCAGTACCTTGACTCATCTGTAAAATGGACAGGTCGCCAATCTTCTCTGGTCCATCCAACGTGGTCCATGGCCTATTCATATCGTGCCTGGCGGCGGTTCTGGGACAGCGGAATACGAATACATGGTCTTCTCGATCGAAGACCACCTCCGTGCAACGTTGCCCGGATAGTCTGCATCGAAACATTTACCCCGGATGCATTCGGAAGGTCACTGTGAAGCTGGGTTGCTGTGGCAAAGCGGTTCCTACGGGCCTGAATGATCAAAAACTGGACTTCAGCTGCAGATGTTGCCCTGTCTCTGCCACCACCATGTCGTCTGACTGGTGTGCCATACTGCTGAAATCTTGCCCAGGCTCTGGTGATCACCGTATGGTGCACACCAAGGGCATCACCGACCTGACGATGGGTAGCCCCTTGCTCCACCATCCCTACAGCCCGCCACATTTCTGCTTCAGACAAATCGTCGTGTAAGAACCATAAGGTTCTATCTTCCACTGGAAGATAGAACCTTATGGTTCTCACGCGACGAAATGTCTTCTTACATTTGCATTTTCCATATTCAATCATTAAATCACAAGGGTTTGTGTTGAAATGAAGATTGAATACCCTACACAAGTCATGTAAGACAGTACACGAAAACATCATGAAAATCAAGGGGTACGTGCTTTCCATGACTGTCACGAAAAGTCTGCCTGTCAAGAGAGCGAATGTAAACACTGGGGACCATCTCAATACATTCCTCAATTATATCCATAAAAAATATCGCAGATATGTCACAAGCAAATTTCACAATGATGTGTCAAATATTTGGTGCTTAGCAAACTTTGAGTAGTATATTTCTTGAATCAAATGGGAAATCGAAGAAATCGAAATAGACAAGGAAAACAATTTACAATTCCCAAGTCTGAAATTCCGTAAATTTAAAAACAATATACATAAATTATACATAAAAATGAAGGTTGTGATGTATAAAACACAAAACATATATACGCGTTCAACTCACTTAGTTGATTGCAGACAAGAACGGTTCCTGGAAGTCTGCTATTGTATTGGTATCAGAACTAGTAACAAAATAATATTGAATGAGAATGGCCAGATATACTTCAGATATTGTAAACAAAGCATGGAATTGAAACTCCAAGATGCAGCGACAAAGCTACGTGGGGGGAAATACCAACACGGTCTGCGTGTTTTCTTGATGATCGACGTGTTCCAAAATTGTTGCTCTAACGTGATATTCCGGGGTACTTCTGAATTTTTTAACGGAAATTGATTTTGAAATTCTGGGCAATTCAAGCAAGTATTACGATTCAAATCAAAGAGGTCTTTGGGTGGCCTGCGTGATAAAGATAAGCCAGGTTTTGAAGAGTACCTTGATGGCACCTTTGGGGGGTCACTGTTGTTCAAGCTGAGGTCGCGATCCCTGTAGCTGAGAGGGAAAATTGGGAAAGACGGTGAAAGGGAGTGCCAGATGTGTAACTTGGACATGGTGGAGACCCTGGAACACTTTCTTCTAGAATGCCCAAAGTATCAGTCTAAAAGAATGAGATTCACTGGGAGTATAATGGGGAAGTGGGATGGGAGAATGAAGGACATGTGGTTAGGGGGAGACTCAAAGGAGAGGGTTAATATGCTAATCGGAGAGATTGGGAAGAATGGGACAAGGGATATCATCAAGCAGTTCGTCTCCGAGTGTTGGGAAGAGAGGAGAGGAGAAGCGTGGGAATAGGGAGGCAGTTGGGAGTACAGGGGTAACTATGGCCTTCTCGTCCGAGAACCACGACAAATCAGCGGCTGGCCAAAGTGTTATTATTATTATTATTATACCTTGCAAGTAATACTCCACCTACGCTGTTTTCGGTGACAGTTTGTCATCTGAAGGCGATTGATGTCGTAATGTCGTTTTAGAAGGCAGTGAATATCGATCCTTTATTATGCCTCTGCTACGTTGACCAACACTTGAACAACGGGCATAATGTTCTTCCCAAAAGACAGCTGGCAGTTTTGGAAATTCCCCCACGCAGCCATGTCGCTGCATGTTGAAGTATTTGAATTCCAAGCTTCGTTCACAAATATCTGAGAAGTATTTGGCCATGAATTGTTCTCGTAAAGTATTATTTCATTACCAGTTCTGGCATGAATATGGTAGCAGACTTTCAGGAACCGTTTATGCTGGAAACCTCAAATTTCTGATTGTATCGAATCTCGAATCGAATCCGGCATCACACTTCGAATCGAATCTCGAATCTCGCCGCTAATCACGTTGTGGATATTACACACTAAAAACTAAAGTGTTAAAACTGACACTTTCAAGGTGTTAAACCCATTCTAACTCTTAGGGTTTGATTTTAACACTCAAAGTGCAATGCTTTAAGCACTTAGACATTACAATCGTCAGACATCTGAAACTTGAATGGATGGCACTTCCCATGTGTCGAGCATAATTTGATTTGCGCTTGGTGGGTACATAATTAAAAGGCCACAACGCAGATGACGCGGATCAGGCTCGAGAGTTCGAGCCTGATCCGCGTCATCTGCGCTGTTTCCTTTTAAGTGTCGCGACATTACACTTGTCAGGTGGTATTATTGTCAACACCTGTCAAGTTATGGGATATCTACACTTGAACAAAGTGCTAGTTCAGCACTTAGTAAGTGTTAAATACAGCACTTCAAGTGTAGTTTTTAACACTTTAGTTTTTAGCGTGTACACTTTCTTACAGCTGCATACATTGTCTGTCCACACTCAAATACTGTGTGCAACTGCGACTCGTGCAAATCAAGCAAAAAGCGGAATATTCCAGAGTGGAATCAAAGTAATTGCGGAAGCGGAACCTACTTGAGCGTTTCGTCTATCAACAGATTTCCTGTACAGGACAAGCCCTCCCTGATGATAGAGACCTGGTGATAGAAGAAGAGTTCAAGAGGAAACACTTTGTAGGATTTTGAAGCATTTTGAGAACATTTTTGAATGTGTACGATTGAAATCGACTCGAAGCGAATCATTTGGACTATTTCGAATCGATTCGAATTTCGCAGTTTCGTAGGGCCCTAGTTTATGCGTGTTATCAACTATGTGAGGTAAACACATTTTTTAGTGTTCCATACACCACCACTTTCATTTTGATGTATATTTTGTGTACATGTTTTTGAAATTTATAGAATTTCAGACTTGGGAATTTAATAGTAATTGTTCCCTCACTTATATAGTACCTTAAGAGTGTTTAGTGTTTTGCATGACGCAGAACCCGTGTTTGTTAAGTCGCCGCTTTTGACAAGAAGTGACATGGGTAATTATTTTTATTATATGACTCGTCGTTTTGTTCACTTTAAAACATTTGATATTCTGTTTTCATATTAATCAGTGATAAATAAAGCCTTCCGTCAATTTCATTGGTCAATTTCAAAACTAGACAATTCGATTGGCTGAACAAAATACAACTGGGCCACATTTTCATAATTTGCATAATTAGAGTTGGGAGCTTTCATTGGTCAATTTCAAAACTGGACAATTTGATTGGCTAAACAAAATACAACTGGGTCACATTTGCATAATTTCAGTAGGGAGAATTTACGTTATCTGTCCTATTTAGGGTGGGTTATATTGTATTAATCTTTTACCTGCAAGAAAAACGCCATTCATTTTTTTTAATATTTTCACTTTTTGCTTCCAAAACATAGGTTATGACCCCTCATTGGAACGAGCTAACCTATGTTTTGGAAGCAAAAACTGAAAATTTTTAGTTATTCGAGGATGCTTTTTTTCCAAGTGCCGTCTGCAACTCAAGTTAGGTGATGGGTTAAAAAGTCATACTAAGTTAGGTGATGGGTTAAAAAGTCATATTTGTGCATGTGTGTGTCATATGATAAATAGAATATATATATATTATGAAACTCGTCCGAATTTTCCGTTTGGGCTCGCCAGAGGCTCGCCAAAACGGAAAATTCTTAGACTCGTTTCATAAATATTATATGAGAAAAACACTCATTCCATATCCTCTATATATTGCCTATTCTATGAAATCCCCATGTGTAGCAACACTAAGCCATGTGGAAAATAAAAAATCCGTTGTGCACACATGTGCCTAATTGAAATTGTTGACGAACTTTTTTACGATCATGTCATCTGTCAAAACTTTACATATCCCCGTCTGTTTGGAATTTCCGTTGGACTACAATCACGCAAGTCGTCCAGTTTAAACAAGGTGATCGCTTTCTGATAAGCTGTCGTAAAGACAATAAACTAAATAATGACATCTTTGTGACAACAGTTAAAACAAGATGTCCTGTCATGAAATGCGCACAGATAGCACCTCGATCTGCGCGTTCATCTACGCGTTATGACCATAGTAAGGATATCAAATTCTGTCCATATGGCCAGGTAACCCGGAGGCCCATTAGCAGAAACATTGCATGTGTTTGCTATGAGTAACCAAGAGAACCTGCCGGCTGCCGTGCTTTGGATGTCATTCGATTTGGCAATTGCGCGCAATTCCTACACGCAATTAAGCCTAGATAAGCGCACAGTTCGTGATAGAACTTCTAGTTTTCACTGTAGAATTACTTGTAAAGTTTAGAAGGGAGAGTTCAAACCAATCATTATTAGCTGTATATTGATAATAAATTGAATAGAACTAGCTCAAATATGCATGTACGACGATAGTACAAACATACGTACACCACATGTTTGGCTTATATATGAATCTATTCACGGGAATCCCCCCCCCCCCCCCCACCTCCACTTCCCCAAATCGCGCTGTGTTTATAAACATTAGCAGACGATTGATCACCCGAAACTGAACCGATTGCGAAATAACTTGTTGATAGTTGTCAAATGAGTTGCTGGGTGTCCTAATACTTGGTTTTATAGACGTGAAGGCGTGTAATAAACACAGAACGACACGCACGTCTTAGTGGGTTAATCGACATGACGCTTGTGCCATTGCGGAAGGATAACCGTCGAGGCCTGTGGCCTCTCGTCTTATCCTTTCGCTCTGGCACTTGTCCCATATGGATTAAATAATTCACACGCACGTGTCGTTCTGTGTACAGCTCGGTCTCCAAAATCCAAAGCCGGGTGCCACAAGTATTCATTTGTTCATTTGTATAGCACCTATGTGTGATACAAGTTCAAATAGAAAATTTGGTCCCGTCAGAAAGTATCTATTTATCGGTAAGAACAAATCAATATCTTAGACTGTAAATACCGACTGAAAAAACTATTCCGGGTGCCCTCCCCCCCCCCCCCTCCAGGTGTGCTCTATACTTCCATACAGAAGACCACAATAACGGAATCCATGTATTTAATTGTATTTAATTAGTATTCCTCAATGGAAATATGGAGATGGGGTGATAAATATACTTCATAAGTCACAGCTGCCATGTCAACAGACTAATGGTAGGACCTTCAGAACATAAACAAGATTGTTATATAAATTTTGAACATATAATTTATGTTTATCTGTAAATGTATTATGTATTATTTAAACCTATACTTGTAGTATTAATACGTAACATCTAATAATGATGACGTGTGTATTTTTATTTTTTTACAGAATTAATGACATCGGAAATGCTGAACAACGAAAATCCAAGAAATCAAGCTTTTCATTTATTTCTATTGTGTAGATGCCATTTGATAACAATCTTGTAGAACAACTCTGTCACATAAGTGGCGACGCTACAGGGTGCATAGGCGGACATTTACCACAAAAAACGTACACTTTGCCTCCACCCCGCCCAAAACACACACTTCCTCACACACCCACACACTCACCCGCCCTCACATTGCCTCTCTTTTCCCATACACACCCAGCAGATGAACATATCCAGCAATGATTTTCAAGTTCAGAACCAGATAATTAGAGCCATGAACGTTCATGCCCCTTGTCTCTAAATTGTGGGTCATGTTTTTCGCTCTATGACAAACTGACATTATCTCCCTTATTTGAATTTCAATTGTGCGTTCAAACGAAATCTTTGGGTGGCTTTTGGATCAAAAGCCCCAGTAGGCTTTATTTGAAGACACTGTTCAATTTTAGACCCACCCCCCCACACCCACCCTCCCCCTCCCCACCCTACAAAAAAGAAACCCTAAAACCCCTATGGTTGCCCGTTCGTAGGGGACAGGTGTCTACAGTTTCTGAATGCAAGTCCATGATGCTATACTCCAAAAAATATCAATTGCTGACTTCCCCCTTCATGGAGGGCCATGATGCCATATTACAGAAATATCTCTTGCTGACTTCCCCCTTCATGGAGGGTCATGATGTTATACTCTAAAAATATATCTTGCTGACTTTCCTCATTCATGGAGGGCCATGATGCTATATCCCATAAATATAACTTGCTGACTTTCCTCCTTCATGGAGGGCCAAGTTGCTAAACTCCAAAAATATCACTTGCAGACTTTCCCCTTCATGGAGAACCTGTCACTGACGCTCCCCTCCTCCCCAAAACATTTTCTGGCGCCGCCACTGTGTCGTGAATTTTTCCAAAAGGTTTTCGACTATTAGCGATATACTCTATTTTTTCTATATATTTTTCAATTATTCTCAGAAACCAATACCACATCCGGCTTTTGAAAAGTATTGATTATTAAAACTCAATCAAATAGTGCACTTTGGTTGAGGGACAATACCGAGGTGAATGATGTCATCTCTCTTTGAGGGGCTTGCAGAGGACTTCGACATCTGAGAGAAGATGAACTTTAGCAGCTCTGGAACCTAACAAACTGGGATATGCTCTCACCATTAATGACTAAATTTAAATTCCTGAGTTTCCCCCCGGTCACCCGAAGAGCCGGATGCTAATCAGTAAAATTGGTGATTCTATGGATTGTCCTAAATTCATGTTATAAACTGTTCAATCTTCCTTTATTTCATAATAAATACTTCAAGCATTGTTGTGTCATTATTTTTATGTTTAGTAATATCAGATGTCACGAACGCCGAATGCAAGACGGAGTCACAAACATGCAAGAAGCAACGCTGTACGAGAGTCTTGTCCTCCAGGAAGATTTGGGAAATTATTCCACGGAAACGCCAGTTGCGTAACTTTAAGGTTTTGACGAAAAATGGGTGCATGTTGATACGAAATATAGCTTACCGAGTGAAGGTGTTAGATTGCTAAAATGAGTAAATTAAATTTTACTTAGAAACTAATTGCTTTTCGTAGAAATTAGCTGTCCAGTATATAATTAAATGTAGAAAGTTAGCATAATAGAAAATCAGTTATTAGTACAAATATACTATGTGTACTCGGCTTCCCCTTATACAGTTATTTGTTAACTGCGAATATTATTTCAGCTGTTAATAGAAGTGATAAATATATAAACAAATTTCTATTATATGGTCAATCAGGTAGTGCCAGGAAGTGTACTCGTGAGAACGTGAAAAATGATTTTTCGTACGTCATTATCGGTATCACGGAACTAAATATTTCCCCATAGGCGACCATTATAACGTGCAGGCCAAAAAAATAAATATAATCGCGACACTTTAATTTTGGCATTCAAATATCTTTGTCAAGTATAGCCCTTCAGCTCAAAACAGGGGGTCATGCAACAAATAAGAGAGAAAAATTGACAGCAAGGGAAGTACAGGTCACGTGCACATATTTGTCAGGGCATTCGCTACAAAAACACACAAAACATAAATTGTGTTTTTAGGTGTAAAAGTCATCAAATCACCCACTTTTTTTATCTGGAATATTCATCAATAATGCAAGATGTCAATAGAATGCTTCAAACGTTTCTTGAGACAACTTATTTTCCCAGGGCTGTTTATTTTTAGAGATTGCATCACTTCCGACAACATTCCAGGGCGTTTTATTTCTACTTCAAATATTTAGTTCTGTGATACTTATAGCCATATTCTTTGTCTAGTGATCTAGGGGGAGACAATTTGTAGTGAAGTAAATGCAATGAAGTACAGTATTCCAACAGTATTAATCTTTGGAACACTGGCGGTATCTTCCATACCAGTTCAATGGCAGCAACTGAAAGAGTCCATATTCATTATTTAGGGATAGACCGATTAATGTTTTCAACGTGCAGGCTTAGGGTGCACGCTGGAAATATTAATTGGTCTACCACTCACGTGAACTTAGCATCCGTCCTATTTAATGAAATTATGACGTATTATGTTCCTGGACGAAAAAGCGGCCGGTCGGATTCAAAGGGTTAAATATAGGTGTACCCGGCTTGTACTCTGAGACTCGGAGTTTCAGACATATTTTCGGGCGTGATGGAATTTTACGTTGTCAGGTTTGATGGTTCGTCAAATAAGTAATGGAATGCCCTAGCACCTTGCAAGTTCTTCACAGAGAGGTATGAATTTTAACTTGACAATTAACTATTGCAGAGTTTCCATAGTCGTGACAAACATTTCATAACAAGGTGCTTTTGGAACTCGGACACCGCGTGATTGCTGAATAATACTGTGCCAGTCTTAGTAATCTCGTTTTATTCTTTCATTAACAGTCACATGACTAGAGTTAATTGGAAGTTGGGGATATATGTTACAATGCAAAAAAATATAGGTTCTCTTTAGAACCCAAACTGGTTCTAATCTTGTCCCTGAGATGGAACCAGTTCTGTTTAAACAGTATTTATTTCAAATCAAATAAATTTACCAAGATTAGCATTCAATTTAAACAGAATATTACATGAACTGAAGTAGATTCTGCACTGAATTTGGAGCTTATGCAACGCAGTCGCCAAACATTTTGAAACAAAGGAGATGTGAACAGTTGGCATATCGAACCAGTTTTGGTTCTGAATAGTTCATATCTCCTTTGCTTAATAATGATTTGAGACTAACTCGTATAAGCTCTAAACTTACGGCTGAAACCCCCTCAATTTATGTTTAATTCTGTTAATATTTAATGTTAATCTTTATAAATTTATTTGATTGCGACTCTTAGACTCATTTCAGAAAAATGAATTCCATGTTACAGAATCCCTTTTTCGAAAACGGCTATGGCTATGGAATCCCTTTTTCTGAAATGAGTCTAAGAGTCGTTCGAGGAGTCACTCGAACGAGCAATTGCTCGTTAGCTCATTTGCTCGATGGGATTCGAGTCGTTCGAGCAGCATGTCGAGTCACTCGATCGAGCAATTACTCGATAGCTCATTTGACAAAAAAGGGATTCTCCAGAAGGCACCCCAATTTCGGCACCCCTTTTTGGAAAACATATGGCCTTCGGCACCCCTTTTTTCTGAAATGAGTCTAAGAGTCGTTCGAGGAGTCACTCGAACGAGCAATTACTCGATAGCTCATTTGCTCGATGAGCTTCGAGTCGTTCGAGCAATTGCTCATAGAGCAATTGCTCTTAGGCTCATTTGCTCGATGAGCTTCGAGTCGATCGAGCAATTGCTCATGGAGCAATTACTCTCTTGCTCTTTATCTTATAAGGGATATTTGGGATAGGTATGCATTGTGATATAGATAATAGTATCCTCAGATAAGTATCCTATAAAAGGTATCCTCGATAGGTATCCTCGAATAATACAATACCAGGCCATAGGTATCCTCAAATACTGAAATGAGGATAAGAGTCGTAGTAAATTATACCTCATTGAGGGATTTTTAATGGTCCTCATAACCTCAAAATTCAATGAGGCTATGAGGGATAAAAAATGAGGACTCATTGAGGGCTTTTACATAGCCCTCATGGCCTCATAAGACAAAAAAGGGATTCCACAGTCACAGGCGTTTTCCAAAATGGGATTCCATAGGATATACCTGTTAAATACTGAAATGAGGATAAGAGTCGTAGTAAATTATACCTCACTGAGGGATTTTTAATGGTCCTCATAACCTCAAAATTCAATGAGGCTATGAGGGATAATAAATGAGGACTCATTGAGGACTTTTACATAGCCCTCATGGCCTCATACGACAAAAAAGGGATTCCATAGCCACAGGTGTTTTGCAAAAAAAAAAATGGGATTCCATGGGATATGGCCATTGAATATAGGCTTTGGGAATGGTATTGGCTTTTGCTGTACAGAAGGGAGATAACTCTGCATACAGGTTATGGGAAATCAAGCAATCTGATTGGTTATAAATGATCTAGATATATGAAACAACGAGAGTACTTGGAATAGGGTCAGAACTAACAAGAATAGACTAGAATAGCTAATTATAGTAATAATAAGCAAAGCTGTTCCATATGATAGGCTATTCTACGTTACTGGAGTATACTCTAGAACAAAGGAACATGGCCAGAGAGACGTAAACTATTGCATATATAGATAGAAGCAGAGAATTCTGGGTAATGACCAAAGGAACGTGTCTTTTAATGGGAAAAACGTCACGGGATAATGATCCAAAAAGGGATTCTGGGAGAATTCTAAGCCATAACATTACTCCTGTTCAATCGAACGCACCCCCTTGTACCCTTAGTACTATAGCACTACGTGCTAAACCGATAAAATGGGGCAATAAAGTCAATTTCGGTAATTTTGGGTGGATTTTGGTGATTTGGAAGGATTGTCGGGTTGTTTGTGGTAATTTGATTTACTCCGATTTAATCGAACATACCCCCAAAACATACCCTTGTCCTGTTGTAGGGCTTAGGTAACATAGCAATCACGTGCTACCATAGAAACCAAGATGGCGGCCTCCAGTATACAAAATGGACGACGGAAACACGTATCACCCTAACAACACGCGCTGCGCATGCGCACTCACACCACGTATCATTATGGAGATGACGTCACAGGATGGCCGCTCACGCGGGTTACCATGACAACACAACGTGACGTCACCAGGTCACGTGACATGACGTCACTTCCGGGGTCCTGCCCGGGGTCCTGCCAATGAGGGTCGTTTCATCGCTCTCCTACTACTTCCGCACATTTGTGCGGAGCGGAAATCGTTGACAGACTATTTTTAAATAGATGCGACATTTCACTATAATTTTCTACAGATTGTGCGCCATAATTACAATTTGAATCGCTGGCGATAGCTAAAATTCATCCCCCGAGTTCCAATGTGTTCTTTGTGCCAGTAGTCACGCCAGTAGGCACAAAGAACACATTGAAACTCAAGGGGCGAAATAGTAACACAGGTTTCCCTCGCAAATTTGGTTGGCGATAAAATGTGTTCTTTTTGTTGATAGTTGTCAAATGAATTGCTGAGTGTCGTTCTTATAATTGTTATCCCCGCATTTTAAAAAATGCGGGGATATTGTTGTGATCTCCGTCCGTACGTCTGTACGTCCGTACATCCGTACGTCTGTACTTCCGTACGTCCATACTTCCGTAGTCCGTACGTCCGGTTTTGTAATTCGAAATGCTGTAACTTTCTACAGTTGTTCAATAGGGTCTGTGCAATCCAAAAATACCACTTTTAAAGTTTTGCGCCACCAGGTGGCGTCTGTGGCGCCACTTGAAAAATGCGCTAATTTTTCACTTTCATTTCGAATAATCACAACCTATGTAATTCAGAGTTCTATAACTGCACTAAGGTTTCAGATTTTTCAGGTGCCACGTGGCTGTGCCACCGTTGCCACGTTCATGTTTTCTAAGACCACTTCCGGCGAAAGGCTCCTAGGGTATGTAATTCGAAACGCTAAAACCATGCTCAAATGTTGCAGTGGTGTCTGTAGATGCGCACGAAGGTTTCTGATTTTTCAGCTGCCAAGTGGCTGTGCCACCATTGTCACTTTCGCGTTTTCTTAGACCATTTGCGGCGAAAGGCTCCTAGGGATGTAATTCGCAATCCTAAAACCATGCTCATCAAATGTTGCAGTAGGGTCTGTAGATGCGCACGAAAGTTTCGGATTTTTGGGGTGCCACGTGGCTGTGCCACTGTTGCCACTTTCGTGTTTTCTTAGACCGTTTCCAGCGAAAGGCTCCTAAGTGTATTTAATTCTAAACGCTAAAACCATGCTCAAATGTTGCAGAGGGTCTGTAGATGCGCACGAAGTTTTCAGATTTTTCAGGTGCCACGTGGCTGTGCCACCATTGCCACTTTCATGTTTACTTAGACCGTTTCCGACAAAAGGCTCCTCGAGTATTTAATTCGAATTGCTAAAAGCATACTCAGATGTTGCAGTGGGGGCTGTAGATGTGCACTAAGGTTTCGGAGTTTTCAGCTATCAAGTGTCTGTGCCACCGTTGCCACTTTCGAGTTTTCTTGGACCGTTTCCAGCGAAAGGCTCCCAGAGTATGTAATTCGAAATGCTAAAACCATGCTCTGATGTTGCAGTAGGGTCTGTAGATGCGCATGAAGGTTTCGTATTTTGGGGTGCCACGTGGCTGTGCTACTGTTGCCACTTTCGTGTTTTCTTAGACCGTTTCCGGCGAAAGGCTCCTAGGGTATGTAATTCGAAACGCTAAAACCATGCTCAAATGTTGCAGTAGGGTCTGTAGATGCGCACGAAGGTTTCGGATTTTTTAGGTGCCTCGTGGCTGTGCCACTGTTGTCACTTTCATGTTTTCTTAGACCGTTTCCGGCGAAAGGCTCCAAGGGTATGTAATTCGAAACACTAAAACCTCAAATGTTGCAGTAGGGTCTGTAGATGCGCACGAAGGTTTCGTATTCTTGGGGTGCCACGTGGCTGTGTTTCCAGCGAAAGGCTCCTAGGGTATGTAATTCGAAATGCTAAAATCATGCTCTGTAGATGTGCACGAAGTTATCGGATTTTTCAGCTGCCAAGTGGCTGTGCCACCGTTGCCACTTTCGTGTTTTCTTAGACACTTTCCGGCGAAAGGCTCCTAGGGTATGCAATTCGAAATGCTAAAACCATGCTTAAATGTTGCAATGGGGTCTGTAGATGCGCACGAAGGTTTCGGATTTTTCAGGTGCCACGTGGCTGTGCCACCGTTGCCACTCCCGTGTTTTCTTAGACCGTGTCCGGCGAAAGGATCCAAAGGTATGTAATTCGAAACGCTAAAACCATGCTCAAATATTGCAGTAGGGTCTGTAGATGCGCCCGAAGGATTCAGATTTTTCAGGTGCCACGTGGCTGTGCCACCATTGCCATTTTCGTGTTTTCTTATGCCATTTCCGGCAAAAAGCTCCTAGAGTATGTAATTCGAAATGCTAAAACCATGCTGAGATGTTGCAGCAGGGTCCGTAAATGCGCAGGAAGGTTTCGGATTTTCGGGTGCCACGGGGCTGTGCCACCGTTGCAACTTTCATGTTTTCTTAGACCGTTTCCGACTAAAGGCTCCTCGAGTATGTAATTCGAAATGCTAAAAGCATACTCAGATGTTGCAGTTTGGGCTGTAGATGTGCACGAAGGTTTCGGAGTTTTCAGCTACCAAGTGTCTGTGCCACCGTTGCCACTTTCGAGTTTTCTTGGACCGTTTCCAGCGAAAGGCTCCTAGAGTATGTAATTCGAAATGCTAAAACCATGCTCTGATGTTGCAGTAGGGTCTGTAGATGCGCATGAAGGTTTCGTATTTTTGGGTGCCACGTGGCTGTGCTACTGTTGCCACTTTCGTGTTTTCTTAGGCCATTTCCGTCGAAAGGTTCCTAGGGTATGTAATTCGAAATGCTGAAACCATGCTCAAATGTTGCAGTAGGGTCTGTAGATGCGCCCGAAGGTTTCAGATTTTTCAGGTGCCACGTGGCTGTGCCACCATTGCCACTTTCGTGTTTTCTTAGGCCATTTCCGGCAAAAAGCTCCTAGAGTATGTAATTCGAAATGCTAAAACCATGCTGAGATGTTGCAGCAGGGTCTGAAATGCGCAGGAAGGTTTCGGATTTTTTGGGTGCTACGTGGCTGTGCCACCGTTACTACTTTCGTGTTTTCTTAGACCGTTTCAGGTTCCTAGGGTGTGTAATTTGAAACGCTAAAACCATGCTCAGATGTTGCAGTAGGGTCTGTAGATGCACACAAAGGTTTCGGATTTTCGGGTGCCACGGGGCTGTGCCACCGTTGCCACTTTCATGTTTTCTTAGACCGTTTCCGGCGAAAGGCTCCTATGGTATGTAATTCGAAATGCTAAAACTATGCTCAAATATTGCAGTAAGGTCTGTAGATGCGCACTAAGGTTTCGGATTTTTTAGGTGCCACGTGGCTGTGCCAACGTTGCCACTTTTGTGTTCTATTAGACCGTTTCCGGCGAAAGGCTCCTAGGGTATGTAATTCGAAATGCTAAAACCATTCTCAAATGTTGCAGTAGGATCTGTAGATACGCACAAAGGTTTCGGATTTTGCAGGTGCCATGTGGCTGTGTCACCGTAGCCACGTTCGTGTTTTCTTTGACCGTTTCCGACGAAAGTCTCCTGGGTATGTAATTCGAAATGCTAAAACTATGCTCAAATGTTGCAGTAGGGTCTGTAGATGCGCACGAAGGTTTAGGATTTTTCAGGTGCCACGTGGCTGTGCCTCCATTGCCACTTTCATGTTATCTTAGATCGTTTCCGGAGAAAAGCTCCTAGAGTATGTAATTCGGAACGCTAAAACCATACTCAGATGTTGAAGTGGGGTCTGTAAATGCACACGAAGGTTTCGGATTTTTCGGGTGGCACGTGGCTGTGCCACCGTTGCCACTTTTGTGTTTTCTTAGACCGTTTCCGGCGAAAGGCTCCCAGGGTGCATGTATGTAATTCGAAACGCTAAAACCATGCTCAAATGTTGCAGTGGTGTCTGTAGATGCGCACGAAGCTGTGTCACCTGTGACAGTCAATATGATGTTAGCGTGTCATATAATACATTTCATCTTTGTATCAAGAATTCCTACAAAGTCAAGGATGCAACCTCGGGTATACAACATAGTGTGCTTTGCACACAAGTGACACCATCTAGTTGTTGATAGTTGTCAAATGAATTGTTAAGTGTCCTTCTTATCGTTGTTTTTATCGACGTGAAGCCGTATAATAAACACAGAACGATACATGCGTGTGGCCATGAGTTTTATCCTTCTACGATGGCACAAGCGCCATATGGATTCACACGGGTGTGCCGTTCTGTGTATTATTGCCGAACCAGAAAACAGAACACGCATCAGAGGCCACAGCTTGCACGAAACTATTCAGGATTCAAAGATGTTTGAGGTTATTGAAGTCCGAACCCTTCTCTTCCAAAACCACTAGACGATCATCTGGGTGTTACCTCCAGGTATGTCACAATATGTGTGTTTGAAGGTGGGCGCACATGCGATCCTTTCGTATTTCATCGCGTTTCAGAATCATAATTGACATGATCCACCACCCCAAAAAAATCCATCCCTGACTAAATTCCTGCCTGGCACTTACATAGTACTTCAGATATTGTATCTGCAGCAAATATTTATATATATCTAATTATTAGGCTGATAGGGGCCCTCATCCTATGCGCCCGATCCAAAAAGAGGGACCCCGCATCGTGTACTCAAATAAATGAACTTTCCAGCCAAAACTTCTATCACCAATAGTTTCAGGTTGATGGCTTCCAGCACTTAACCAGTTATGAATGTATGAAAAAATTTAAGTTTTCAAAAAGCCAATTTCCGAAAGAGTTAATAGCCCAGATATATGTTAATTAACCCTTTACCCAACGTAACGGTCAAAACCGGCCGGCGCTATTCTCAAAAATCGTCAATTAATTTTCATTATTTTTTTTCATTTTTGTCTCAAAAACATAGGTTTTGACCCCTCAAAAAATGCAAAAAATTAGTTATACAAGATTTTTTTTGCAAGTGTCGTCTGCTTTTTCATGCTAGGTAAAGGGTTAACATATTCAGCTACCTGTGCTCTTATCTCAAAATACTCAAATTTCAAACAGCAAATTTTTCACATAATGCAACTTGAAATTTAACCAATTCATTCTTGTTTGGCAGACCTCAACAATTCCTAGTTACATGATGGGAAAATATTGTGACTTGAAAATTTGATTTTTCTTGGTGTGGGGGAGGGGGGGGGGGGGGGGAGAGAGGAGCGAGTTGAGAGAAAGAAGGCGAAAAAGTCCTTGTCAACAGTATCCGGGCTGGGCCATTCAGTTGTGGAAAAGGTTATTTTGTTCACAATTAATTAACTAATTAAGAATATTAACGATATGGTAACGACGTCTCTTCACATATTGTAGCAGAGTGGCTTGTGATCGTCATGTCAATGGGACCCCCCAGTGTTGTGTTCTGCTAGGCTGGTCTTCGTTTTACAGCAAGGGTGTTCTTCGGGTTCCTTTTAAAGGTAGCGGTTGCCAGTGGACTGTTTGGGAAAGTGGTCAACACACAGAAAATGTAACTATAGTTTCTATATTATGTATTCTTCACCAACACATCAAAAATATCAAGCTTTTGGAGCTGCCAACTGATACACCAATTGTATTATTTATTGTCGCTTTACATCTACGCCAGTACACGAGGACTTCTACTCTTCAGTACTTTCACTAGAGTCGCATAAACATTTTATCGGCAACGCGACTTAACAAAATAATTCGACAAAGTGTTCTAAGGGGCGCGAGCACAGCCAAATATTGAAGGACGCAGTGAAATCTGGAAACTTCTAAGTTACCTCTTCTCTAGTTGTATCCTTCTGTTAGATGGAGAATCAGGCAGAGATGTCTGCTCATCCAAGAGATCATATAGGGAATATCTACGTGCCTTTCCAGAGTTACCGATGTCAGGTGTTGCAGAATTCTGCAGCGCAAACGCTAAGCAAATCTGCAATTTCTGATGCAGTAAGTAAACCTTTATCCTAGTGGTAGGACAGTCGACGATAACCGTTGATCCCCCATGTCAAACTCACAGTGTCGCTACTCAAAATGTAGCAGTGAATGAGTTGATCTCAGTAAAAACTACAATCATCAGCTGTCTGTTAACTCCAGCCAGTGATCTACTCCTGTTACCGCGAATTGACAAGTGCATTATTCGTAACAGTAATAATATAGGTTGAGCACGGTGTCTCAGTGGTAGACTGTTGGACATCTATACTAGAGGTCCCGAGTTCGATCCCCGTCCCGGACTACCCGCGTTGTGTCCTTGAGCAAGGCACTTTATTCCGGTTGCCTCAGTGGGGGCACGATGACGCCGTGTACTAAGGCGTACTGTAAGTCGATGGTGCGCTTGTCTTCAACCGCTGTAACCTTGAGCGGAGCTTGAACAGAGATAGAATGTTGAGGAGCTAACACTTGCTCGTCGATGCTTGATGGTTCTCCCCGGGTACTCCGGCTTCCTCCACCCGTAAAACTGTCACAGTCACGATTAGCCATTGTGGGCATAGGTATGTGACTTTAAACACCGATAAATAAATACATGAATAATATAAGTATTATCTCTAACATTTATTTTGCAGTATTCCGCAAGATACTTGACAGCATGGAGTTTATTTAACTGTTTTAACTTCTTTCAGGGAAATGGGACTCGAAGGAATGCAGACAGTCTGCATTTCGTCCCCTGAGATCCAATGTGTTCTATGTGCCTGCTGGCACATAGAACACATTGGATTTCAGGGGCCGATTTATTGATATGACCGATATCAGACTTTAAACAGACTTGTTATTCTGTGGCAACAGCTTGCTCTTTCATATTTATTAAGAATTGGCATAGAATTTAAATGCCCCCTCCCCCCCCCCCCCCCCCCCACCGATTTCATAATTGTTAAAATATAATTTGTACCAACGCGGGTTTTATTAGAATTTACTAGGGATTAACTAGGGCGCTTATGACCCTTGTAGGCTGAATTTCGCCACAATATCACGTGGCGTTATGGGAAGTTGCAGCCGTTATGCTAGGCCATGCCGGAAGTTGAATTTGTGGAAGGAATACCTCAAGAGTTCAAACCCAACTGATTTGTGGTAATTAATGTTTTGATGTTGGAAATGGATGAACGAATTTCAAAATTATTCACAAAAGGGACCCATCACAGCAAGATTAGCGTTTTATACATAAATCTAGAACCTGTTCGACAAAAATAAATGGCACCGCATTGTGGCTCCGAACAGTCGTAATTTAGTCTTGTTCACGAACTCTCAGGACCGATAGCAAATCAGCCACCTCAAATGTACCCGGATGGTGTTAGAACGACGCGACTTCCCAGCCATATGGATACCTACTGGTGTACCTCCGACAAAACTGCCCAGAGGATATGAGACTGCGTTGTTGTGTATTCCTGGGGGAGAGGCACGTCATTTACGGCCGAAAAGAATAAACAGAGGAAAGCGAAAGAATTTTCTCACAACTATGTCTGAAAGTCTCAAGAAGAACATCGACACCCTTAAATTCTTTAAGAGAGCGAGGGCCCATTCCAGAAATGAATTCACGAAAAATAATCCACCTGATGAGGTGGAACAAATCGTGTTATTCCAGATATAAATCCTTGCGGCAAGTCCATATAAATAGCCGTTGAAATAATCCAGGAACAATTCCGAACAAAACTGGGATATTACTGCGAACTTTGTGGACAAGAGAACAGGACGGTGTAGCCACTCCGAAAAGGTTCCCCGTGGTACCGTACCCGGAGTCCGACGACAGCCGGTATAATAAGATAGCCACTTGCTTTTTTCATCCACTGGTTTATTTACCCAGTTGTCTGCATGTCTCAGAAATGTGACAATTTCAGAACAAACTTGGAAAAAAGAAGACTTTTTCATCCTGAAGTTTGCAATGCACTGCTTCTCATTAAAACTTTAAAAATCTTCACGACAATGTCTTCAAACCAATTCACAGAGCGATCAAGAAGAGTCCAGCACGACCTGATCCGCGTTGTTCCGCCATTCACTCCCAAAGCCAAGGCATATTGCATAGATTTTCCCCGAAAATATCTTATACGACAGATCTTATCCATGAATGAACGCTGAATGGAAAGTGAGACGTAAATATATGAAAAATAATCCGTTTAATTGTTTTTGCACGTGAAAGCGGAACACTTTTTGCAAAATGTTCCAGGAACAGATTCGGTTGGAAATATTTTCTGAATAAAAAGTATTACCAGAATAAATCACGTCATGTAAATTGGGTTTTAGTAAAGGGGTATATTCCTTACTCGAACTATCACTTGAGAAAACTTTTCCAACACAAATACAAAGTAAGAGCAATCTTTGATAAAAAAAAAAACATCCAATAAGAAAAGGAGAGTCATTTTACAGACAGGCGGATTACTCGGTTCCATTTTAGGACCCTATTAGCCGAAATAAGGAAAGGAATTTGCGGATAATGGAATACGCCAAGAAAATGCTTGACGTAGTGGATCCCGGAACGCTGGGGGACGCGTGGATAAATAAAGGATATCTGGTGTTTTTGAGTGGATATCGAAAATTATCTCATGAGTGACTGATACAAATGTTTATTTTTAGCGAGCACTTGCGCGAGCGAAAATAATCATTTGTCTCGGTCACAAGTGAGATCATTTTTGGTATCCACTCAAAAACACTAGATTTTCTTTTTATTGTACGCTTTTTATAAGAATCTGATAATTCCACTCGTTTCAATCATGAATTGATGCATGAAAGTAAACAGCGGATTGAATCACTGATACGCGGAAGTGATTTGATCGATACTCGGAACAAATAGCATCTTGCGATCTGATCCAGCTGGCGGGTTTCTAGTCCAAACATGACTTCAAAGTCCGTAATATACATTTTTGGTTTGGTACATCCTTTGAAAGGGCGTGCCAAATTAAAAACTTATATTACGGACTTTCAGGCTATGTTTGGACTAGCGGGTTTCGTGCATCAATTGAAGGTGAATACGTGTTGAATTATTGCTGGAAATGATCGGTATCCACTCAAAACACAAGGTTTACTTTTCATTATACGTTTCTAGAACAAATTGATCATTTCCAGTGATAATTTGGTTCGTATTCACCTCAAAGTGATACCTTGAAAGCCGTCATTTTGATTGATGCCGTGAGAGTGAAAATTTCTATATCTTCACAGTGGGGGATATGATTTCTATCTTTCCGCAATTTCTTCGATAATCTATCGTTTAGCGTATAATAAATATTCTAATGAAACTGTAGCTTCAGCTTTTCGAGAAAGAAATAGAGAAAGTGTTACGTTCCATATCAG
>CM062294.1:28182629-28439027 GCA_031216915.1 Pictodentalium vernedei
GACGTTTTCGAGTCTATACCTGCAGATAGACAAATAGACAAGCAAGATTACTCAAATATATAGATAGACTATATGGGGGCCCGAAATTGTCACTGCGCATGCGCAAAGATTGACTAACACCCCATAGCCGACGGTGGCAAATCACTACCTGGTGGAACGTACATACAAACCCCAGGTTTTGTCCCGATCGCAAAAGTAGTTCCGAGATTGTCACTGCACATGCGCGAAGGCGGGCTCCACTCTGGGTCCGATGGGTGAAAAAGCTTCCCGGGACCGGAATATATACGCCTGCCAAGTTCCGTCCTAATCAACCCATTCGATTTCGAGTCTATAGCGAACACACAGGCAGACAGACAGATATGTGAAGACGGGCCCCCACCCAGGTCCAATGGGTGGAAACCTTCCCAGGACCAAACTACATGTGCATGCCGAGTTTCGTCCCGATATGTCCAGACGTTTTCGGGTCTATAGCAAATCCACAGACAGACAGACACACACACAGACACAGACAAATAAACTCAAATGTTTAATAGACTAGGTCGAGGACCCACTCCGTACAGGAATGATTTACATGGACAGCTGAGCCGAGCATGAGCAATTTGAGTGGCCCAGGACACTGCAGGATGGAACTTACATACAAATCTCAGGTTTTAAGCCAATCGGCACAGTCGTTTTCGTGATTGTAACTGCGCATGTGCTAAGATGGCCCCACCCACATGTCCGACTCGCGGAATAGATTAAAACCTTCCTGGGTTGTGGTAGGGGCCATCTTCGCGCATGCACAGTATTGATCGCGAAAACTACTGGGCCGATCGGCACAAAACTTGGTGTTTGTACGTAGGGCCATCGGTTAATTATTTGCCACCGTCGGGCATGGGGTGCGGACCTGTCTTCGCGCATGCGCAGTAACGATCTCGGACACTACTGGGCCAAACTGGACAAAACTTGGGATTTGTATGTATGGTAGTGATTTGCCACCAGCGGCTCTGGAGTGGGGGACCTATCCTCGCGTATGCGCTATGACGATCTCGGTAACTACTGGCCCGATTTGAGCGAAACCTGGGATTTGTATGTCGGGAATTAACTGGCCTCTGTCAGCTATGAGGTGACAGCCTATCTTTGTGCATGCACAGCGATGATCTCGGAAACTACAATTCCGATTGGGACGAAACCTAGAATTTGTATGTACATTCCACCGGGTAGTGATTTGCCACCGTCGGCTATGGCGTGTTAGCCAATCTTTGCGCATGCGTAGTGACGATCTCTGTAGCCCGGACGAAGTCGGGCACCACAGCTAGTCTACTACATATTTCAGCTTGTGTGTCTCTGTGTGAGTGTGTGTGTGCGTGTGAGGGTGTGTGTGTGTGTCAGGGTGAGGGTGTGTGTGTGTGTGAGTGAGTGAGTGTGTGTGTGTGTGTGTGTGTGTGTGTGCGTTTGTCTTACCAACTTGACGAGGTAACTAGACAAAAGAGTTTGCGTGTTTCGCCTTACCGAGGTACAAAAGACAAAAGAAACCCTTTACCTCGGTTGTTTTCCCAGAACTGTACCGGCAAAACGAGGTTGAAACCGTTAGTCCACACAAAGGACAGACAATGGGGTACCTCGGTATGTAGGGAAAACAAGACTGTGTGTGTGTGTGTGTGTGTGTGTGCGTTTGTCTTACCAACTTGACGCGGTAACTAGACAAAAGAGTTTGCGTGTTTCGCCTTACCGAGGTACAAAAGACAAAAGAAACCCTTTACCTCGGTTGTTTTCCCAGAACTGTACCGGCAAAACGAGGTAGAAACCGTTAGTTCACACAAAGGACAAACAATGGGGTACCTCGGTATGTAGGGTAGACAAGACTGTGTGTGTGTGTGTGTGTGTGTGTGTGTGTGTGTGTGTGTGTGTGTGTGTGTGTGTGTGTGTGTGGGTTTGTCTTACCAACTTGACGAGGTAACTAGACAAAAGAGTTTGCGTGTTTCACCTTACCGAGGTACAAAAGACAAAAGAAACCCTTTACCTCGGTTGTTTTCCCAGAACTGTACCGGCAAAACGAGGTAGAAACCGTTAGTCCACACAAAGGACAAACAATGGGGTACCTCGGTATGTAGGGTAGACAAGACTGTGTGTGTGTGTGGGTGGGGGGGGGGGGGGGGGTTGTCTTACCAACTTGACGAGGTAACTAGACAAAAGAGTTTGCGTGTTTCGCCTTACCGAGGTACAAAAGACAAAAGAAACCATTTACCTCGGTTGTTTTCCCAGAACTGTACCGGCAAAACGAGGTTGAAACCGTTAGTCCACACAAAGGACAAACAATGGGGTACCTCGGTATGTAGGGAAAACAAGACTCTGTGTGTGTGTATGTGTGTGTGTGAGTGTGTGTGAGAGAGGGTGTGTGTTTGAGGTTAAAACATCGCACTGGCACAGACATTTCCTACTGAAACGTTTTTTTTTCCTTTTAATATGCCGCTGTGTGTGTGTATGTTCGTTATGGACTCGAAAACGGCTGGGCCGATCGGGACGAAACTTAGCATGCGTATGTAGTTCGGTCCTGGAAAGGTTTTCCATCCATCGGACCTGGGGTGGGGGTCCGTCTCCGCGCGCGCGTGCGCAGTAACGATCTCGGAAACTACTGGGGCGATGAGGCCGAAACTTGGGATTTGTATGTAGGGCCATCAAGTAGTGATTTCAGAAAAAAAACTTCATTTTATAATAGAGAAACTCGTCTGAATTTAAAGACACTTCAACAGCAGAATCGTTCAGTGTCGATAAAAGCTCTACAAGCGGGGGAAACCGGAGTCCCCCAAGCCTCTCTTCCCATCCCCACCCTCACAGACAACGTCGTGGTGAGCACGGACGAGCAGCTATCAGCTCTCCAACATCAAGACGTACACAATCGACGTGCAGTGCGCCTTAATGCACGGTGTCATTGTGACCCACACGAGCAAGCGAGTTCAGACAGCCAGCGATGCGTACTAACAATGTGTATTTCTTTGTCGACATTTGTGTAAGGAACGGGAAAACGATAAATTCGAAGATTTTAATAATATTTAGATGAGCTTAAAGAGTAGCTAAAACCGTATTCTAAAATCGCAAGCCTCAAGATCCCCCCCCCCCCCCCCCTATGCACAGAAGCCATAACAAGACGCATAAAACAGAGTTGCCCCAAAATATCCGCACAAGCAATATTTATAGTATAATGCAATATTCAAGTATTCCTGCATACTTGCAGACTGACTGGGAGGAATATACCGATTGAAACTGCGTTTTATAGAATGGATATGTGCGGTCAGCTGCCACCGGACTGAAGGCGTCAAACACTGACCACTTACCCAACATAAAGACGAAAACGGCCCGAACATTGACCACATTAAGCCTAAAATAGCCTTAAATATCTCCAAAATTTCTCGCAGACCTATTGACATTTGGATATTATCAGAATCGGCTTTTTGGGTTCTAATGATATCCAGATGTGAATACAATGTGTAGTTTCATTGAAAATAGGTGGAACTTATTCTGGAAAAAAATACGAAATTTAATAATCTCAATAAGTGCCGTGTTAGATAAAGGGTTAAAGTGCCAATTTTTTTTGCATGGATTTCCCAAAGCAATTGGTCAATATAAGTGTGGGTCGAATTATACAAAGTTCCATCAGTGAGAAAGGCAAATTCTATGATTTAACTCTGATCATATCGCGCGAATAATTTTAGCCTTTGAAAACTGGGAAATATTTTACTACAAAAGTTGTAAAAACGTTACTACAAAAGTGGTGACTTTGTTTTTTTATGACAAAAGTGGGCGACAGTTACTACAAAAGTGGAGACCTCATTTTACTACAAAAGTGGGCGACGTTAGTACAAAAGTGGTGAGCTACCACAAAAGTGGGCGTTTTCTACTACAAAAGTGGTGAGCTACCACAAAAGTGGTAATTACTACAAAAGTGGGCGTCACAGGTATATCCTTTCACCAATTCTTTTTGCAAAGTACATCAAAGATTGGGGAGATAAGTTCCTGCATAGCGACGAGGGGGTAGCAGTTGGGGAGATATGGGAACGAATGGAGACTCGAACTAAATGAAAGCAAAATCAATTTTTCCCGTGGGTTGTAATGTGGAACCTACTCAAAAGTGGAGAGTGGGGGAGTTCTGTATTCCGAAACGTAGCAGCAAACGTCTCAGTGTAGGATAGACATGTGACTACGAGTATTTAGGGGTAAATACAAACATTACCGGAAGAGGGATCTCCGGAAACCATAGGAATAAGCTAACTGCGAAGGGGAAGCGAATCCTTAATCAAATGAAACATACAGGGAGAAACAGCTTCAATAAGGTTTTCGTGGGGGAAAACAATTTGGAAGATGGTGGGTGTACAAAGTATAACATATGGTACGGAATTGATACCTCTAAACCAAATGGCTTTAAAGAGCTTGGAAACCCCGAAGAATGATACAAGATGATGGATTACGGGGTCTAGTAATGTCGCAGCACTAGAAGCTGCAATAAGGGGTGAGCTTGCGGGTGAGGATTGAAGACAGGATAGATTTAATGAAACTCTTAGCTCCCTGACAGCCGATGGTGTAAATTAATGTTTCAGAATATTTGGAATTCAAACATAAAGACAGGGTGGATAGGCCAATTGACAGAAGAATGGGGGTACGGGATGTCATCAAGCAGTTCGTCTCAGGCTGTTGGGAGGAGAGAAGAGGCGTAGGGATAACGCGGCATTTGGGAGAACATGGCTAATCAATGCCTTCTCGCTTGAGAACCGCTAGAAATCAGCGGCCGGCCAAAATGTTATTATTATTATTTATTATTATTATAGCTTCCAGCACTCTATCTGTTAAAACGGACAGAGAATTTACAATCAAATCGCAACTGTGGCAATCCGGTCAATAGTCTGTATCGCGACTGTGGCGATCCTCTTTTCTGCACACTATGAAATTTCGACGGTTGATAAATACACAATCGGCACACCTTAGATTCTATTTTCTTTCTTTTTGAATGCTGTCTTTATTTCGCAATATTATTTTTAGATTTTATTTTTGACTTCTTCATGCGCTGGTGTAAGTGTGACGCGACCAGATCACGATGTGATCGAGAGAAAAGACCATACACGTTTTGCGAATAAACCACTGCATATGTATTTATAGGTCTAGCCATTCACAAGTGCGTCGCTAAAGGCTGTCGAGGTGTTTGACACCCACCAATAGTTTTTTATGCTGACAATTTCCGTTACTGGAAGAGATTTACAGGAAAGTTAGCTCTCCTTAATTTCCTAAAGGTGTCAGTAAATTTAGCACTAAGGGTGTGAGAATTTTCCTGTTGAGTAGTATAAAAATACGGAAGTTGGCTTTTTACAATTTTTCTCTTTTGTTCGCTATTATTCTATTTTGACCATCTTTTATGTGCCGTAACGTTATCTCTGTTCATTTTATCAAACAATCATATTGATTTTGTCCTGAAAAACACGAAAAACGACATGTATCACATAATGTTTTCCGATTCCGTATCAAAAAGAGGACTCATTCTGATTCCGTATCAAAAGGACGACTCGCTTCGCGTAACGCGATGGGCTGTCATAACAGACGCACGAATACATTCTTTCTGCGTTTCAGTGGTCGACCCAACATTATGTCCCAAAACTGTTTTAATAATTTAAGATTTTATCTGTTTATGTGACAGAATTGTTAGATAAATGAATTATCATGATAATGTGCATGTCCTGTGATTTGCATCCAATTGTACTTGGCAAGGGACTCAAATATATACCAACACCGCAAAGTTCCCACCAGGTCCTTCCTCACTGAAGACATTCAGCTGTTTCATAACAGAATGCGACTTCGCGTCATCCATGCTGATATATCACTCCGATGATGAAACTCATCAATTAGCCTCCATCACATGGAAGCTCACACCCCTGCACAATGCAGGGCGGCGTTAACCTGAACCCCGGGCCTTTGGCCCTTTGGGGCTGACCTCTGATCCACCTATGGTGACCACATACTTACATTCGCCACCGGCGTCAGTTTGGAAGTAGTATCCATGGGCACCCCGCCCATCTATAAACATAGGAACCTACCTATGGTCTACACACAAACGCCCCACCCCCACATTTCTACATAGAATTGAGGCGCGTACCACCATACACGACAACGGACATACCTCTACGTGGCCCAGCCACGCCCGTGGCCCCGCCACGAACGAACATCTACGACCCACCTACCGCGGGTCTCATTCACCACACTACTAAGACGCCACAGAGGCGCTTTGCTGCACAGCGAAATGGGCCACCAGTGCCCCCTTATGTTACAGCAGTCAGATGCCATACCTGAAGCTTGCGGGCGAGCCTAGTGGTCTCTCTATCCCTTTATATACACGTCACGGCCACTACATGCATATTCTTTTATCACTAATAAATTTTCAAGAAGTGTCGAGTTTTCAGCTGTAATCCTTACTGACTACACCCCACTCACCACGATCAGTCATCTACTCGACGGCCCAAGTCATTAACACTATTACTGCTGATTTCCACCAAAATAGATAAACAGAGATTATACAAAAAGAGTAATAATGTGATTGGCAATTTATATTAGGGCTGCGCGGTATATCGATAAACCGATATATACCGGTATTCAAACCAATATCGACTGAATACCGGTTCAATTACAAAAATATCGGTTTATCGTCATTATTCATTTACCCACAATTTAATTTTCAAGATGTCTTGAGTTTTTTAACTGTAGCCCCAAATGAATAATATTATGCTTTTACGCAATTAATCGTCTGCATGTGCTCACGTAATATATAATTTCAGCAGTTGGAAAAATAATGTTAAAAAATTTCAACAAAACTATATCATGTGACCCCTCATTGGAACGAGCTCGTTGAGCTCGTTCCAATGAGGGGTCACATGATATTGTTCTGTAGATTGTTTTTTTTGGAAAATCTGATTACCTTTTTTATTAAAATAATAAATTTTGATATCGTCTGCCTTGGGTAAAGATTTTTCGAACCACGTCATCAAGGCATGCTAATTCGTTACGACTGTGATGCCTCAAGCCTCTATTGTGGTACTTATGTTCATTTTTCTGAACAGTTTTCGATATACCGGTATACCGCGGTATTTTTTTGAATACCGATACCGGTATTCAGTTTTGAATATTGTGCAGCCCTAATTTATATTATGCCTGAATTAACAATGAAATATGAACAGGGCTTGGTTTTTACACTATAAAGATCGAATTATCTGAAAAAAGCACAGGTATGAGTTCCAATAACAGACAAGCGGCTCAACACGGGGGTCTGTTAACTGAAACTTTGCAGTCGCTTCTCAAAAATAATATATAATTTTGTCTGGTTAAAAAAGCCACTCTGAAGGCGTTTTGTGACAATCAACACTTAACATAATGTATCAGTTACTTTTTATTTGTATGCTAATCAGAAACTGCGAAACCAAGGGGTAGGTCGGACACACACCCCCTTTTTCAATAGACGTACCACATCATTACATAATGTTTTTAACAATTTACGCAACTCACATAATATCAGTATTTATTGTTTTAATTATTGCCTTTTAAAAATTTTCAACAAATTTCAACAAAACCATATCATGTGACCCGTCATTGGAACGCGCTCCACGAGCTCGTTCCAATGAGGGGTCACGTGATATGGTTTTGTTGAATTGTTTTGGAAACTCTATTTGTTCACATGCTTAATTTGTAAATTACCCAGGTGGATCCGGCCGATTCGTTAGGTAAAGGATTTCAAAGTTGAGATCAAGCAAATATGTCGATTCACAAGCCTTTATGTTTTATACTATGTGCAAAGAAATTCAGTTGCATATGCCCAATGAATTCCATCTTGAACCAGTTTGGTCTGGTTTGGTTTGCAGACCTTTAGGACAGTTTAATTCGGGCGCAACGGCAAATATGGATGTGGCCGGCGTGGTTGGAAAAAAACACCGGCATTTTCTTCTTCTTGGTGTCTATTTTAGGTTTTAGGTTCCCATCTTAAAATGCTAGATAACATCCCCTTGTTATAGGTCTTCACCATTATCACTGGTTCCCACCACCATTTGACGTAAGTTTACTCGACTAACTCAAGAAGGCTTCTTAGTTTCCCAGTATCGAGCCAAAGGTCTATTTGAATGTAAATTACACATGGCATTTACTTAGAAATGCCACAAACATGAATATAATAGATCTCCAGCTTTAAGTGCATGATCATGTAGAATTCGCAACAGAAAAGCAATCGTCGTCGACAGTGTCGTATACGGCATTGTTGACGCCGATTGCTTCTCTATGGCGAACTCTGTGGGTTTTTAAAAAAATATTTATCTGTTGCATTGTTTGATTCGAAGGTAAGCTCTAAGCTATATTACGAGCATCAGGGAAACCTGGCCAACCTTTTATATTGCCGATACACTGCAAAACTTTAGAAAAAGTTTCATAATTTCATAATTTGGGCGCAATTACCTTATTTGGGCACAGCGTTTACAGTCGTTAGTTGGGAAGAATTTAAAGGCCTGTTGGTTTGGTCTGTTGCGTCTACTTCAAGCTTCTTTCAGACCAAAGGCAAGCCGTTGAACTAACAAAAATGGTAAAAGTAGAAAAATAAGACTACATCAAGCCGGCCCCCAATACATACACACTTGAAGGAGTGGCTAGCGGGTATTTATACATTCTGTGCTACATTGTTACTCAAATTGACTTTGTCGGCTGTTTTGCAGGGATAGCATATTAATCGACGTCCCTCCAACTCCTCGCGCACTCTTTCACCCAGCACACTGCTATTAATCCAGGGACCGACCTGGGCATGCGCCAGTGCGTATTTGGCTCTGAAACATCAGAACCTGGCTCTTAAATCTCAGAAATAGGCTTCTCAGTTGGCGCGTAACTTCTCAGATCATATTTTGATATTCTTTCGATGGATAATCGAGAGAGACACTCTTACATGTATTATATATATGATTATCATTTATCATTGTTGTGGAGTGCTTAAGTTAATACTTCAAGTCTTAATTACCAAGCATTAATCTTCACTGTGGTTTCTGATCAAGTCTTGGCTGCCTAAATAGGCAGCCAAGACTAGATCAGAAACAACAATGAAGATTAATGTTTGCTATAGTGTACTAAATGAAAATGATGAGAGCTATTACATACTTGTGGTGTGTGTTACAAACAGCAGTGTGACTCCGTAAATTGAAATCTGGTGCATGAATTGAAAAAATAGGCTCCGAGGCTAGAGCGTATTTTAAATAGTCCTGATCGGTCCCTGTTAATCCCTAGAAAAAGTAAGACCGTTTTGTTTTATCCAGGTTCAAGATACGTCATAACATCTTAAGGGTATTACCGTTCTCTGTGAATTTGAGGAGAAGGCCAATCAGTACCCCTAGGCTGTATGTTGAAAATATTAATTGGCCTCTCCGCAAATACTGAATATGAGGTTTTTCAGTTGATACCATGTATTAACAGCGACACGTAAAAAAACAAAAAAGACAAGAAAAAAAAAAAAGAAAGAAAAAATCCCAAAAACAAACAAACAAAAAAAAAAATAAAAGAAAAAAAGAAACAAACAAAAACAACCCTAAAAACAAGGGATTAGAAACTTGATACCGTGGTTACTAATTTTGTTGCTTGGTTTGATGAAAGGAAAGCTTTTACGCTGGGACTTCAGTCATAGTATAACGGCTTTCAGATCATCAAGCATCATCGATTAGGATGAGTTACCATATCGATTACATCGCGACATCTTAGGAGAGGTGAGAGCCAAATGGAGTTACGACGTTTTTCGCTGACCTTCCAGCAATTCAGATGAACAGAAATCAGTGCACCGGACCGAAGCATGACAGGACACGTATGTCCTTGATAGGTGTAGTCAAACCTTTATTAAGTTTCCGCCTCTACTCCCACTTATGTTTTCTTCCACCGTATTCCTACACTGCCATTACCCTGTGATACAGGACGCCCGATAGATCAGTGGTTTGAGCATCGGACTTTAAACCGAAAGGTCTACAGTTCAATCCTAACCAGTAGTAACTGCGTTGTGTCCTGGGAAAGCCATTTAATCCCCATTGCACACGTGGGGACATTGTTAACCATGTGTACTAAGGCGCACCACTGCACGTTGTCGGTGCACGTTTCCTTCAGCCACTGCTAACACTGCTGGAACAGAGTTAATAAGATGGATAATCTGACAGTTGCTAGCCGCTGCTCGGTTTTTCTCTCCGAGCACCCGGATTCCTCCACCCGAAAAACTGTTCGACACGAAATGAAAGCATCGTTAAATCTCCAAGAAACGAACAAACATGTGATAAAGAAATCGGTCTTACGAAATAAATACCATCAATGTAGAATTACTTGTTCATGACAGAGGCGGAGGAGCCAGGGGGGGGGGGGGCACAGGGGGCACGTGCCCCTCCACTTTTTTACACAGATATGTTGCGCAGTTACACAATGAGTTAAAATGGACGCATGGAAACGTGTCAATACACAGGAATTCCTTTAACATTATTTGCAAAACTCCAAACAATATTTAGCCAAAGAATCCCACTTTCGGCCGCTTCGGTCCGATTCTTCTACTTCAGCTATCTTCCAACTCGAATTCTGGCCTTCGGGTTGGAAGATGGTTGAAGTAGAAGAAATGGGACAGTGACAACACGGCGGCATATTCATCTAAACGAGAGACTACAGCGAGCCATGGTACATTTACCGATATACGATTGTAACCTTTCTCACACTGGGTCGAACCATGGTAGCCTTGTAAATTTGTGCCCCTCCACTTTTATCAAGCTTCCGCCGCCCCTGGTTCATGATACCCCACTCTAAAGTCAGTTGAGTTCAAAATTAACCCAAATCAACTGGGTCGAGTGAATATGAACCCAGTTAGGTTCATATTCACTCATCCTAGTTGATTTGGGCTGACTTTTAACCCAACTGGTTTTAGACAGCACGTTACTTGTGAATTATTTTTGCTTCCTCTCTGCATATCAATTTTACTGACCCTGATTCTCAATGAACAGACAAATTCTATTGTTGCCCAATTTTGTTGCCCAATTTTGTTTAAAGAAATATTATATATTGCGGTTTTTGTTATCAACTACCCAACAGAAGTACCCGGATGTAAATTCCAACTAGTATCCTCAAATAATATAATGTCAGGTATTCTCGAATACCGAGATGAGGCTAAGAGTCGTAGTAAATTATGCCTCATTGAGGGATTTTTAATGGTCCTCATAACCTCAAAATTCAATGAGGCTATGAGGGATAATAAATGAGGACTCATTGAGGGCTTTTACATAGCCCTCATGGCCTCATACGACCAAAAAGGGATTCTCCAAAAGGTATCCTCGATAGGTATCCTCGAATAATACAATACCAGGCCATGGGTATCCTCAAATACCGAGATGAGGCTAAGAGTCGTAGTAAATTATACCTCATTGAGGGATTTTTAATGGTCCTCATAACCTCAAAATTCAATGAGGCTATGAGGGATAATAAATGAGGACTCATTGAGGGCTTTTACATAGCCCTCATGGCCTCATACGACAAAAAAAGGATTCCACAGTCTACAGGCGTTTACCAAAATGGGATCCCATAGGATATACCTGTTAAATACTGAAATGAGGATAAGAGTCGTAGTAAATTCTTCCTCATTGAGGGATTTTTAATGGTCCTCATAACCTCAAAATTCAATGAGGGTATGAGGGATAATAAATGAGGACTCATTGAGGGCTTTTACATAGCCCTCATGGCCTCATACGACAAAAAAGGGATCCTATAGCCACGGGCGTTTTCCAAAATGGGATTCTATGGGATATGGCCATTGGATATAGTCTTTCATTATACAGAAGGGAGATAACCCTGCACACAGGTTATGGGAAAGCAAGCAATCTGATTGGTTAGTTATTATCTAGATAAATGAAACAACAAGAGTACTTGGAATAGGGTCAGAACTAACAAGAACAGACCAGAAATTGCTAAATATAGTAATAATAAGGTAAACACTTCCAACTAATAGGCTCTTCTACGCTACTGGAGTATACTCCGGAACAAAGGAACATGGCCAGATCGACGAAAACTATTGCATATATAGATAGAAGCAGAGAATTCTGAAAGAATTCGAAATAGTAAAAGTTCGGGTGGATTTTGGTGATTTGGATGGATTGTCGAGTTGTTTGTGGTAATTAGATTTACTCTTCTACAATCGAACACACCCTCAAAACATACCCCGTCTTATTGCAGAACAATTGGGTAACATAGCAATCACGTGCTACCATAGAAACCAAGATGGCGGCCTCCAGTATACAAAATGGACGACGGAAACACGTATCACCTTAACAACACGCGCTGCGCATGCGCACTCACACCACGTATCACTATGGAGATGACGTCACAACATGGGCGCTCACGCGGGTTACCATGACAACACAACATGGAGCCACTACGTCACGTGACTATGACGTCACATGAGATCATCCATGAGATCATCCAACCTCCACCTCAAAGGTACATGACATACTACTTATGTGGATGAAAATCTGAACTTCAGGCACCATCTTTCGGTTGTCTGCTCTAAAATTTCTAGGGCTATTTATGCCATAAATAGAGTGAAAAGGATTCTGCCACAAAAATGCTTAAAAACATTATATTATTCGCTAATTCACAGTCACATGCTGTACAGTATTCAAATTTGGGGGCATTCGCCCTCCACTAGAGCGCTCACAAAACCACAAAGCCATGCGAATTATATGCAACAAAAAATTCAATGCGCACACCGACCCACTGTTTAGAAACCAACGTATTTTAAAATTCACAGACCTGTATAAGTTTCACGTTCAGCTGTTTATGCATGATTGGCAAAATAAAATGTTGCCTGAAAGTTTTGAGAATACCTTTAAAATATACCAAAATCCCTCCGGTATGGACACCAGACAGTCAGGTAAATTACGCCTAGATAAACCGAGGACTCAGTTTTCTGCTAATCTTCCCATACACACTTTCCCTAGAACGTGGAACAATATTGAACCATTCGTTCAAAATTATTCAAGACCACTATTCAAAAAAACTTTAACTGAATTATTTCTAAGCTCATACTCACTACATATCAACTGTAACAATCCAGTATGCCCCGACTGTCGACCGTAGCTCTGTCTATCTCATCGCTACCTTTCTATTGAACTCAATCTTCCTGACATCCCAGAAACATAGAATAGATTTTTCACATTATGGAAAGAACCAGCCTAACATATCCTTTATAGTAGGGACATAAACTGACCTCCTACTGGAGAACACGCTGTTGCCAGGATTGCCTCGATTCTCATGTCTGCTTCTCATTCATTTTTTTTTTCATTTTTTCTTTTCTTTTCTTCGTATTTGTTTGTTGTTTTTTTTTGTTTTGTTTTGTTTTTTTCTCACCTTTTCTTGTTCATCTTTTTTTAAACGGGAATGGCGGGAAGACAGCCACTAGTGGCTACGTCATCTCCCTGTGGTGCAATCATGTAGTTGTGAATAATGTTACCTCTATGTATATTTTTGGATTTGATTGTATACATGTGGCACTACTGAATAAAACCATTCATTCATTCATTATATGAAGATGTACAGAGTGAACTTAGCCCTGGAAGCATTACAACAAAACGCGTGCCTATGGAGATAGGCCTAAAGGAGGGGTGTATCCTTTCGCCAATTCCTTTTGCAATGTACATCAAAGGTTTAGGAGATAAACTCCTGCATAGCGATGAGGGGTAGCAGTTGGGGACTTGAAGATCCCAGGGCTATTTTGTGCGGACGATATGGTGCTAGTATCAGAAAGCGAAGAGGGGGCTAGCGAAAAATGCCTGGAATTGTTGGGAAATATGGGAGCAAATGGAGACTCAAACTTAATGAAAGCAAGAGCAAAGTTATACCTGTGGGCCGCAAAGTGGACCCCACTCGAAGGTGGAGAGTGGGAGAGTTCTGTATTCCGGAAGGTAGCAGCAAACTTCTTACTGTAGGAGAGATGATTAGAGTATCTGGGGGTAAATATAAACATCACGGGAAGAGGCATCAACCGAAACCACACAAATAAATTGATTTTGAAGGGGGAAGCGAATCCTCGACCAAATGAAACTTATAGGGAGAAACAGTTTCAATAAGGTTTTCGGGGGGAAAACCATTTGGGAAATGGTGGGTCTGCCAAGTATAACATACGGTACGGAAGTGGTGCCCCTAAACCAGACGGCTGTAAAGAGCTTGGAAATCCTGCAAAACGATTCAGACCGATGGATAACGGGGTCGAGTAATGCCGCAGCACTAGAAGCAATCAGGGATGAGCTTGGGTGGATGAGGATCAAGGACAGGATAGACTAATTGAAACTAGGTTATCTTAATTATTTGGTAAATCTCAACGACAGCCGATGGTGTAAAGTAATGTTCCTGACAATTTTCAACTCAAATATCAAGAGAGGGTTGAGAGTCCAAGTGAGGGAGCTAGTAGAGAACTACTCATTCGAGATCTCGGACCTAGACGTTGGGGCAAACCAAGGTAAAAAAATCGTCAAAGAAAGGGTCATGGAGGATTGTAACCGTAATTGGCGAGAGGGGTCAAATCAAAGAGATCTTTGGGTGGCCTGCGTGATAAAGAGAAGCCAGGTTTTGAAGAGTACCTTGATGACACCTTTGGCGGGAGGGGGGGGGGAGTCACCGTTGTTCAAGCTGAGGTCGCGGTCCCTGGAGCTGAGGGGAAAAAATGGGAAAAACAGTGAAAATGATTGCCAGATGTGCAATTTAGGCGTGGTGGAGGCCCTAGAACACTTTCTTCTAGAATGCCCAAAATACCAGTCTAAAAGAATAAGATTCACTGGGAGTATTATGGGAAAGTGGGATGTGAGAATGAAGGACATGTGGTAAGTAGAATCCTCAAAGGAGAGGGTTAATATGCTAATCGGAGAGATGGGAGAAATGGTACAAGGGATGTCATCAAGCAGTTCGTCTCCGAGTGTTGGGAGGAGAGAAGAAGCATGGAAATAGGGAGGCAGTTGGGAGTACAGGGGTAATCAAGGCCTTCTCATCAGAGAACCGCGACAAATCAGTGGCCGGCCAAAGTGTTATTATACGACTCAAAGTTTGCTACGCACCAAGTATATCCAACTACCTGTTTTACGTTTTAGTTTAAATATTTTTATGAAAAGTGTATACAGTTTTTATTTAATTATATCTTTAATGATTTAAGCACAGAAATTAAGATTTTGTTCGTGTTTGACATTATTTTTTAGCTTTTGAATACGATAACCATGGAAAATGGATATTATTGGTAAAAGAGGAAATTTTTCAAATTTGCCAAAAAGTTGACGGAGCGAACTGATAGGGGCTCAATATCGAGTATGAGACCCATTATTGTTAATTACAGCTTGACAACGCCTTCTCGTGCTCCCAATCAGGTTCCAGATGGTCCTTTGTGGGATGTTGTTCCATTCTTGGACTAGTATGGCACCAAGCTCCTGGACACTTCTTGGCTGGACTGGACGGACTGAAATTGCAAGCTGCAACTCATTCCAGAGATGTTCGATTGGATTGAGGTCAGGGTATCTTGCTAACCAGTCCATACGCTCACTCCCCTCCCTCTGTCGGTACTCCCGGACAGCATGGGCAACACGAGGACGGGCATTATCGTCCATCAGAATGAATCTATCACCCACTGCACCTGCATATAATCTGACGTGGGCATCCGGGATCTCATCAATATACCGCTGTGCAGTCAATGTTCCACGGTCGAGGACACAGAGCTCTGTACGTCCATCCCAGCTGATGCCGCTCCAGACCATTATTGACCCTCCACCATAGCGGTCATGCTCAGCAATGTTGGCTGCATGGAATCGCTGTCCTGGTCTTCTCCATACCCTAGAACGTCTATCTGTGTTTCTAGGCAGTACCTTGACTCATCTGTTAAAAGGACAGGTCGCCAATCTTCTCTGGTCCAACCAACTTGATCCATGGCCCATTCATATCGTGCCTGGTGGTGGTTTTGGGGCAGCTGAATGCGAATACATGGTCTTCTAGATCGAAGACCACCTTCGTGCAACCTTGCCTGGATAGTCTGCGTCGAAACATTTACCCCGGATGCATTCTGATGGTCACTGCGAAGCTGGGTTGCTGTGTCAAAGCGGTTCCTAATGTCCTGAATGATCAACAACCGGTCTTCAGCTGCAGATGTTGCCCTGTCTCTGCCACCACCATGTCGTCTGACTGGTGCGCCATACTGCTGAAATCTTGCTCAGGCTCTGGTGATCACCATATGGTGCACACCAAGGGCTTCAACAACCTGACGATGGGTAGCCCCTTGTTCCCCCATCCCTACAGCCCGCCACATTTCTGCTTCAGACAAATGTTTCTTACATTTGCATTCGCCATATTCAATCATTAAATCACAAGGGTTTGTGTTGAAATGAAGACCGAATACCCTACACATCTCATGTACATATTAACAGTACACGAAAACATCATGAAAAATCAAGGGGTACATGCTTTCCATGACTGTCACGAAAAGTCTGCCTGTCAAGAGAGTTAATGTAAACACTGGGGACCATCTGAATACATTCCTCAATCATATCCACCAAAAATATCGCAAATGAGTCACATGAAAATTTCACAATGATGTGTCAAATATGTGGTGCTTAGCAAACTTTAAGTTGAATATTATTATTATGTTCTAAGCATGAGAACCCGAATTCCATGTACTACTTCATTCCTCCGCATCGTTGATATAATATTTACAGAACTGATGAAAAGTGAATTTAATTGGAATGAACTCATCTTATCGTTAAGAGTGTTTCACTATGTACATATCAACATAATAAAATTACCTTATTCACCACGATTGGCATCAAGTGGGAAGTTTACTAACGAGATCAGAGGGAGCGACTGTTGGAGAGACTTTACGAAATACTTTCCTCTTGAATTTAATAGCCCGAAGACTACACTCGACATTGTTTGTATGTTCCTGTTTATAGCCACTTGGCACGGATTGGTGTATTTCAGACTGTCTCATGCGTCACTTCTATAACTTGTAACTACAACATGAAATTACATGCAAAATTGAAACAAAGTGCTCTACTATTATTCTACCCGAGGGCTCGTGCTCCAAGTTTATTTAATTATGTGGCAAGTCAAGTGTCTTCCCAGAATAACACAGATAAATCGTCTGCGGTCGCTCGATAGAATTTTAAACAAAGTCAACAGGAAGATTTTACTGCAACACACTCGGATCGACATTTATCTGACGCCAGTAGCAAATAACTTGTAAATTGTTCACTTGAATAAATAAAAACAAATTGAGTTTTTGTTTCGAAATTATAAGTTTATGGCCTCTAACTACAACGATCTCCAGCAAGGCCATGAGCTATGTTTGTAGCAAATTTTTTTTTTTTTTGGGGGGGGGGGGGGGGGGGAGGGGTGAGGAGAAGCTTAACCCTTTAAAACTTTAATTATCCTGATGTTCAAACGTCACTGGGAATTCAGTTTCTTCAACGTTTTTCAAAATTAGGGGATAACTATGTTGTATTTGATTGTTTGGGGCCGTAAACGATGGTTTTACTGTCGCAAATTGAGTTTTGCCGGCGACGCGTTTGCGGAGCCGGTAAAACGGATATTTGCGACAGTAAAACCATCGTTTACGGCCCCAAACAATCAAATACAACATAGTTATCCCCATTCTAATATAATTCGGCTGAAAACGGAGATAGATTTGATCTCCCAACTGTAAAACAACGCCTTGTTGAAGACAACATTGCCAACAATTTAAAACTAAAAATACAGTCTTCGTGACGTCATTTGGGAGTTCCGAACCAAATCACGAAATATATTTTACGCTGCCACAAAACAAATAATTCCAAACGTTTTAGTCATTTTATCACCAATAACAAAATATATTTATATTTGTACTGACAACATTTATCATGTTTAAATGTTTGTGACAATCTGAAAACAAAATACGCCGGCTGCTTTCTCTATTCAAAGTTTAGAGTTCACCTTGTGATGTTTCAGTCGGCGTCGGAAAGCACTCGAGGATTTCCCATTAAAGTTAAAAAAAATGATATCTTTGATTGGAAGCCCTTGTTTATAATTACTTATAGTTATAGAACAGTTGTTCATTTCAAACTGTTTCTGGGAAGTGATGTCTTGTGGAATTGGGCCACTGCTATTGACATAATTGTTACAGAACGAATAGTTCACCTCTCTTGAGCAGTGGTGAATGCGTTTCTGTAGTGTAGCTGTACATGTGATGTGGTGCCACGAACGCAGGTAACAAATTAGAAAATGAAAGGACCGCTTGCACTTGAAGTTGATGTTATAACATCGCTAGCGGATCTGTCAGAAATATTTGGCCTTGAACAATTAAAATTATTATTGCCAGTTGTCGGAATTTTGGTTTTCTATTTCGCACATAGCGTCCATAAATTCTTCATCGTACGAAAAATGGCTATTTATAAATTATAATATTTTCATATCGCTCACTGCTTCCACACGGTTTCCGTTAAGACCTTCGAAATCAGTTTTTTAACACTCATTTCATTACTCAGCAGTCTCTGCCAAACCCCTATTCCACATTAATATTAAACTTTCCAACTTCATCCGTATTAAATACATTTAATTACAAGAAAGATAGAGAACGTTTTTTACAGCAAGTCAACGCGTTCACAGCGTTTGTTTACATTGGATACGGTAGTCAATGACTCCAAATGGAACGAAAATAGAACGCCCACGAATACATCTTGACTTCCTAAAATAGTTTTCGACAACATAAAATTTGCGACAGGTTACGCTGATTTTACTGTCGCAAATTTTATTGATTAACCAATCAAATTTCGAGATTTATAGTAATTGTATTAGAATGCGACGTCAAACGTTGGAAAGTGCAAATAAACAAGATATCTTTCACATTAGTGATTATCTGTTTGAGTGCAAGGTTATTTTTGGTGGTCTTATTTTTTCATTCAAAACTTGTTTTATTACAAATTATTGGAGAGTGCCTACAGGCAGTCTCCAATAATTTGCAATAAAATAAATTTACAAAAACAAAATATTATTTGTGTTTGACTGAATATGAAATATAAGTAAGGAAATTGTTGGCTTTTGCTCTGTTATCCTCATTTTTTTGAAAGTCCTGATAGTGACTTCCAGCACAACAATTTAAGAAGTCTTGACAGCAGGATTAAATTAGTATTTTAAGCTGCGATAACATTTTTTCCCAACGGTTGTCACTGAGCACTATTCGAGAGAAAATAGGAATTGAGGTTAAAACTTTAAAAAATCGAAAAGTAATAACAAAACAAATGACCGCAAAGTATCAACGCGCTGTTTGATTTCGTACGTCATAAGGCGTACAAAAGTATCAACGGGTTAAAGAAAATAATAAAAACTGACGCTCAGACTATTAACAACAGAGATGAGGTAGAGGTAGAGGGGTGGGAGTTAAGGGCATCCCCTCTACTTTTTCAGCTCATATATTCTCCCCCGCTCCGACATTTGATGACACGTATTACCCATGGAAGCTCTTTAATAAATATTTTATTGTTAATATTATTTGACCTTTTACCCATCACGAATAGAAACACTCAATTGGTTAAAAAATTATTCTGGTATAACTAAAAATACATTCAGTATTTTGCCTCTAAAGCATAGTTAATGACATCCCATTGGAACGAGCTTAACCCTCTAGAATTTTTGTTGCCTTCACCGCTCATGAATTATTTCACGTGACCTGTCCAGTCAAGCGATTACTCTCCAAATGTTTACTTGCACTCATGATTTTAGATTATGTTAGTCTATCATTTATCGCTATATTTGTATGAAAAACTACAATTACAAATAATCTAAAAAGTAATTTGGACAAAATGTTCACAGACGATCCAGAAAATGGTTATCCTGACTATTCAGATTTTCATCGCCTCAAGTTGAAGAAAAATGGGAATAGAAATAAACTCATCTTGATTTCAACCATGCAAGAGGCAAGACGTCTTTTAGAGAACACGAACACAAGGTATTGTTATATGTATTCCAAATGATTACCCCTGGTTATATATCAATAACAAAAAATCTTACTCCAAATCAGTTGTAGAGAGATGGAATGTTCGGGGTATTCTATAAAGAATGATTTTTACTTGAGCAAGAGTTTTGTGTGGTAATATTTTTTGTGAAGAACAAATCATAGATTATCTGTATAGAGAATGTGAACCACAACTAGATCTGAACGATATGAAGAAGCTCTGGAAACAGAACAAGTTTAAATCAGTGTGCTTACTAAGTTTTCACAATTTAAAAACCATGGCATCGAGTGACTGTTTATTATTTCAACATCCCTGTAATATTTTTTACCTCAGGACCGAGTAGTTCAAGGAAAACAACATTTGTAAAGAAACTCGTTGATATGAAACACAATTAGTTGAAAATGTACCTCAGAAACATTTGGTGTTATAACATGAGAAATGACATATATTCTTCTACAAGAATACTGGAAGCATCCATGAACAAATCGACAGGATAACCAGAGATATATATGTATACACAGGGGCGGTGGAACGATTTTCAAAGTTGGGGAGGGGGGAGGGGGGCTGGATCGGAAGATGGATGGTGGTCGGTATGGCGGGCCGACCATGGTTAGGGCCGTCGTATGAAAATTTTTAATTCCAGGGTCCCAAAACCCCCCATTTCCATGCATCTGAGCGGAGATTTTTCAGATATATTGAAAGGTTTCACAGTTTTAGAGCCGTTAAAGAAACGTCGATAAAGCATACAGGTGAGGTCTATTTATCGTAACGACCAAAGCTGATAAATAGACCTCACCTGTATGCTTTGCCAGACGTTAACAGCAATTACACTGTCTGTGGATTATCTTGTCTTGGTGTGGGTTTGGTACTTGTATGTCTGTAAGATTACGGTCAATTTCAGTTAACCGATATTTTAACAAACTGCATACATTTTGGCGTTTGCTACTACTCACTGCAAAAAAAAAAGATCCGAAATCCATCGAAACTGAACCAATACGAGAGAAACATAGCTGACGAAAACATGGGGAGGCTCTGGATCTGCCCCTTGTTTCACCAGTCAGTGGTTGTGTTAAAATATATGCATACAAAACAAACATGGCCCGGCAAAAAGTGGGGAAGGTGGAGGGGGGGGGGGGGGGGGGGGCTTTCCGCGGCCTCTGATAAATAGTGCATGCAAATAACTATCTCCGAGTTTATACTTCCTATTGCTGGTCTGACACAAGCTGAAGCTGGACAACTAACAGGGAGATGACAGGTAGACAGCCAATTTGGCTCTGCCATCTCTCTTAGGTATACGCTATTTCAAGGAGATGACAGGTAGACAGCCAATCTGGCTCTGCCTTCTCCCTAAGGTACACGCTATTATTTGCATTTCTTTACAAAACCAGTTGTTATCTATTACTTTTTATCACTATGTCAAATGTTTTTTATGTATTTTCTTCAGTATTGTGTATACCTTACATTAAATCAATAACTCAATAATAATAATAAATTAATAATATATAGAACCCTACCGCTGATTCTTTCAAATTGAGAGCTGACATTTCCCATCCCTGAATAACAAAAAGATGAAGGTAGTCCCACTGTTACACAAAACCATAAAAGGGTAGTGTTTTTTTAAAATTTTATATGAGTTATATAAAAATCATCAGCAGGGGATATATTGTCATGGTATCTTTCATTCATTTTTTGAAAAAAAACTTGACAAACCCATTTGGAAGAAAAAAATTACTTAATAAAGGTTTCGAGAAATAATGTGCAGATATATATAATATTAATAGAAGGTATTCCTGATGAGGAATATGAAATTTTCATTGACGTTACAATTCCATATCGTGTAGTGTTTGATGATATGTTAGAAGATAAAAATGGATGGAGTTATTCTATGACGCCTGCGTACACTACGTGGAGAGTGTATTATCACTGGGAGCGCAGTGGCTCAGTAGGTAGAGGTGCAGGCTGCAAGCCGAGAGGTCCTCGGTTCGAATCCCACCTGCGGCAACCGCGTTGTGTCCTTGGGCAAGACACTTCATCTCCATTGCCCGCGTGGGGGCACGATGACGCCGTGTACTAAGGCACTAAGGCGTACTTCACGTCGATGGTACGCATGTCTTCAACCAATCTAACCCTGCCTGTGCTGCAGTGTGAAGTTACGATGATGGGGAGCTGGCAGCTGCTCGTCGTTGCTCGGTGGTTCTCTCCGGGTACTCCGGCTTCCTCCACCCGTAAAACTGTCACGGTCATGATTAGCTGCATAAATATGTGACCTTAAACATCAATAAAATAAATCAATAAAATAGTGTATTATCACTAAATCACCCGCAGAGTGGAGATTCCACCGGAGCAATAATTGCAAAATTGCTGCAAAGCACAACCAGCACCAGCAAAGTTTCAGCCAATTGACCTCCGGGTTAAAAAAAAATTGCTTGTGGTTTTTGTCGATATGTAGAAAATTTGAAAGTTATAGCTTGGGTGATATCTCCACTCCGCGGGTGATTTAGTTACAATCCACTCTCCTCGTACTGTATGTGTGTACGCGAGTGTAAATAAAACCACTTCCAACACATTAGTTGCAAGATGGATATACTTATCAGGGGTGGGCCCACCTTGCTTCGTATCCCACTTCTTTATTCTAAATGTATGCCCCTCTTGCCAACTTTCGAGCCAAGAGGGGCTGGCTCTTGAGACGTTTTTTTTTTTTATCTATTCTTGTTCCAGTTTACACCATGTACTCCAACAGTGCGTTTGTCATGCATAAACATTGATGAATCCAGTGCAGGCTCAAGTATTATTAACTTATTATTTTTCTACAGAACATTGCGATCAATCCATCGATGACAAGCAGGTAGGACACCCTTGATTCCTTCTTGCAATTATTTGTCAGAGGGCACAAATATGTGCGTAAAGTGTAAGGCGTGTATAATAAACTGATCGGCCCAGAGTGTTTCCTGCTTTTCTTCCATCAGTTGCAAGACAGAATGGATACTCAGGGGTGAGCCCACCTTGCTTTGTACCTTTGTACCTCAGTGGCGAACAGATTATAGCATATGCTTTTCACTCTTGTCAATTTTTGTTATTTTCGCGACAAGAGGTTTTTTTTTCGTCACAATAGGTATATGTCATTGATGAATCGTTCTTTGGGCCTAGTTTAACCTTGCCCTTTCACTGTCCGAGTGCTATGGTTTTCTATTACTTATAGAAGAAATAGGACACCATGACACTCGGGCGAAGCATTATTGTTGGCATGTGTGTGCCCACACTAAATCAGAAACTCGTTTTATTTCCTCCTGAAATGTATAATATGTGAGTTGTGGCTTGGACGTCCATCCGAGGACTAACCGGGCTCGACGTTGCTTAACTTCGGTGATCTGGCGAGAACCGGTTACCGCAACGCCACCGTGCCCCCTGCTTCTGCTTGAAACGTGATAGAAACGCCTCAGTCTACCAGTATATAAGGTTTATAAATGAATAAGGTCTATAGATATATGTAACAAACTAGCTATACGCAGTGCGTGGTGAGTGGGGTGTGGCTTGGTCGCCCTTCGGGTGGGGTTATCACTCAAAGTATCACTTTCAATTTCTATACATATGGTCAAAAAAACACAAGCAATGTTTCAGCTAGTGGATCTCCGAGTTTACACCCGGAGGTTTATTGGCTGGATGTTTGTTTGAGTTTGTTAGTGCTTTGCAACAAATTTGCAATTATTGCTCGGGTGGGATGTCCAGCATGCGGGGATTGATTTTGTGATGGTAAGCTCTCCATGTAGTATATAATATATATATTATTTTGTACATATAATTTGATGCTCAAGTATACATTTCTTCTCCCATCTCCTGCTTGGAATGTGAAAAGAAACGTCTCAGTCTACCATTATAGAAAGTTTATAAATATATAAAGTTTAGAAATGTCTGCAACACAGCAGCCATATGCGGGGTGTGGAGTGTGGGTTGGGTCGTCCGTGGAATGAGGTCATCACCCAAAGGATCACTTTCATATTCTGTACATATGTTTAAAGACACAAACAGTGTTTCAATCAATGTTCCTCCAAGTTTAACCCGAGGTCAGTTGGCTGGAACTTTGATTGCGATTGTTATGCAATGCTTTGGAATAAATGTGCAATTATTGCTTGGGTGGAATCCTCATTCTATGGGGGACTTTGTTATGGTACACTCTCCATGTATATATCATGGATCTTGTTGGGTTGTCCGTGGAATGAGGTCATCACCCAAAGGATCACTTTCATATTCTGTACATATGTTTAAAGACACAAGCAGTGTTTCAATCAATGTACCTCCAAGTTTAACCCGAGGTCCGTTGGCTGGAACTTTGATTGCGATTGTTATGAAATGCTTTGGAATAAATGTGCAATTATTGCTAGGGCGGAATCCTCATTCTATGGGGGACTTTGTTATGGTACACTCTCCATGTATATATCATGGATCTTGTTGGGTTGTCCGTGGAATGAGGTCATCACCCAAAGGATCACTTTCATATTCTGTACATATGTTTAAAGACACAAGCAGTGTTTCAATCAATGTACCTCCAAGTTTAACCCGAGATCCGTTGGCTGGAACTTTGCTTGCGATTGTTATGAAATGCTTTGGAATAAATGTGCAATTATTGCTTGGGTGGAATCCTCATTCTATGGGGACTTTGTTATGGTACACTCTCCATGTACCAGATATATATATCATGGATCTTGTTGGGTCGTCCGTGGAATGAGGTCATCACCCAAAGGATCACTTTCAAACTCTGTACATATGTTTAAAGACACAAGCAGCATTCCAGCCAATGTGCCTCCAAGTTGAACCCAGTGGCGGCGCCAGAATTTTTTTTTGTGGGGGGGGGGGGGGCAACTAGGGGGGCAGACTCCCATGAAGGGGGGCAAATACGTAAAGGATCATATCATTACTTTGTTATGAGGTAGTCCAATCTTGGATCCAAAGTCCGTAATATACTTTTTTGGTTTGGTACGTCCTGTGGACGTACCAAACCAAAAAATTATATTACGGACTTTGGGTCCAAGTTTCGACTAAATGTAATGGTAATTAGCGGTCCTCCTTTCAAAAAATCCTGGATCCGCGTCTGGTGGGTCTGTGCGTGAGAGAGAGAGAGAGAGAGAGAGAGAGAGAGAGAGAGAGAGAGAGAGAGAGAGAGAGAGAGAGAGAGAGAGAGACTCATAATGCCCGTCTGTCATAATGCGAAATCCATGAATTTTTTTAGACAAGGGATATGGATAGACATGCCTTTGTTGGCTCATAACTTAATTATAACTTATAAGTATCTGCATCCGAGTCTTTAAATCTCTACTGCCTGGATGTGTTCATCATCTAGCCTGAGGCTTTGGGCTAAGTGTGTATGGGAAATTATTGGGAATAAAAAAAGAGAGGGGTGTGTGTGTGTGTGAGAGAGAGTGACTGAATGTGTTTGTGTGTGAGGGTGGATGGATGGAAATGCATGCGAGATGGTTGGGGGGGGGGGGGCAACTGGGGGGGGCAAAGCCTTCGTGGGGGGGGGTGCAAATGCCCCCCATGCCCTCCGTAGCGCCGCCACTGGTTGAACCCGAGGTCCGTTGGCTGGAACTTTGCTTCTGATTGTTATGCAATGCCTTGGAATAAATTTGCAATTATTGCTTGGGTGGAATCCTCGTTCTGTGGTTGACTTTGTAATGGTACGCTCTCCATGTACTATATATATATCATGGATCTTGTTGGGTTCCAACAACCTTCATATTGTGTACATACAATTGGTGCTCCAGTATATAATTTTTCTCCTATCTCCTGGTTGAATTGTTTACTCCTGTCTCCAGCATATGAAGTATTCAACCTGTGACGGCATAACTTTTAAGCCTTATCTACCTCTTTTCAATTTAACCTTGTCATAATATTACTTGATGTTGTCACGCTTCTACGAGAACTAGTTAGTTCCATGCTCTAATACGGATTATCCACTTCCACAAATTGATAATTTATTACTTCTATTAAGCAGAATATATCTATTTCCATATAGATGCTACATAGTTACCTTGTACATACTACTTTCCTTCACCTTTTCCTACTATTTTATGTTTCCTTCATCTTCATAACTAATTATTCTACATTAACTATCTCCCACTACAACATTCTCTTCCAAGCCAGCTTGAATCCAATTTGCTTTCCAGACAATATCATTCTGTTATCTGCAATCATGACTAGTACTTACATCCGTGCACCACGTTTACGCTATCGTCGATATTTTGTAAAACATATTACATAATGTGTCATATTGAATTATACCATGCTCGGACAGGTACTTTCAATACTACACTTTATGCTCGCATCCTGGAGCAGAAATTGTTGAAACATCAATCAGTTTGCGTCTTAATTTACCAACTCCTGCGCCTTGGTGGGGGTTGAACTCCAAAGAAGCTTCACTGTCATGGCTGCTCTTTTACACAAAAACGTCATTGAATCAGCTCCCTCGTGTGTGAGCGAGTCTACTGAAGCAACCTCGCATCTTCACAAGCGAGTGCCCGTCTCAAAACTTTTGTCCATCTTGAAATTACTAACCTCCATTTTCCTCGCCATGTCGATTTTTCTTTACACAATTTCACTGTTGTTGTCGGGTGACATCGAACCCAATCCCGGACCGACCTCTATCAACTCAAACCCTAACCAGAATACTTTGAAGATTTTGCATCTTAATATCCAAAGCTTAAAACCCAAATTAGATACACTTCAATGTGAATCCTCATTACATGATGTTTTGGCTCTAACCAAGACATGGCTGTACAACAACGATCTAACATCTGATGTCTTACTTCATGTGTTTCACGAACCATTGCGCTGCGACAGGCCGACAAGGGGAGGTGGGGTTGCCATCTACATTAAAAAAATATCTCTTTTCGACATCGACCGGACCTTGAGGTGCTGAACACGGAGTGCGCATGGGCTGAAGTATTTACGAAACACAGTAAGTCCCTATTGCTAGGAGCTTTTTACCGTCCACCTAACAGATTCCAGGATATATGGGATTCCATATCGATATCCATTGAAAAAGCCAGAGACACGTCACTTGTCGATTTAATTGTTACGGGTGATTTTAATGACAACCAGCTGGTTCCCTCGAGGGTCGGTATTACTGCAATATGCAATCTTTTTAATCTGAGGCAGCTTGTGGGTGAACTAACTTGTATTACTGAGTCGTCAGCCACTCTACTAGATCCTTTTGCTGTGAGTGACACGGTTAACGTGAATGCCTGCGAGGTCCTAGAACCGATTACCCAGGACATGACTCGCTATCACTGTCCTGTTTCAATTGATGTCGAGTTTTCAAAACCATCTCCTCTCTCCTTTAAGAGAAGGATATGGCTCTATTCACTGGGTAATTATGGAACACTTAATGAGGCCCTCTCTAACACTGACTAGAATTCTCTTTTTGATAACCTATGTCTTGGTATTATTGTCTCCAATTTCACTGTCAAATTACTCGATACACCATCCAAATATATTCCGAACAAAATTATTACTTTGTGATCGGGCCAACCGAAATGGATGTACAATGAAATTAGACTGCTAATGAGACAGAGGAAGCGTCTGTTTCGCATAGCCAAACGCGCCGGTCTTCTGGACGCTTGGGCAAAATATAAACGTAAACGGAACGAAGTTAGGGTGGTCTTCTGTGATGTCAGTAAGGCTTTCGACAAGGTATGGCATGTTAGTCTTATCCATAAGCTGATGAAAATCGGTGTAATCATCAAAATGCAAGTGTCATGTACATAACACAAATATGTTTCAACAACCTAAAGCTAGTCGTACCATAAGTCTGAATACATATTATATGATTTTATTTGAAAATACAAGAGATAAAGGAGAAATTAAAACTTTAGCAAATCAAGTTCATTTAAGCCTAAAAAAATAAAAAAACCTCTTTCTCAGGCCCTCTCGCATGGTCTTTTTGGCTGACTCATTCTCTCTTTTTATAACCAATGTAAACTTAAGAAAAATAAAAATTAAATGGTTTATGTCTGATATTTTGCACAAGTAAAAATAATTGATAAATTTGTCCTTTGATTGCAAGAAGGCTTTGCAATGCTTTAGCATTGCAAAGCCTTCTTGATCTCAATGGACGAAGTACACAACCACCCATGCTATTCCGTAGATTATGAGGCCTAAAATATAAACCAAGAACATGAACTTTTGATGGCAAGGAAATAATTACAGAAATAAAATAAAAACCCGCTCGTCCACATGACATTTTACAAATAATGAGAAACAGAAGATCTACTTTGTTATATAAAGATCGTCAGCAGGTATACATCATCATGGTATTTTTCATTCATTCTTTGAAAAAAACTTAGTCACTAGACAAATCCATTTAGAAGAGAAAAATTACTTAACAAAGCTTCCGAGAAAATTAGTACATTACATTAGCAAATAGAAACAAACAAACAAAAAAACCTTGAAACTAGGTGGTGGTGAGTTTTTTTTGGTGGTGTCATTATTCGTAATTTAATTCATTTTAATTCGTTTGGATGGTCATAAAAACAACTAGAACATTTCAGTCAGCACCGAAAAAACAAGCCGACATAAGAAAAGAAAATCACATGAAAAAGATTCAAAATCTCATTTAGTTACACAGCGGTAAAAAACAACGTATTTTGAGGCCTAAATGCATTTACATAAATTTTGAAATCGCACCTGATAAACCCCCAGCTCAAAAGCGGCCGAAAACAAAAACACTTTAAGTAAGAAACCTTCAGAAACAAAAAGTATCTCGACTTTAGTTGACCGGTAGAGTTTTAAATTAATTTTAATCATCAAACTGTGAAGAAATGTCATTGCCTTGTTTTAATTTTAACTTGGCAAATCCCACACAGACTAAATAATTTCACTTTAATGATAATATGAAGCAAATCCACAGAATATGAAGCCTTTTAGTTGTAATACCTACACTTCAGATTAAAGACCAAATATGGGCTTTCAGCACTCAAGCAATTGAAGCGTACATCAAGGGGATCATTGCTTCTCGGCCTCGCGCTTTTCGGCCCCGCGCTTTTCGGCCTGACACTTTTCAGCCGAACGCTTTTCGGCCTCGAGCCTTGACGCCTTTCAGCCTTGAGGATTTCGGTTATTTTTTCAGGTTCTTTAATGGACATTTTCGAGTCTCAACATCCATTGAATTTCAAACAAGCAGGTGGAAAACAATTAATCTAATAGACTATTCAGAAAAGAATTTCTTGCAGTCTGGTAGACGAATTCTAAACTGATAACACCGATGAACCTTATGATCTCATCATTATTTACTAGAAAGCAATTACTACATATTCATTAGAACTACGACCGGATCACTTGAAACTATAAAATTATTTTGTAGTTATTTACTGAAAAACACCAACTGATGGTTTACAGTAAATAATTGCAAAATAATTATGCTGAGGATGCGTGACTTTAAGTTGTAAATTATCTTAGAGGTATTTACTTAAAAGCACTTACTAAATACTTTAGCACTTCGACCGGATCACTCGAAACTCTAAAATTATTTTGCAGCTATTTACTGGAAAACACCAATTGGTGCTTTACAGTAAATAATTGCAAAATAATTATGTTGGGGAGGCGTGATTTTAAGATGTAAATTATTTTAGAGGTATTTACTGGAAAACACTTACAACATATACATTAGCACTACGATCGGATCACTTGAAACTATAAAATTATTTTGCAGTTATTTACTGAAAAACACCAATTGGTGTTTTACAGTAAATAATTGCAAAATAATTCTAAATTCTAAAGCACTACAGTTAAAATTAAACGTCCTGTCATGAAATGCGCACAAATCGATCTGTGCGTTAATCTACGCGTTCTGACCAAAGTAAGGCTACCAACGTCTGTATATGTGACCTGAACACAGGCAATGTTTCAGCCAATGGACCTCCGGGTAACCCGGAGGTCCATTGGCAGAAACTTTACCTGAGTTTACTATGATTAACCAGGTGAATCTGCCGTGCTTTGGATGCCATTCGATATGGCAATTGCGCGCAATTCCTACGCACAATTAAGCCTAGATAAGCGCACAGTTCGTGACAATAATTCCAGTTTTAACTGTACTTTATGACAAACCGATAGAACTATAAATACTGGCAACTTTACGCAAGAACTACGTTGTTGTCAGACCATTGTCCATATAACTAGCCCAAGATGCATCAAGGCGTTCCTGAATTTTGAACAGAATAATTAACAGAGAAAGAATGAAAGGAAGGAATGAAAACTTCATTCATCATTGAATCAACTGGTCGCACTTTTCAAAGTGAGTACCAAACTCATGATGATCTTTTGGTTTTTAAATTCATTATACTTTTATTAAAACAGTTTAATAAGAAATGCAAAGGCAGAAAAACTGATGGTGTAAACAAGCTTTAAATGCATTTATAAAATAAAAAAAAAAAAAATAAAAAAAAAAAAATAAAAAAAAAAAAATAACAACAGAAAATAATCACTGAACATGAAAAAATAAACAAATAATTGTCAAAAAGTTGAAGTAAAATAATTTATTTGGAACGCCATTCGGTCTCGAAAGCTGCGCGTTTCGGCCCAAAACGAGGCCGAACAGCACACGGAAGTTATTGGGGCCGAATCGCGCGAAACCGAAAAGCAATGGAGCCGTATAAAGTGTGTTAGTAACAAAAGATGGGGTGAAAATAGTAAATCACAACCAACTGCAGCCTGCAGGAGACATTGAGTATTTATTACACACGTGTTCTTTGAAGTCCCCATCTACAGCAACACTAAACCATGTGGAAAATGAAAATCTTTTCCGCACACATATGTACGGAACGGAAATCATTGACGGACTATTTTTAAATAGAAACGAAGTTTCACTGGAATTTTCTACAAATCGTGCACCGCGATTGCAAGTTGAATCGCTAGCGATAGCGAAAATCGTAACCTGTGTTCCAATTTGTTCTATCGTGTTCATTGGAAATCAGGGGACGAACTGGTAACACGGGTTCCCCTCGCAAATTTGTTTGGCGATAAAACGTATTCTTTTTGTTGATAGCTGTCAAACGTGATTACTGAGTGTCCTTCTAATAATTATTTTCATAGACAGAAAGGCGTGTAATAAACATAGAACGACACATAAACCCATTCACACGCACGTGTCGATCTGTGTATATACCACTAAAAGAAAACATTCCCATACTGGCATGTTTCACAGCTTTGAATGTGCATAAACCCGTCCATGATATGAGATTCTGTTTTAAGTGAATCACTTTTCTGTAACTTTGAACATATATCGAAAACAATTGTTTTCATACGAGACCGTGAAGTGCAAACTGCATTTGGTTATATATTTAATTTATCACTGTGTTCCAAAATATATTTAAACTTGTTTATATTCGAAACACATTTTTGAGTAAGGTCGTTGAGGCAAAGTTGGTTACTGGATATACAGTCAATTTTAAACCCTTAAACAAGTTAAATGTACAACCAGTACACACTTTCCACATACTAAACTTATAGACAATACATTACGTGGAGAGTGCATTGTAACTAAATCACCCGCGGAGTGGAAGTATCACCCAAGCTGTAACTTTCAAATTTTGTACATATCGACAAAAACACAAGCAATGTTTCAGCCAATGGACCTCCGGGTTTATCCCGGAGGTCCATTGGCTGAAACTTTGCTGGTGCTGGTTATGCTTTGCAACAAATTTGCAATTATTCCTCGGGTGGAATCTCCACTCTGCGGGTGATTCAGTGATAATACACTCTCACAGTACTGTAGTTCACTGCTCGGCTTCCAGAACGATTTTTATCCTCGAGTGGGATGTGCGGAGGATTATTTCACGAGGCGCCAGCTGATTCAAATAATCCAAACGACCCCCGAGCGGACAAAATCGTACTCAAATCAGAGCAGTGAACCTTTGTATTTATTTTATTTTCTCCTTAATCATCTTCCCCAAAACAACCCTTTAAACTGATTCATCTCGACCGATCTGTAAACAATAAATAAAATATAGTCCGTCATTTTTGATAGTGGAATACGACTCTGGGAGTGCAATACTTTTTTCGGCGAGTGGGAATACGATTTGTTTTGGGGGAAGAAAAACGAATGGAAATAAACTAAATATAAATACCATTAATTATAATTGATTTGTTTGATCATCATCAGATTTTGGTTGAAAAAGATGGTGCTAGAAAATAAGAAACAAAAAATTCCTTTAGTGAAGAAATATGATGGCATATTATTGTCACTGAGTCAAACTACGCCAGCATTTCAAAAACAGACAATGAAAAACGTTCCAAAAATAATTAATTAGTTGTATGTCTGAATGTAATCTTTAATTGTATTAATTAATTGTATCTCTGACTGTAATTTTTTAAAAGTAATGTGCATCAAACAACCGATCAGAACCAAAGAAAAATGCGGCCGAAGAGTGAACAACCGAAAAAAAGAAAAAGAAAATAAAAATTAAAAAAGAACACTTGCCTGAAAATCAGTAGATCTTAAAAAAGTGAAATCAAAGATGTGTTCTTTTTAATCATTATTTGGACTACTTGCCCCAGTTATTGAACTTGCAACAAATCTTCCAATACAATTAGTGAGTAAAATATGAAGAAAATGACTATTGTACCCTAGTAAATGTTAAAATACAATACCTACGTGTGTTGAGTACAGTGTTATTAAGTTAAATATGAATGATCTGCCATACATCTGCTCCCAGGTCTACATTCTCATGATCTCTAGACAGCCATCACTGTGTGTGTATTGACGCGATGATCGGTTTGGCGCCAGGCTGCTAATCATCTTACTGAACGACCAGAGACGATATATGAGTCCATCTACAGTACGTGGAGAGTGGACTGCAACCCAAACACCCGCGGAGTGGAGTTATCACCCAAGCTATAACTTTCAAATGTTGTACATATCGACAAAAAACACAAGCAATGTTTCAGCCAATGGACCTCCGGGTTAAACCCGGAGGTCCATTGGCTGAAACTTTGCTGGTGCTGGTTATGCTTTGCAACAAATTTGCAATTATTCCTAGGGTTGAATCTCCACTCTGCGGGTGATTTAGTGATAATACACTCTCCACGTACTGTACTGTTTTATACCACCTTACTGGGAAAATTTAAAAATAACTCAGGGAGATGACTCACATAAACTCCAAGCTTCCTGTCAAATCCCCCCTTCAATTAGTAATTCGTTTAGTGATAAATATATGTTATATAAATGCGGTTAATATGAATAATACATACACAGAACGACACACGCTTGTGAATGGTTTAATATGAACAATACATACACAGAACGACACACGCTTGTGAATGGTTTAATATGAACAATACATACACAGAACGACACACGCTTGTGAATGGTTTAATATGAACAATACATACACAGAACGACACACGCTTGTGAATGGGTTAATATGAACAATACATACACAGAACGACACACGCTTGTGAATGGTTTAATATGAACAATACATACACAGAACGACACACGCTTGTGAATGGTTTAATATGAACAATACATACACAGAACGACACACGCTTGTGAATGGTTTAATATGAACAATACATACACAGAACGACACACGCTTGTGAATGGTTTAATATGAACAATACATACACAGAACGACACACGCTTGTGAATGGTTTAATATGAACAATACATACACAGAACGACACACGCTTGTGAATGGGTTAATATGAACAATACATACACAGAACGACACACGCTTGTGAATGGTTTAATATGAACAATACATACACAGAACGACACACGCTTGTGAATGGTTTAATATGAACAATACATACACAGAACGACACACGCTTGTGAATGGTTTAATATGAACAATACATACACAGAACGACACACGCTTGTGAATGGTTTAATATGAACAATACATACACAGAACGACACACGCTTGTGAATGGTTTAATATGAACAATACATACACAGAACGACACACGCTTGTGAATGGTTTAATATGAACAATACATACACAGAACGACACACGCTTGTGAATGGGTTAATATGAACAATACATACACAGAACGACACACGCTTGTGAATGGTTTAATATGAACAATACATACACAGAACGACACACGCTTGTGAATGGTTTAATATGAACAATACATACACAGAACGACACACGCTTGTGAATGGTTTAATATGAACAATACATACACAGAACGACACACGCTTGTGAATGGTTTAATATGAACAATACATACACAGAACGACACACGCTTGTGAATGGTTTAATATGAACAATACATACACAGAACGACACACGCTTGTGAATGGGTTAATATGAACAATACATACACAGAACGACACACGCTTGTGAATGGTTTAATATGAACAATACATACACAGAACGACACACGCTTGTGAATGGTTTAATATGAACAATACATACACAGAACGACACACGCTTGTGAATGGGTTAATATGAACAATACATACACAGAACGACACACGCTTGTGAATGGTTTAATATGAACAATACATACACAGAACGACACACGCTTGTGAATGGTTTAATATGAACAATACATACACAGAACGACACACGCTTGTGAATGGGTTAATATGAACAATACATACACAGAACGACACACGCTTGTGAATGGTTTAATATGAACAATACATACACAGAACGACACACGCTTGTGAATGGTTTAATATGAACAATGCATACACAGAACGACACACGCTTGTGAATGGTTTAATATGAACAATACATACACAGAACGACACACGCTTGTGAATGGTTTAATATGAACAATACATACACAGAACGACACACGCTTGTGAATGGGTTAATATGAACAATACATACACAGAACGACACACGCTTGTGAATGGTTTAATATGAACAATACATACACAGAACGACACACGCTTGTGAATGGTTTAATATGAACAATACATACACAGAACGACACACGCTTGTGAATGGTTTAATATGAACAATACATACACAGAACGACACACGCTTGTGAATGGGTTAATATGAACAATACATACACAGAACGACACACGCTTGTGAATGGTTTAATATGAACAATACATACACAGAACGACACACGCTTGTGAATGGTTTAATATGAACAATACATACACAGAACGACACACGCTTGTGAATGGTTTAATATGAACAATACATACACAGAACGACACACGCTTGTGAATGGTTTAATATGAACAATACATACACAGAACGACACACGCTTGTGAATGGGTTAATATGAACAATACATACACAGAACGACACACGCTTGTGAATGGTTTAATATGAACAATACATACACAGAACGACACACGCTTGTGAATGGTTTAATATGAACAATACATACACAGAACGACACACGCTTGTGAATGGTTTAATATGAACAATACATACACAGAACGACACACGCTTGTGAATGGTTTAATATGAACAATACATACACAGAACGACACACGCTTGTGAATGGGTTAATATGAACAATACATACACAGAACGACACACGCTTGTGAATGGTTTAATATGAACAATACATACACAGAACGACACACGCTTGTGAATGGTTTAATATGAACAATACATACACAGAACGACACGCGGGTGAATGGGTAAGTATGAACAATACATACACAGAACAACACACGGGTGAGAATGGGGTAACATGAACAATACATACACAGAACGGCACACGCTTGTGAATGCTTTAAATATGAACAATACTTACACGGAAAGACACAGGGGTGTGACTGGGTTAATATGAACAATACCTGCACAGAACGACTCACGGGTGTGAATGGGTTAATATGAACAGTACATACACAGAAAGACACACGGATGTGAATGGGTTAATATGAACAATTCATACACTGAACGACAGACGCGTGGGAATGGGTTAATATGAACGATACATACACAGAACGACACAACGGTGTGAATGGGTTAATATGAACAAAACCTGCACAGAACGACACACGGTGTGAATGGGTTAATATGAACAATACAGACACAGAACGACACACGGGTGTGAATGGGTTAATATGAACAATACATACACAGAACGACACACGGGTGTGAATGGGTTAATATGAACAATACATACACAGAACGACAGACGCGAGCGAATGGGTTATTATGAACAATACATACACAGAACGACACCCGTTTGTGAATTGGTTAATATGAACAATACATACACAGGACGACATACGGTTGTGAATGGGTTAATATGAACAATACATACACAGAATGACACACGCGTGTGAATGGGTTAATCGATATGGCACGAGCGTCAGCGAAGAAGGATAAAACGAGGGGCTACAGGCCTCGAGTTTTATCCTTCTGCGATGGCAAAAATGCTATATCGATGTGTGGTCTCTCGTTTTATCCTTCTGCGCTGACACTCGTGCCATATCGATTAACCCATTCACACGCGTGTGTCGTTCTGTGTTTTTGTCACTCCATCATGTCATTAAAAACAATTATTAGATGGAAACGGAGCCATTCATTTGACAACTATCAACAAAAACAACACATTTTATCGCCAATCAAATTTGCGAGGGGAACCCGTGTTACTATTTCGTCCCCCAAGTTCCAATGTGTTCTTTGTGTCTACTGGCACATAGCACACATTGGAACACAGACAATGATTTTCAACTATCGCTAGCGATTCAAATAGTAAATGCGTTGCACGATTTGTAGAAAATTTCAGTGAAATTTCGCTTTTATTTAAAAAAAAGTCCCTCAACGATTTCCGTTCGGCACACATGTTTCTTTTTCTGAATGATTTAGTGTTGTTGTAGATGGGGAATATATAGAACAGGCGTGTAATAAACAGTAGATTATAAGCGGTCGCATTCCAAGACATCAAACTGATCAATCTTCATTTAGACCATGACGAGCTAAAATAGCCTTTGTTCCACTCTTCGTCTAAACTGCATAGACAGGGAACACCGTAGTCTTAATGGATGTACCGTTATGTTACGGTTTATAAATGACAACAAAAGAAAAAACATTCACAGTTTGCTGGGCTATTGTTATGAAACGAAGTAACCAGTGAAGTGACAAGGAAAGGCCACTCAAAATTAATTGTTACTTTCTTTATTGAACTGATCACATATTAACATTTTCGTCTGCTGTGGATACCACTTGGGGTTTCTCAATTCAAATTTGCACCTTAATTTTTTTGTCACCTTTCACAATCACAATTGAATTAATTGAAGGTGGGAGATGGATAACCATGCAGTTTTCGTTTTCATCCCCTTTTTGCAAAGACGAGAATTGCGTGTCACTAATTGGCTCCGAATAACGGGGGTTTAACGAGGAATTAGAGTCATTTGGGGTTTTTTCAACTCCAGAAAAAAAGTCGCAACATAAATCTTCGACCGAAATGTTTGAGATTTCACTGTGGAAAATTTCAAAATGACCTCTATTGTCATCATTCAAATTTTCCGATTCCGATTCCATTGTCTGTTGAGAAATATCCGTATAAAATTCACAAAACTGACAAAATTTTGTTCGACGTGGCCTAAGTTAGATAGACGATGATAATCCGAGTCTTAAGAAAATAGACCGTCATTTGTAGTGTGAAGTGAGATTGATTGCAACTCACGATCCTCGCGCTTCGCGCTCGGAATCGTGAGTTGCAATCAATCTCACTTCACACTACAAATGACGGTCTATTTTCTTAAGACTCGGATTATCATCGTCTATCTGCTACTTATTCAATACTACTACGTAAACAAGATAATTCGACAAACCTCAAACGCCAGTAATGCTACTCACTGCTGCTTTTTCGCTCATGCATTCCATAGAGAATCACCTGATTGGCTAAGTATTGGTACACTGACGTTTTTTTATTTATTTATATTTATTTATTTGTGTTTAACGACATTTTCGACAGCTAGGGTCATCTCGTGTTGGGCAATTTCACGGCTGTAGGAAGCCGGAGTACTCGGAGAGAACACCGAGAAACGGCGAGCAACTACCAGACCCCCCGACGTACCAACTCCGCATAAGCAGGGTTAGCATTTGTTGAAGACAAGTGCACTATCGACGTGCAGTACGCATTTGAACACAGCGCAATCGTTCCCCCACATGGGCAATCGAGATGAAGTCTCTTGCCCAAGTACACAAAGCAGTAACCCCTGGCGGGGATGGAACCGTGGGCCTTTCGGTTTGCTGTCCAAGCCATGACCAATGAGGCACCGTGCTCCCTACACTGAAGTTGCATTTCCTGTATTATACCGAATTGAACTAAATTTTATTATTTCTGCAGAAAGCTTATTCGAAACATCCGGAAATATATTTGGAATCACAACTTACTCTGCAGCAGTGGAGTGAAAGGTGTCCAGATGTTCGTTGATGTTTTTCATGAAAACTTTTTCCAGATGGCGCGCTTTACTTCAAATGGTAGCGTGTGGTATACAGGGCACGTCCCATTTTGAAAATCGAAAAAACTGTGAATGATTTTTTAAGTAAGTTGTATTGCAATGGAAAGAAACCTGCTGGTTGTATGGTGGTGTGCGAAAATTGTACAAATCATCTCATAGCACATATCAGTCGACTGCAAAATTTTATAACTTCCCATAGGACTGACCTCTCCCCCTATAAGCTTGGACTTTCGTCCCTATAATCTCCCTGCCAGAGTAAGGACAAGCTGTCTGTGATAATTCCTATATACGTAGAACGACACGCGTGTGAGAATGGGTTAATTGATATGGCACGAGTGCCAGCGCGGAAGGATAGAAAGAGAGGCCCCCGGCCTCGAGTTTTATCCTTCCGCTATGGCACAAGTGCCATATCGATTAACCCATTCACGCGCGCGTGTCGTTCTGTGTTTATTACACGCCTTCACGTCTATAAAAAATACTATTATAAGAAGAACGCTCAGCAATTCATTTGACAACTATCAACAGAAACAACACATTTTATCGCCAACCAAATTTGGGAGGGCAACCCGTGTTACTGTTTCATCCCCTGAGTTCCAATGTGTTCTATGTGCCTACTGGCACATAGAACACATTGGAACTCAGGGGACGATTTTCCACTATCGCAAGCGATTCAAATTGTAATTGCATTGCACTATTTGTAGAAAATTCCAGTGAAATTTCGCTTCCATTTAAAAATAGTCCGTCAACGATTTCCGTTCCGCACATAGGTGTGGAACAGATTTTCATTTTCATCATGGTTTAGTGTTGCTGTGGATGGGGATTTCATAGACCAGGCGTGTAATAAATAGTAAATCTTGTATATACAGTGTAATTTTCGGGTGCGCGGTGGCGTTGCGGTCACCGGTTCTCGTCAGATCACCGAAGTTAAGCAACGTCGAGCCCGGTTAGTCCTTGGATGGGTGACCGTCTGATCGATCGATTCGGGCTCACGCGTTGTATCCTTAGGCAAGGCACTTAACCCCGAGTGTCCACATGGGGGCACGATGACGCCGTGTACTAAGGCGTTCTGCACCTCGATGGTGCGCTTGTCTTCAACCAATCTAATACTGCCTGTGCTGCAGTGCTGAGTTACGATGTTGCGGAGGTAGCAGCTGCACGTTGTTGCTCAGTGGTTTTCTCCGGGTACTCCGGCTTCCTCTACCCGTAAAACTGCCACCGACACGGTATGACCTTGGCTATTAAAGGGTCGTTAAACCTTAATAAATAAATAACTAAATAAATAACACTGTCATTTTCGGGTATGAAAAATCTGTGTTAAATGTTTGTCCATCTAGAATTAAGGTCCGCTACTTATCTCCCTTGATATCCACTTTCTATCATGCATGTGGGACTACCCACCCTAAATTTAAATTAATCACAACGATGACAAAGGTCGAATACATTTGATCACAACCGCTAAAGTTGAATGCAAAATCTGTAATGATAATCGCCGGTGAACAAATCTTTGGCGATGACATTCATTCAGGTTAGCGATAAAACAAGAAGTCCTATCATGAATTGCCCTCGTGCTGTGACGATAGTAAGACTAGAAAATTCTGTACATATGCCTTATGCACAAGCAATGTTTCAGCCAGTGGACCTCCGGGTTTAAACCGGAGATTCTTTGGATGAAACATTGCGTGTGATTTCTATTGACACCCATGGGAATCTGTCGTGTGTCGTGCTTTGGATGTCATTCGATAAGGAACTTTCACGCAATGTATCCTATTCGAAATTAAATTCGTGGATATTCGACTTCAATAACACTATTATTATTATAAATATGAGAAGCGTTGACGCCCCGCGTGCCTTCAAACAAAACATTGACTCGGCGCTACAAGCCCCTGCATCGCGTTTCACTCAGTGATTTAATTGCTCCAAAATGTCAGAACACGGACATTTTCAAAGTCCCACGACACCCGATACATCATTAATTAAAATTTTGTTGATGATGATTTGTTTCACCTGGTAAACACATGCGTGGGCTTCATTGCCCACGCGTGGATTGCAACCAGTTCACGGCGACTGTACTGCGCACTACCACTGGGCGCGGTTTGTTCACTTCGGCGTTTAACCCTTTACCCTACGCAAACGATGTCAAAATTTATTATTTAAAATATCATTTTTTTTTAAATTTTTCAAAAAATTTCAACAAAACCATATCATGTGACCACTCATTGGAACGAGCTCGACGAGCTCGTTCCAAAGAGGGGTCATATGATATGGTTTTGTTGAAGTTTTTTGAAAAATAATATTCTTTTCAGATGCTGAATTTGCATATTATACGGTCGGGTATGGCCGATTCGTTGCATAGAAGGGTTAAGGGCTTGATATATGAATTCGTGAAACACCCATTCATTCAACTGGTGGGCTATATATATTTTCTTCATATTTTTTATTCAGATCTTAGGTTTTTAATTTCAATCAAAAACATTTTTTTCATGAACTAATTTTACAAAGAGGTGTTGTACATGACACAAACAATAGCAAAGTTAGTTATTTATTCACAGTGATATCAAGTTTCATTTGCAGATGTACTGTGTTGCAGGAAGCTGCCGTCTGTGTTTTGGTAGGGGATCGAGGTGGTACATGCATATCAATTTACGTATACGTACAGAAATGTGATTACGTCGGTTCATGAATGTCATTTTATATAAAATCCAGTGTCGCAACCTTTCCACCCTCCATGAAATTGTAAGAATGGTTGAGTTGCTGTTGTGCACTGATCTCTGTAATGACCTCTGTAGGTTGATTGTTTGATTCTGTGTGAAGTACTGGAGGGAGACCCCTTTTAACATGAACCAAAACATGCACCGATTGAGCCATTCTATACACCAACTGGTGCACCTTACTGTTTGACTGAAATGAAGAGACGTGAAATTACCAGAAATACTTTAGACCTTTACTCAACATAATGGTTAAACCCGACCTGCACCATATGCAAAATACAATCTGCAGTTTCATTATTTTTTCAAATACTCCTCTCCTAAAACACAGCCCATAACCCATCACTAGGACGAACTCGTCGTGGTCGCTCCACCGAGGGGACAAAGGCTGCGGTCTCAAAGGAAAAAATGGGAACATTTTTAGGGCTGTCGCGACTATCATTTTTTATAATCGACTAATCGTGACCAGTCATCGACGGTTAGTCGATTAATAGTCGCTTCCCATGATTTTTTAGCAAATCATTCTTCTGTTCGTAAAACTCTGAAAATGACAATGGCACCAGTGTGTTCAGACGAAGTGGGGTTGTGGGAACAACAAATCGGTCCCGACTGAAGCTACATGTAGTCCAATCTTGGACCCACAGTCCGTAATATAATTTTTGGGGTTGGTACGTCCTGTAGGACGTACCAACCCCAAAAATAATATTACTGACTGCGGGTCCAAGTTTGAACTAGATTGAAGCCGATGAATTAAAATGAATTTACCAAAGAACGTTCCTGCATATGTTTCCTTTCTGCAATAAGTTTCCCGAAATTTTGAACATTGAGATCTATGCATTCCCTCGTCAGTTGTTAAAATTGGATCTTAGTCTGAAGTTCCGAACTTTGAGAAGTGATCTGACGTTCTGACGTTCGTCATAACTTTGTCACTTCCGCGCTTTGGGTTTTCCAATGGGTGCATTCGTGTGTACAAGACTGGAGAAATTCAGAAGAATCTATTCTTCACGAGTAACTGTGAGTGTTCTTTCTCACACAGTCAGTGACAGTCGTACAGTCTTCCGGATATGAATGTTAACTATGGTTAGATATTTAAAGTTATTCACCTTCATTGATCATTCACCTCACAAAACAATGCAATTTAGCCCTGACGTGTAGTAGACGTGTACTACCTTGAAAATGAACGACGATCGACTAAAAATAAAAAGAGTCGACTACTTCAATAGTCGACGGTTAGTCGACAAATCGAATAATCGCGACAGCCCTAAACATTTTGTCATTTTGAGCAGGCAACATCATATTATCAAAACGTTGTGTTAGGTAAAGGGTCAAGGCGATTCATCAACCTAAGCAACGCACAGCACTCATCCAGGCGGTGCAACGTCGCTACAAGGAACATAGAAATATGTCGCGGTGTTATAAACGCCGATCGCAATCTGCGATGTCACTACATTATCGTCACAAAACAGTATATGAAAAATACAAACGGGGTTAACCAGTTTGCAGTGAACTGATTGTATCCCACCTTAATTTCATTTCCTTTGTACGTTTTTTCGAGTATGCATATTTGGACATGAGTTCTAGATTTATGTAGTTTCTTAATTGTTCAATAAATTCTGTAGAGGTTGATAGGCTATTATTCACTTTGCGGGAATAAATAAACTTCTGTAGATCAACATATAGAAGTCTGTTATGTTTTTGGGAGGAGCATGGAAATTTTTGCAACCAAAAATAATATATTCTGGGGTGAAGGGAAACTCAACATCACATTTGTCATTCAAATGTTCCAAAAAATTCAGAAGACCTGTTTTCACAACAGAACATTCAAATAACAAGTAAAGTATTGACTCCTTTGTATTGCCACAGAAATTACATAGTTCCGTTTCAGAGAGTTTGTATTTACAAAGTTTTGAATTCGTATATATAATTTGCTGGACAATTTTGAAATGCTCTCAAGAACAACTGGAGAAGACCCATTTGCTCGTAGTATTGTACCCAAAGCTTTCCTGTGCGTCCTACGGACGTATTCTGGAGCAGTTCGTGTAATTTTGACAGTAGATGGTTGACACTTTCTTGATTGACAGCGTCAGCTGTTGTACAGTCACCTCTGGCAAGTCCACAGAATATTTCATTGACTTCTGTGCAGTCTATGTTATCTAGTGTTCGGCTTTCTTCAAACACAAGTTTTGTAATGGCAATTTGTGTTAGCAAATGGGCACGAACTGCTCTTGAATATGCATGACCACTGATCAAATGATGGATTGACCCACCAGCATAAACAGTCCCCCAAAGTTCATCCAAGCCGCTACCAGCCATGATCGAACCAATTGCCCCTAAATATGACATAATCATATGGAAGCCGCCAAGTCTCACGAAAACTTTTGTCAACTTATCTGACGAAGACACAATCTCCACTGCTTTGATATAAAGTGGTTGGTCAAACGTCACTGGACAAACGTATAATACGGTATTTGAATGAGAAAAGTCGATGCCGTTTGAATTTGAGTTTAGGGGGTATGGTTAATATTTCACACGTTTCGCCAGTTCATTATGGAATAAATGACTATTGTTATATATCATTATAAAGCCACTGCGTTTCTGCAATTTTTTCTGCAATTTTTGATATATAATTTAACTCCCAAAGTAGTCGTAGATTTGATTTAATGGACGTTGTGTACCGTTGTGTGTATGAAAACAATAATTTTTTTTTCGTGATTTTGTACATTTTCGTGAATATTTCACTATTGAGTGTGAGGATTGGTACAAAGTTGGCATTTTCTGTTGGGGATATGTATTCTCAATATAATTCAGCACGATATTTATGATTCTCACCCTACTAAGGCGAATAAGAATGAGAAATATGGAGCTGGGTCGAATTTTTTTAAAAAATTTTTTTTTCATCAAAAAAAAACGCTATAACTAAAAAAGCTCAACTCGGATTCGCGGGGACTTTTCACACTTTATCCGCAATGTGTGTCCCGGAAACATATAAAAAAATCAGCTTTCTCCGATTTTTTTCCTTACTTTCTCATTTTTATGTCTAATGTGCCTGGACTAATACACTTTCCACATACTAAACTTATAGACAATAGTTCATTGCTCGGATTCGAGAATGATTTGTATCCTCGAGTGGGGTGTGCGGAGGATTATTTCACGAGGCGTCAGCTGATTGAAATAATCCGCGCGACCCCCGAGAGGATAAAATCGTACTCGAATCGGAGCAGTGAACTTTTGTATTTATTTTATTTTCTCCTTATTCATTTTCCCAAAACAATCGTTTATAATTGATTCATTTCGACCGATCTGTGAGCAATAAAAAAATATAGTCCGTCATTTTTGATAGTGGAATACGACTCTGGGTGTGCAATACTTTTGTTCTGCGAGTGCGAATACGATTTGTTTTGGGAGAAGAAAAACGAATGGAAATAAACTAAATATAAATACCATTAATTATAATTGATTTGTTTGATCATCATCAGATTTTGTTTGAAAAAGATGGTGCTAGAAAATAAGAAACAAAAAATTCCTTCAGTGAAGAAATATGATGGCATATTATTGTCACTGAGTCAAACTACGCCAACATTTCAAAAACAGACAAAGAAAAACGTTCCAAAAATAATTAATTAGTTGTATGTCTGAATGTAATCTTTAATTGTATTAATTAATTGTATCTCTGATTGTAATCTTTTAAAAGTAATGTGCATCAAACAACCGATCAGAACCAAAGAGAAAAATGCGGCCGAAGAGTGAACAACCAAAAAAAAAAAAAAAAAAAAAGAAGAAAATAAAAATAAAAAACGAACACTTGCCTGAAAATCAATAGATCTGAAAAAAGTGAAATCAAAGATGTATTCTTTTTAATCATTATTTGGACTACTTGCCCCAGTTATTGAACTTGCAACAAATCTTCCAATACAATTAGTGAGTAAAATATGAAGAAAATGACTATTGTACTCTAGTAAATGTTAAAATACAATACCTACGTGTGTTGAGTACAGTGTTATTAAGTTAAATATGAATGATCTGCCATGCATCTGCTCCCAGGTCTTCATTCTCATGATCTCTAGACAGCCATCACTGTGTGTGTATTGAAGCGATGACCGACTTGGCACCAGGCTGCTGATCATCTTACTGAACGACCAGAGACGATATATGAGTCCATCTACAGTACGTGGAGAGTGGACTGCAACCAAAACACCCGCGGAGTGGAGTTATCACCCAAGCTATAACTTTCAAATTTTGTACATATCGACAAAAAACACAAGCAATGTTTCAGCCAATGGACCTCCGGGTTAAACCCGGAGGTCCATTGGCTGAAACTTTGCTGGTTCTGGTTATGCTTTGCAACAAATTTGCAATTATTCCTAGGGTTGAATCTCCACTCTGCGGGTGATTTAGTGATAATACACTCTCACAGTACTGTACTGTTTTATACCACCTTACTGGGAAAATTTAAAAATAACTCAGGGAGATGACTCACATGAACTCCAAGCTTCCTGTCAAATCCCCCCTTCAATTAGTAAATTGTTTATTGTTAAATATATGTTATATAAATGCGGTCCCTTGTGCTGTTACTTTTTTGTTGTTGTTCAGTTTTGTAACATATAGCATTTTCTTTGAATAAATATTGTTTAAACTAAACTGAATGTTGGAGGATATGCAACGTAACAGAAGTGAAAAAGCTCTGCGCCATAGATTCCTACTAACACTCATGTCACAAATGCGCTTCAACTTCAGAATGATTTGTCAGCAGTGTTAGAAATTCAGAGCTATCAGAAAGTGAGAAAATAACTAAGTATGGTAAAACTGTGAAAAAATTCAAATACCACATGAGAAACCATTATAGTCAACATTGAATGTACCAGAGTCAGATAAAAATCATTATCTATACGAGATCATATTATAGAAAGTGTTCCTGTTACAATGAGATGTGAATCAGCTTCATTACCATCTGCTTTTATCAACTCATCCATACGTGGATTAGGATGATCAGGGTGTGTTGGGTTGTAGTGGAGAAGTCATACAATGTTCAAACATTATTGATTTAGTCAATGATATCCCTAGACACAGGAAAGGTTTCAAAGCGAGAGGGTGGGCAATATTCAGTCATGGTTTAAATAGAGAATATACCCATAGTAGCTTGATGTACCAAATGTTCACCACGAGTGGTGAACATTTGGTACACAAAGCTACTTTGGGTATATTTTAATTGTACCACGATCGTCAGATAAATAAGAGTTTAAAGTTGAATAAAACAATATTCACACGTGAGAATCTATTTTTAGTTTAACCAATATTTATTCAAAATATTTCATAATATTTTAAATGATACATAATAGATGGTGGATCCGAATGAAAGCTAAAAAGTTTATACAAGGTCGTTTCCACATACAACATTTACAATGTTACAATATAACGCGATCAATAATAGTCAAAAGGGTAAATATATATTGTTTAACCCTTTACCTAACGTAACGCCCAAAACCGGCCAGCGCTATTCTCAAAAATCGCCAATTAATTTTCAAAATATTTTCATTTTTTGTCTCAAAAACATAGGTTATGACCCCTCGTTGGAACGAGCTCGTCGAGCTCGTTCCAACGAGGGGTCATAACCTATGTTTTTGAGACAAAAAATGAAAAAAATTAGTTATTCAAGAATTTTTTTTGCAAGTGTCATCTGCTTTTCATGTTAGGTAAAGGGTTAATCTATGCTCATTAAAGTCTGATGTATCGAAGAATAAGAGACTTATGTATGAAGAGAAAAAACAGGAAGTCAACCAGGGTGTAAACTAAGCCTATGACGATTCCAGCTAACTACAAGCACGACATGCGTACACACCCTTATGTTTAATTCAAACTCCATTCCGTAAAACAGCACAGCTCCACACACCAAAGTCGTGACCACCACAGCCGCCCTCACCAGGGCAACTTTACCAATTTGAATGATTATTTGGCTACAATCACCCAAATGAAGACTACAGTGGCCGGCGAAGCGGCTGCGCAAAAGGATGGGAATATATAAATACGCTTACATTTACGGAAAGCGCTTTGTAGCTGCAATATAATTTTGGACTTCACCAAAGACTGAGCTATTATCTTCATTACTTAGAACTTCGGAACCATAGAGTAGGGCTGACACATTTGGAATAAATGGTAGCTGACCAATGGTTCGGTTACGGATATTGAAGTAGAGTGGGCACGTTAGCAGGAAATGTTCAGTTGACTCAATTTCCCCACATTGGCAGTAGGATGACAGTGATATGTGATTGGCGTACAAATGTGAGTTGAGGTTACTACATCCCAGGCGCAATCTATTTTTGTTTACATAAGCACCGGTGGGCCGTACTTTCGCTGGCAATTTTATCGCCGAAACGAAATAGAAAACGATACGCGCAAATTACGGGGCCTTTTCACTTTAATAACATAATAACATACTATGTCGAGTTATGGATGCTTTATTAACATAAGACAACGTATGTTTGTTAAATTTTGGTATCTTATGAGGTGAACTTATTTAAAAACGCGATAAATAATTGCCTGTTTCATTTCATTCTTCAGGAGGCGACGAGTAGACACGTTTCAATTCACAGCGAGGTCACCAAAGGTCAACACCAGCGTGTCGTTGTAGATGTAGTTCCACTGTTGGCGTAAATTTTTACTATTGAAATCCCATTGCTGGCGTGTTCACCATGGTTGGTGTGTAAAGCTAACATTTATAGGTTTTTCATATATACAGTTAAAACTAGAAGTCCTGTCACGAATAGTGCGCTTATCTAGGCTTAATTGCGCGTTGGAATTGCGCGCAATTACCATATCGAATGGCATCCAAAGCACGGCAGGTTCTCCTGGTTACTCATAGCAAACACATGCAATGTTTCTGTCAATAGACCTCCGGGTTAACTGTGGGTCCATTGGCTGAAACAGTGCTTGTGCACACGCCATATGCACAGAATGTGATAGCTTTACTATGGCCATAACGCGTACATTAACGCGCAGATCGACGTGCTATTTGTGCGCATTTTATGACATGACTTCTAGTTTTAACTGTAGTAGAAGAGGTAAACATGTTTTAAAAGATTATAAATATTCCTCATGACTTCGTTGGAAATCGTGAGTGTTAGTTATCGATGTATAGACAACACACCCACTAACCTAGCAGGTAGATGATCAGAATTTCCATTATCAACAACTTCAAGGCGTAAACCACTGAGAGGTAAGAATGTACAGTGGGGTGAAAAAACACCAAAAGTCAATAACAAAACATACATTGACTAGGCCTAAAATTTCTGAAGAACGGGAGTTCTAATCAATGCAGTCTTTTCGATTTTGGGGCGCACTGTCGCTCTTGCTGGCCATCTCACCTGCAATTTTCACAACAAAGCACGTCGGTTCTACCTAAGGAGGGATTACCACTTACCGAACGAATGGTCTGCATCCGTTGCGTAATGTACAAATTGAAGCCCACTGATTGGAACAAACTGGGGGTAAAAAATTAAAGTAATAAATTTTGATACCATGTGTTTTCTGTAAAGGGTTAAAATCTCTTCGTGGGAAATAGACCAAATAATAGAATGCGTGCACGAAAATATGAACAATAGATACACAGAATGAGACACGCGTGTGAATGGGTTAATATGAACAATACCTGCACAGAACGACACACGGGTGTGAATGGGTTAATATGAACAATGCATACACAGAACGACACACGCTTGTGAATGGTTTAATATGAACAATATATATACAGAACGACACGCGGGTGAATGGGTAAGTATGAACAATACATACACAGAACGACACGCGGGTGAATGGGTAAGTATGAACAATACATACACAGAACGACACACGGGTGAGAATGGGGTAACATGAACAATACATACACAGAACGACACACGCTTGTGAATGCTTTAAATATGAACAATACTTACACGGAAAGACACAGGGGTGTGACTGGGTTAATATGAACAATACCTGCTCAGAACGACACACGGGTGTGAATGGGTTAATATGAACAGTACATACACAGAACAACACACGGGTGTGAATGGGTTAATATGAACAATACATACACTGAACGACAGACGCGTGGGAATGGGTTAATATGAACGATACATACACAGAACGACACACGGATGTGAATGGGTTAATATGAACAATACCTGCACAGAACGACACACGGGTGTGAATGGGTTAATATGAACAATACATACACAGAACGACAGGGCGTGCGAATGGGTTAACATGAACAATACATACACAGAACGACACACGGGTGTGAATGGGTTAATATGAACAATACATACACAGGACGACACACGGTTGTAAATGAGTTAATATGAACAATACATACACAGAACGACACCCGTTTGTGAATGGGTTAATATGAACAATACATACACAGGACGACATACGGTTGTGAATGAGTTAATATGAACAATACATACACAGAACGACACACGGGTGTGAATGGGTTAATATGAACAATACATACACAGAACGACAGACGCGAGCGAATGGGTTATTATGAACAATACATATACAGAACGACACCCGTTTGAGAATGGGTTAATATGAACAATACATACACAGGACGACATACGGTTGTGAATGGGTTAATATGAACAATACATACACAGAATGACACACGCGTGTGAATGGGTTAATCGATATGGCACGAGCGTCAGCGAAGAAGGATAAAACGAGGGGCCACAGGCCTCGAGTTTTATCCTTCTGCGATGGCGAAAGTGCTATATCGATGTGTGGCCTCTCGTTTTATCCTTCTGCGCTGACACTCGTGCCATATCGATTAACCCATTCACACGCGTGTGTCGTTCTGTGTTTTTTTTCACGCCATCTTGTCATTAAAAACAATTATTAGATGGAAACGGAGCCATTAATTTGACAACTATCAACAAAAACAACACATTTTATCGCCAATCAAATTTGCGAGGGGAACCTGTGTTACTATTTCGTCCCCCAAGTTCCAATGTGTTCTTTGTGCCTACTGGCACATAGCACACATTGGAACTCAGACAATGATTTTCAACTATATAATAATAACTCTTTGGCCAGCCGCTGATTTGTCGCGGTCCTCATAAGAGAAGGCCATCATTCCCCCTGCACCCCACCCCCTCTTCCCCTCCTCTCCTCCCAGCATTCAGATATAAACTGCTTAATAGTGTCCCTCACTTCCTCTTTTTCAATTTCTTCAATAAGCATTCATACCCTCTCCCTCGTGTCCCCCTTCAGCCATCCATCCTTTGTTTCTTCACCCCACTTCTGCATTATTCTTCCAGTAAATTTTATTTTATGAGGTATATACTGTGGGCATTCCAAGAGAAAATGTTCCAGGGTCTCCACTACTATCACTAGCGATTCAAATTGTAAATGCCTTGCACGATTTGTAGAAAATTTCAGTGAAATTTCGCTTTTATTTAAAAAAAGTCCCTCAACGATTTCCGTTCGGCACACATGTTTCTTTTTCCGAATGATTTAGTGTTGCTGTAGATGGGGATTATATAGAACAGGCGTGTAATAAACAGTAGATTATAAGCGGTCGCATTCCAAGACATCAAACTGATCAATCTTCATTTAGACCATGACGAGCTAAAATAGCCTTTGTTCCACTCTTCGTCTAAACTGCATAGACAGGGAACACCGTAGTCTTAATGGATGTACCGTAATGTTACGGTTTATAAATGACAACAAAAGAAAAAACATTCACAGTTTGCTGGGCTATTGTTATGAAACGAAGTAACCAGTGAAGTGACAAGGAAAGGCCACTCAAAATTAATTGTTACTTTCTTTATTGAACTGATCACATATTAACATTTTCGTCTGCTGTGGATACCACTTGGGGTTTCTCAATTCAAATTTGCACCTTAATTTTTTTGTCACCTTTCACAATCACAATTGAATTAATTGAAGGCGGGAGATGGATAACCATGCAGTTTTCGTTTTCATCCCCTTTTTGCAAAGACGAGAATTGCGTGTCACTAATTGGCCCCGAATAACGGGGGTTTAACGAGGAATTAGAGTCATTTGGGTTTTTTTCAACTCCAGAAAAAAAGTCGCAACATAAATCTTCGACCGAAATGTTTGAGATTTCACTGTGGAAAATTTCAAAATTACCTCTATTGTCATCATTCAAATTTTCCGATTCCGACTCCATTGTCTGTTGAGAAATATCCGTATAAAATTCACAAAACTGACAAAATTTTGTTCGACGTGGCCTAAGTTAGATAGACGATGATAATCCGAGTCTTAAGAAAATAGACCGTCATTTGTAGTGTGAAGTGAGATTGATTGCAACTCACGATTCCGAGCGCGAAGCGCGAGGATCGTGAGTTGCAATCAATCTCACTTCACACTACAAATGACGGTCTATTTTCTTAAGACTCGGATTATCATCGTCTATCTACTACTTATTCAATACTACTACGTAAACAAGATTATTCGACAAACCTCAAACGCCAGTAATGCTACTCACTGCTGTTTTTTCGCTCATGCATTCCACAGAGAATCACCTGATTGGCTAAGTATTGGTACACTGACGTTTTTTTATTTATTTATATTTATTTATTTGTGTTTAACGACATTTTCGACAGCTAGGGTCATCTCGTGTTGGGCAATTTCACGGCTGTAGGAAGCCGGAGTACTCGGAGAGAACACCGAGAAACGGCGAGCAACTACCAGACTCCCCAACGTACCAACTCCGCATAAGCGGGGTTAGCATTTGTTGAAGACAAGTGCACTGTCGACGTGCAATACGCCTTTGAACACAGTTCCATCGTCCCCCACATGGGCAATCGAGATGAAGTCCCTTGCCCAAGTACACAAAGCAGTAACCCCTGGCGGGGATGGAACCGTGAGCCTTTCGGTTTGCTGTCCAAGCCATGACCACTGAGGCACCGTGCTCCCTACACTGAAGTTGCATTTCCTGTATTATACCGAACTCAACTAAATTTGATTATTTCTGCAGAAAGCTTGTTCGAAACATCCGGAAATATTTTTGGAATCACAATTTACTGTGCAGCAGTGGAGTGAAAGGTTTCCAGATGTTCGTTGATGTTTTTCATGAAAACTTTTTCCAGATGGCGCGCTTTACTTCAAATGGTAGTGTGTAGTATACAGGGCGCGTCCCATTTTGAAAATCGAAAAAAACTGTGAATGATTTTTTAAGTGAGTTGTATTGCAATGGAAAGAACCCTGCTGGTTGTATGGTGGTGTGCGAAAATTGTACAAATCATCTCATAGCACATATCAGTCGACTGCAAGATTTTATAACTTCCCATAGGACTGACCTCTCCCCCTATAAGCTTGGACTTTCGTCCCTATAATCTCCCTGCCAGAGTAAGGACAAGCTGTCTGTGATAATTCCTATATACGTAGAACGACACGCGTGTGAGAATGGGTTAATTGATATGGCACGTGTGCCAGCGCGGAAGGATAGAAAGAGAGGCCCCCGGCCTCGAGTTTTATCCTTCCGCTATGGCACAAGTGCCATATCGATTAACCCATTCACGCGCGCGTGTCGTTCTGTGTTTATTACACGCCTTCACGTCTATAAAAAATACTATTATAAGAAGAACGCTCAGCAATTCATTTGACAACTATCAACAGAAACAACACATTTTATCGCCAACCAAATTTGGGAGGGCAACCCGTGTTACTGTTTCATCCCCTGAGTTCCAATGTGTTCTATGTGCCTACTGGGACATAGAACACATTGGAACTCAGGGGACGATTTTCCACTATCGCAAGCGATTCAAATTGTAATTGCATTGCACTATTTGTAGAAAATTCCAGTGAAATTTCGCTTCCATTTAAAAATAGTCCGTCAACGATTTCCGTTCCGCACATAGGTGTGGAACAGATTTTCATTTTCATCATGGTTTAGTGTTGCTGTGGATGGGGATTTCATAGACCAGGCGTGTAATAAATAGTAAATCTTGTATATACAGTGTAATTTTCGGGTGCGCGGTGGCGTTGCGGTCACCGGTTCTCGTCAGATCACCGAAGTTAAGCAACGTCGAGCCCGGTTAGTCCTTGGATGGGTGACCGTCTGATCGATCGATTCGGGCTCACGCGTTGTATCCTTAGGCAAGGCACTTAACCCCGAGTATCCACATGGGGGCACGATGACGCCGTGTACTAAGGCGTTCTGCACCTCGATGGTGCGCTTGTCTTCAACCAATCTAATACTGCCTGTGCTGCAGTGCTGAGTTACGATGTTGCGGAGGTAGCAGCTGCACGTTGTTGCTCAGTGGTTTTCTCCGGGTACTCCGGCTTCCTCTACCCGTAAAACTGCCACCGACACGGTATGACCTTGGCTATTAAAGTGTCGTTAAACCTTAATAAATAAATAACTAAATAAATAACACTGTCATTTTCGGGTATGGAAAATCTGTGTTAAATGCTTGTCCATCTAGAATTAAGGTCCGCTACTTATCTCCCTTGATATCCACTTTCTATCACGCATGTGGGACTACCCACCCTAAATTTAAATTAATCACAACGATGACAAAGGTCGAATACATTTGATCACAACCGCTAAAGTTGAATGCAAAATCTGTAATGATAATCGCCGGTGAACAAATCTTTGGCGATGACATTCATTCAGGTTAGCGATAAAACAAGAAGTCCTATCATGAATTGCCCTCGTGCTGTGACGATAGTAAGACTAGAAAGTTCTGTACATATGCCTTATGCACAAGCAATGTTTCAGCCAGTGGACCTCCGGGTTTAAACCGGAGATTCTTTGGATGAAACATTGCGTGTGATTTCTATTGACACCCATGGGAATCTGTCGTGTGTCGTGCTTTGGATGTCATTCGATAAGGAACTTTCACGCAATGTATCCTATTCGAAATTAAATTCGTGGATATTCGACTTCAATAACACTATTATTATTATAAATATGAGAAGCGTTGACGCCCCGCGTGCCTTCAAACAAAACATTGACTCGGCGCTACAAGCCCCTGCATCGCGTTTCACTCAGTGATTTAATTGCTCCAAAATGTCAGAACACGGACATTTTCAAAGTCCCACGACACCCGATACATCATTAATTAAAATTTTGTTGATGATGATTTGTTTCACCTGGTAAACACATGCGTGGGCTTCATTGCCCACGCGTGGATTGCAACCAGTTCACGGCGACTGTACTGCGCACTACCACTGGGCGCGGTTTGTTCACTTCGGCGTTTAACCCTTTACCCTACGCAAACGATGTCAAAATTTATTATTTAAAATATCATTTTTTTTAAAATTTTTCAAAAAATTTCAACAAAACCATATCATGTGACCACTCATGGTCGACGAGCTCGTTCCAAAGAGGGGTCATATGATATGGTTTTGTTGAAGTTTTTTGAAAAATAATATTCTTTTCAGATGCTGAATTTGCATATTATACGGGCGGGTATGGCCGATTCGTTGCATAGAAGGGTTAAGGGCTTGATATATGAATTCGTGAAACACCCATTCATTCAACTGGTGGGCTATATATATTTTCTTCATATTTTTTATTCAGATCTTAGGTTTTTAATTTCAATCAAAAACATTTTTTTCATGAACTAATTTTACAAAGAGGTGTTGTACATGACACAAACAATAGCAAAGTTAGTTATTTATTCACAGTGATATCAAGTTTCATTTGCAGATGTACTGTGTTGCAGGAAGCTGCCGTCTGTGTTTTGGTAGGGGATCGAGGTGGTACATGCATATCAATTTACGTATACGTACAGAAATCTGATTACGTCGGTTCATGAATGTCATTTTATATAAAATCCAGTGTCGCAACCTTTCCACCCTCCATGAAATTGTAAGAATGGTTGAGTTGCTGTTGTGCACTGATCTCTGTAATGACCTCTGTAGGTTGATTGTTTGATTCTGTGTGAAGTACTGGAGGGAGACCCCTTTTAACATGAACCAAAACATGCACCGATTGAGCCATTCTATACACCAACTGGTGCACCTTACTGTTTGACTGAAATGAAGAGACGTGAAATTACCAGAAATACTTTAGACCTTTACTCAACATAATGGTTAAACCCGACCTGCACCATATGCAAAATACAATCTGCAGTTTCATTATTTTTTCAAATACTCCTCTCCTAAAACACAGCCCATAACCCATCACTAGGACGAACTCGTCGTGGTCGCTCCACCGAGGGGACAAAGGCTGCGGTCTCAAAGGAAAAAATGGGAACATTTGTAGGGCTGTCGCGACTATCATTTTTTATAATCGACTAATCGTGACCAGTCATCGACGGTTAGTCGATTAATAGTCGCTTCCCATGATTTTTTAGCAAATCATTCTTCTGTTCGTAAAACTCTGAAAATGACAATGGCACCAGTGTGTTCAGACGAAGTGGGGTTGTGGGAACAACAAATCGGTCCCGACTGAAGCTACATGTAGTCCAATCTTGGACCCACAGTCCGTAATATAATTTTTGGGGTTGGTACGTCCTGTAGGACGTACCAACCCCAAAAATAATATTACTGACTGCGGGTCCAAGTTTGAACTAGATTGAAGCCGATGAATTAAAATGAATTTACCAAAGAACGTTCCTGCATATGTTTCCTTTCTGCAATAAGTTTCCCGAAATTTTGAACATTGAGATCTATGCATTCCCTCGTCAGTTGTTAAAATTGGATCTTAGTCTGAAGTTCCCAATTTTGAGAAGTGATCTGACGTTCTGACGTTCGTCATAACTTTGTCACTTCCGCGCTTTGGGTTTTCCAATGGGTGCATTCGTGTGTACAAGACTGGAGAAATTCAGAAGAATCTATTCTTCTCGAGTAACTGTGAGTGTTCTTTCTCACACAGTCAGTGACAGTCGTACAGTCTTCCGGATATGAATGTTAACTATGGTTAGATATTTAAAGTTATTCACCTTCATTGATCATTCACCTCACAAAACAATGCAATTTAGCCCTGACGTGTAGCAGACGTGTACTACCTTGAAAATGAACGACGATCGACTAAAAATAAAAAACGTCGACTACTTCAATAGTCGACGGTTAGTCGACTAATCGAATAATCGCGACAGCCCTAAACATTTTGTCATTTTGAGCAGGCAACATCATATTATCAAAACGTTGTGTTAGGTAAAGGGTCAAGGCGATTCATCAACCTAAGCAACGCACAGCACTCATCCAGACGGTGCAACGTCGCTACAAGGAACATAGAAACATGTCGTGGTGTTATAAACGCCGATCGCAATCTGCGATGTCACTACATTATCGTGACAAAACAGTATATGAAAAATACAAATGGGGTTAACCAATTTGCAGTGAACTGATTGTATCCCACCTTAAGTTCATTTCCTTTCTACGTTGTTTCGAGTATGCATATTTGGACATGAGTTCTAGATTTATGTAGTTTCTAATTGTTCAATAAATTCTGTAGAGGTTGGTAGGTTATTATTCACTTTGCAGGAATAAATAAACTTTCTGTAGATTAACATATAGATGTTTTTGGGAGGAGCATGAAAATTTTTGCAACCAAAAATAATATATTCTGGGGTGAAGGGAAACTCAACATCACATTTGTCATTCAAATGTTCCAAAAAATTCAGAAGACCTGTTTTCACAACAGAACATTCAAATAACAAGTAAAGTATTGACTCCTTTGTTTTGCCACAGAAAAACATAGTTCCGTTTCAGAGAGTTTGTATTTACAAAGTTTTGAATTCGTATATATAATTTGCTGGACAATTTTGAAATGCAAACTTTGTGAATATGTATCGTCCGTGATTGTAAATGGGATTTTATATATAAAATTCCAGTCATCTGAGTGCAGATTTATATCCAAAACCTCATTCCAGTTATTCTGCGTATGAACGGGGGTGTTGTGTACAGTTCTAAAAATTTAAAATAAAAGGCTCGGGAGACTTTATTAGTAGATTTTAACGTTTCAACTTTTCTGTGCTGAATATTGGGCAAAGGTTTATTGGATCTGGTCGCCGTTTTCCAAGCTTTGGGTAATGCAATTATAATACCCTGAAAAACTGTAAATGGGGTGTTGATGTAATACTTGTTGGAGAAGTCAGAGAAGGTTAGGAGGCCGTTGTTGTCAGATACTAGGTCCTTTACGAAGTAAATACCTTTATTATACCAAGTTTTCCGTTAATTTTTATTTGTTTATTTAAGAAAATAGTTTCACCTAATATGTTTGCGGGGTTGTGTTGCTGTTATTGTCCAGAAGAGCCCAGGCCAAAAGAACATTCTTTCAGAAAGTGTTCACATGTTTTCCAACTACCTTTAAACCTTCTTTATGTAAGTGCCAAAGTTTGTAAGTTCCGAACATTTCTAATTCGTCAATTACAAGGGGTTTCCACGCAGCCAATGAGGTGGAGTCCAATAATTTCTTAATCCAAATCATTTTTAAAGCAAGACTAAAAATTTGAACGTGGGGAAATTTAATTCCACCGTTTTCAAAAAGGCTAATAATTGTTGTACGTTTAATTTTTTCAACTTTTCCGGACCAGAAGAAATTATAAAAAATGGTAGACTATATTACCTAAGTTCGACTGTTGTGCGGCCAGCATGGCGAATTAAGAGTACTGGCTGAGAAGGTTTTAATTAATAGTTGGGTGGTTTAACAGAGTTACAAAACGTTACTTGGCGAATAAAAGTGTCAAATTTGGTATACACACTCTTTTTCATGGTACATTTAATATTAGCCTGGGAGCCATCTTCAGTCTTTCCATTTTTCAAGAAGGCAGAAAAACATCCAAGATGGCCTCCAGAAACGATCGAAATGCAACGAAAAAACGTTTCTTAACATCAGTTAAAAGAAGTGGGGATGCGCAAGTTTTTTCTCTTATTGAAAAATGTCTAATTGAAACTACAATATAATAAAACGCCTTTTCTTTCATGTTTTAACCCTTTACCCAACGTAACGGCCAAAACCGGCCAGCGCTATTCTCAAAAATCGCCAATTAATTTTCAAAATATTTTCATTTTTTGTCTCAAAACCATAGGTTATGACCCCTCGTTGGAACGAGCTCGTCGAGCTCGTTCCAACGAGGGGTCATAACCTATGTTTTTGAGACAAAAAATGAAAAAATTTAGTTATTCAAGAATTTTTTTTGCAAGTGTCGTCTGCTTTTCATGTTAGGTAAAGGGATAAACACCAAAAATTAACAGCACTTGAGAAGCGAGGAAATGAGCTCTCAGTAGTTTATATTTCACAAATGTTCCTGGTATCCCACACAGGACACAACGCGGGTCGTACCGGACGGGGATCGAACTCGGGACCTCTAGCGTTGAAGTCCAACAGTCTAATAACAGTTAAAATATGTGTTGAATGGTTAAAATTTATGTTCTTGTGATAGCAAACAGATGTGAAAGTTAAAATCTACAAGGTATATCTGATCATGTTATACATATTTATTTTGGAATTAACCCATTGAACTCTAGTGGTATCTTCCATGCCAATTCAATGGCAGCAATTAGAAGAGTCCATATTCATTATTTGGGGTAGACCAATCAATATCCGAGGCTGCACTTTGGGGGGGGGGGGGGGAGGGGTGGTGGTGCGGTTCGTTTCCTGTTTTTACGGCAAACCGGAAAACCGAAACGCAAGACCAGGAAAAACCAGCCGAACGGTTTTACTGTGTTAATAAATAAACTCGCCAAACTATTTTGCTGGGAAGAAACTGGTCTACTGGCCCTTGTCGTCACTTTTATCTATCCAGCAAAGGGGAGAATACGCTGCGTTCTCATTGTCACATTTTCTTCCGTTTTGACTCGTCCACCGGACTCCACCGGTCTCCAGACTCCACCGGACACCGGACTCCACCGGACTCCCGACTCCATCGAACTCCAGACTCCACCGGACACCGGACTCCACCGGACTCCACCGGACTCCAGACTCCACCGGACACCGGACTCCACCAGACTCCAGACTGCACCGGACGAATCAATAAGAGAGAAGATGTGACAATGTGAACACAGCACAGATAAGATGAACGTTATATAATTGTTGTCCTAATTTGTGCTTCTTTCTGAGTGAATGGGCTTAGAAACTGATCCTATAGAAACCCTAAGATTAATCAAAAGAAAGTTAGGCTCAACCCAGTGATGAAACTTACAGAGAGGGCTTTTTGTCGTGAACGTTGTCGTACTGATGCGAAGTTTGTCCAAGCAAAGGAGCCTTAAGTGTTTCTTTATTTTTTGCTCTTAACACTCTGAACTCTAATGGTATCTTCCATGCCAGTTCAATGGTAGCAATTAGAAGAGTCCATATTCATTATTTGGGGAAGACCAATCAGTATTTTCAACGTGCAGCCTCGGGCTGCACGTTGAAAATATTGATTGGTCTTCCCCACAATATTTACTGAACAGCCATCCTATATGATGACGTTATGACGTATCATGTTCCTGGCAGGACAAACGGCCGCTAGGGTGCAAAGGGTCAAGGTGAGTACTTATAGAACTGCCTTAGTACACTTAATACAAAGAGTTGAATGAGTTGGGTATTAGGGCAACAGGGTTCACCGAAAGGCTTCTGGCATGGGAATCTTGTAGGAAACCGGTCGGAATGATGGCTTGATGACTGTGTGGCCGTTAATAGACTTTGAAATGAGTTGTGTTAAAAATCAACCCTATTCAACTGGGTTGAGTGAATATGAATATGTAATGCATTGTTTCCTTGGGCATTGCACTTGATTCCGATTGCACACACGGGGGCACGATAGCGCCCTGTACGAAGGCGTACTGCACGTCAATATTTATTTATTTATTGGTGTTTAAGGTCACATATTTCTGCACAATGGCTAATCATGACCTCGATAGTTTTACGGGTGGGGGAAGCTGGAGTACCCGGAGAGAGCCACCGAGCAACGGCGAGCAACTGTCAGCTCCCCAACATACTAACTCCACACAAGCAGGGTTAGCATTGGTTGGAGACAGGTGCACCATCGACGTGCAGTACGCCTTAGTATACAGCGTCAGCGTGCCCCCACGTGGGCAATGGGGGCGAAGTGTCTTGCCCAAGGACACAACGCGAATGCCGCAGGTGGGATTCGAACTGAGGACCTCTCGGCTTGCAGCCTGCACCTCTACCTACTGAGCCACCGCGTTACTGCACGTCAATGGTGCACTCGCCTTCAACCAACGCTAAACCTGCTTGTGTGGAGTATGACAGTTGCTCGACATTGATCGGTGGTTCTCTCCGAGTACTCTAGATTCTTCTGCCCGTAAAACTGTCCGACACGACTTTTCCCTGGATGTCGAAAGTGTCGCTAAACCCAAATAAATAAATAAATAAATAAATAAATAAATAAATAAATAAATAAATAAATAAATAAATAATGTTCAGTACCTTATGTGTTGATGGGTTAGTGCATGCAATGTTCTCGACAATGACATAAAACTATCTTCGCGCTTGATTTGTCATATTGTGTAGACTGACTCATCATTCGGTGACAGTGTTTGATTTATTCCGACAGAAGCTTTTAATTGTGTAGTTGTTCATAATTGATAATTCAAACAGTAATGCCATTTGATCATTTGGGCTGAGATAATATACTAGGTTAGAACCGGAACTGCGAATTTGAATACTGACGTAAACCTCTAGCAGCTGGTATTTGTAAAGGAGTTCAGTGCAGATGAAGGGATTTTCTAGCTTAAAAACCAGGAAACATATGACACTGATTGTTGGTAAACATGACGGCATACTTATGCGACACACATGGCCGTTTTGACACTCGATTTTCCATACAAAACGAAAGTGTACTCGTTCCATGCTAAGTTGAACCCATAAAGTACAGTACTTACTCTACAATGCATATAGAGTACTTTGTCCGCAAAAGATGTCGACCTGGGGACAATACTATAAAACGTTTACAGTTGTATTTTTCCGAATTGTATTTTCTATTTATGGAAATAACAAACTGAAATAAACCATCAGCATTTTCAAAGATATGGCAATTTGCCAGTTGGCAAATTGCCATATCTTTTGAAATGCTAATGGTTCTTTTCCGTCATTTATATTCACATGTAGGAAATAAAATTCGGGAAAATACAATTTTAGAACTTTTATAGTGGTAGTCCCTTATCGCAATCTCGTCGGAACGTAGTTACATTAGTTGGGGTAGATACTTTAAAAATAAATGCTACGAAGTCGAGGCCAAATCAAGAGAAAAAACGTCTGAAATTCAATGTTCCTGCTTTTTATTTCAACAGGTGAGATGTTACAGTCGCGTTCTGTAGAAATTATTTGTCCGCTTATTGCACATAAGACCCGGTGTGACAGGAATGATAGTCCGTAGGAAAATTAGTCCCTCTGGACTATTATTCCGCGGAATTATAGTCCTAGGTCTACCATTTCTAGGAATAGTAGTCCGCCGGACTACTATTCCTAGAAATGGTAGACCTAGGACTATAATTCCGCGGAATAATAGTCCAGAGGGACTAACGTTCCTACGGACTATCATTCCTGTCACACCTGCACAGTTTTTTGACTCAGTTTCAGTATTTAACATTCGAACTCGTAAGACCGAATTTTCGGTCCAAGTCTAAATTTCGTCCCATTATTGTCTTATTATAAGAAATCTATACACGGGGCATTACTGATGAAATAATAACTGCAGTCTGTAGCCATTATTCTATCATCCCTGTATGCTGATATTGGACTCACCCATCCCACTGTAAGTTACACAAAGAAGATACAATTCCAGGAAAGGAGGGTTCAAACGGCTAATCCTAAGAAAACTCACTAGCAATGGGGACCGTACCGGACCATCGTGAGAGCTAGACTGGTTCCAGGTCATGCATGACAGGGTTGATTTTCTTACACAATTAGCCGGGGGCGCGGTGGCTCAGTTGGTAGAGGTGCAGGCTGCAAGCCGAGAGGTCCTCGGTTCGAATCCCACCTGCGGCAACCGCGTTGTGTCCTTGGGCAAGACACTTCACCCCGATTGCCTACATGGGGGCACGATGACGCTGTGTACTGAGGCGTACTGCACGTCGATGGTGCGCATGTCTTCAACCAATCTGACTCTGCCTGTGCTGCGGTGCAGAGTTCAAAATTACGATGTTGGAGAGCTGACAGCTGCTCGTCGTTGCTCGGTGGTTCTCTCCGGGTACTCCGGCTTCCTCCACCCGTAAAACTGTCACGGTCACGATTAGCTATTGTGCATAAGTATGTGACCTTAAACACCAATAAATAAATAACCTACACAATTAGACAGGTGGCTTGAAAACTTGGGTGAACCTGATAATGTCCCAGTGAAGGAGTCACATGATATTCCCAGTGAAGGAGTCACATGATATGGCTTCATTTTTCTGAAATTCATGGTAATGTCTTCTAGCACTCACCCTGTTCCACATGCTCTCACCACTGAGACGCCTAGCATCTAGCATTGTTCACAAGTTCAGTTATTGCAAGTTAAAGTCCAAAAAATGAACGTTGGGTTCCCAACTAGCGATAATATTTCACGTCGCAATGTCACCCTGCATTGCCCTGGACCGGCCAGCACCGGTACAACAAGGGTGCTCTGGTCCGGACCACTGTACAGACCTGGATCGGTAAGCTACTTTGGGTATATTTTATTTATACCCTGATCGTCAGATTAATAAGAGTTTAAATGTTGAATACATCAATATTCACACGTGCGATTCTGTATTTGTTTACATGAGCAATTTTATAGCCGAAACCAAACGGAAAACGAAACGCGCAACTTACGGGGCCTTCTTTTCACTTTAATAACATAAGAACATACTATTTCGAGTTATGAATGCTTTATTAACACGAGACAACGTATGTTTGTTAATTTTTGGTATCTTAAGAGGTAAGCGTATTTAAAAACGTAATAGATAATTACCGGTATCATTTAATTCTTCACGAGTGATAAATTTGGACAAGTTGCATTCAAGACGAGGTCACCAAAGGTTAACTTGGATGTAGTTCCACTGTAGGTGTAAATTTTTTGCTATTGAAATCACATTGCTGGCGTGTTCACCACGGTTGGTGTGTAAAGCTAAAATTTATGTCACAGGCTTTTTATATATAGTAGAACAGGTAATCATTGTATAAAGAAGTATATACGAGATACCCACAGATTTGATCATTGTTAATCCTTTGAACTCTAGTGGTATCTTCCATGTCAGTTCAAGAGAAGCAATTAGAAGAGTCCATATTCATTATTTAGGGTAGACCAATCAATATTTTCAACGTGCAGCCTCGGGGCTGCACGTTGAAAATATTGATTGGTCTACTCCAAACATTTACTGAACAGCCATCCTATATAATGATGTTATGACATATCATTTTCCTAGCTCAAAAACGGGTTCAAAGGGCTAATCACTCTAAAAATATATTTACCTCCCACTGGACGAAGGATTACATGACCTGAAACATGAACTTAAACGGACTTTTATTATAATTATTATTATTATTATTATTATTATTATTATTATTATTATTATTATTATTACTATTTTTCGAGTGAATTCAATAGTGAATAACACCAAACGCGGACTGAATTACATTTGGTGTATATTTTACTTTTTTGTACTGTATATTTATTTTGGTCAATGTGTACTTATATGTATACTTTTAACTCCCAGTTCAGTCCCATAACGTATTATTGCAGTGGAACGAAAGGTGTATTGAGTGGAAAACAAGTGTCTTTCAATCCCCATTCACATTTTCTTAATGGCAAATAAAAATATGTTTAATTAAACACTGCTACTTTGGTGGTTAGCGTTGGCTGGATATGCCGCTGTGAACATAATGGGTTAACAATTTACCTCACGCACATGATATCAAAATTCTTATTTTCATTATTTTTTTTGTAAATAAAAAAAAATCAACCAAACCATATCATGTGACACCACAATGGAACCAATGAGGGGTCACATGATATAATTTTAGTTTTTTTCCGACTTCTTAATGTTTAAATTACGCGGGTACATGAGGCCGAATCGTTAGATAAAGGGTTAAGAAATCTGGCACGGTGATAACGTCAGGTTCTACTACTTACGGATGCACTGTACATGTGGCTGAAATGTTAAATTAATCTTTTCTGTGCATGGGAGTGCAAGGGTCGGCATAACACGGATTTGGAGATAGACATAAAAAACAGTCCGCAGACTGATCACAGTTAAATGATGCACACACTCTCACAAAGACCGATAATGGCCCGTGGGCGGTACAACTGTAGACGGTAGTTCCAAAATTTAACAGCAGATGTCTCTCATATCTCTTGAAGCAATAAATGATTTAATGTAGAAAGGTTATTGTCCAGAACAGACCTTGCAGAAAAAGTTTGTAAGGTAGAATTAAGTTGATCGTCGAACTGAACAATAGGTCACTCCCAATAAATGATCCAATATTATCATGTTTAACATTCTTCACGCCTCCGGATACTGGCTTTCAATCAGATGGTCTTCTGCGTCATTTGACTTTCCATTGTTCTGATAAAGATTGAAAAATACAATAGCCGCGAGCATGCAACAGAATGGCTAGGAATTCAAACCCCTGTCATCCCGGCCAGGACGCGTAGCCATGCACCTATACTAAGGGCGGATGGGGGAGTTCATGGCTTTTTCGGCGGATCAAAGCATTTTTATGCCCCAGATATATCACGAAAATCGAAGTCTTGAGTGAGTGAAAGGTACAAAAGGTATTGTCCCTCTCGCGTTGGTGAGACGAGATAGAGTATATTTTTTCTAAACTTCTCCGTGGAAGTCCCATGTTTGGGCCGTCCCAGAGAAATTTGGAAAAATATACATTATGCGGAGACATTTTGAGTCGCGAAAGAACATCTATATCATCTCTAATTGCATCAGACGAGGCTCCATGCTGATGGTAGAATTCAGGATTTTTAGTGGGGCGGTGGGGATTTTTTGGGGGTCCAGGCTCCCCCATGTCTACCCCACTGCCGTGGCTATCAAACCAGTCGAACGGCCATCATGCTTAACTCTACATGAAGACAACCACACGAGGCTAGGACTTTCTACAGATGCCTTTAAACCTTGGGCACAATGAATGCAATTCGTAACTTGGGGGCGGCGGAACGTTCTTTAAAGAGGAGTGGTGTTGTTGGGACTGAATTTCTTTTAATTGAAAATATCGGCAGTCAGACGCCGGAGTCACGAAAACATGGTAAGCTGTTCTAGGTTGGTTCTCTACCTGAATAATGTTGAAAATATGCTATCATTTTGGGGGTCGGCAAAAAACGGGTTTTTTGAACAACATGTTTCAAATTGCAAATTTATCAGTAAATGCTGACAGACTTTAGCACACAGTAAAAAAGTACCGTTAAAATTACGGTAGAGGTATTGACAAATAGTTGCTGTTACTTCTACTGTAGATATCACAGTAAAATGTTACTATAGAAGTATTTATTTATTTATTTATTTATTTATTTATTTATTTATTTATTTGGTTTAACGACACTTTCGATAGATGTCAATATTGTAGCCATCATCGGCTCTAGATATCAATATTGTACCCGCCATTGTCTTTAGATGTCAATATTGTAGCCACCGTCGTCTCTAGATGTCAATATTGTAGCTCCAGCCCACCGTCTTTAGATGTCAATATTGAAACCGCCATCGTCTCTAGATGTCAATAATGTAGCCGCCATCGTTTCTAGATGTCTATATTATTTGCCCCCACTCCCATCGTCTCAAGATTTCAATATTGTAGCCCTTCTCTCGCCGTCTCTAGATGTCAATATTGTAGCCTTCCTCCTATCGCCTCAAGATGTCTGTATTGTTGCCCCTCCCATCGTCTCTAGATGTCAGTATTGTTGCCCACGCCCATCGTCTCTAGATGTCAATATTGTACCCCCCTTATCGTCTCCGGATGTCAATATTCTCAAAATACCAGACATTAGACTTTACTGATCAAACCATTTAACTTCTTTATAAACTCAGATCTTTTCTTCTAGACCTGGCGCCGATGCAAGCTGTTTTCAATATTGATGTGAATGGTATTCCCCGTTTTGATATAGAAAGGATAGTAAAGACCTGTGTACACATGCGCGCTATGCATAAAAAAAACGATAAGTTTTCTTGGTTTGTAATGCTTCCGCTTCTGTCTATACGGCCTGCAAAGTGTCAGACTCGTCCTCTGCGATTTCGCTTTCAGCGCAATGCACCTCCTTTGGGAACGAATCGCAGACCTGATGTAGAAAATAAGCTTCATTTCACTTTCGCGGCCGTTTGAGTTTCTCTTCCCAACAAATCAAGCATTTTGTTATTCGCAGCAGTCAACACGACTGGGAAAACAGAACTCATTCTAATGGACATGAATTCCTTTATTGTAAAGTTCTGCATTCTTGAACAATGCGGCGTTGAAAGAGAACCGAGATAGCAGTGGCATTTGATTCTGTTGTTGAAATATTTTATCCTAACATGTGTGCTTAACTCTTTACCTACCGAGTTGACCACATCCGCCCGCGTAATATACAAATTGAGAAGTTGAAAAAAAAAAATCACAAAATTTATTCAAAATCATACACGTGCTCCTTTATTGGAACGAGCTCTTAGAGCTCATTCAAGATAGGGATCACATGATATGGTTTTGTTTAAATTTTTGTTTAAAATTGAAAAAAAATATTTGAAATAATAAATTTGGATACCGTGTGCGTTGGGTAAAAGGATAAATCCCAATTTTCAGCATTGTTCGGAAGCAACGCGATACAATTTTATCACATTAGAGTAGATTGATCCTAACATTGGACATATAGAATGCATCCTGCAGCGTGCTCAAGCCATTCCGTAACCTTGGGGGCTCTGCCTATGCAATATCCTTACCACATATCTATGCCTTTATACAATACTCTAAGATGTTTACCATACACAATATATTTACAATGCACCATTTTATTCTGTACTGCAGATGAGAATAACAATCATTTATGTATTCATCCCTACTGTGCGATGGTCACTTCGTAGGTCGAACAATTGATGAATTAACCCGAATGGTATCCCCAACAGAACAGAGGAATCGATTTTTATTTGTAAGGAGACTAAGGAAAAGTTTAACTAAACAGCCCCACAGGGTTGAAGGTTGAATTATTACTAATCCGCTTTTGGCATTGCATGTTATTTTTCATTTCATTTCAACAAGCATACCAATTTTTTCCTTTACTTGTAAAGGATTAACCCTTTTGAACCCTGGTGTCATCTTTCTTGTCAGTTCAATTGAAGCAATTAGAAGAGTCCATATGCATTATTTGGGGGTAGACCAATTAATATTTCAACGTGCAGCTACAAGGCTGCACGTTGAAAATATTGATTGGTCTACCCACACATTCGCTTAGCAGCCATGATACTTAATGATACTATATCGTATCGTGTTCCTGGCCGTAAAATCGGTCTCTCGCGTTCAAAGGGTTAGAGACGTGTATTCAAAATCCATCTCCGCCTTAGAAAAATCTCCAATATTTCACATCAATACTTAAAAAGAAACGGCTAAGATTTCCTTGAGGGCGTAGGGCATGTAATATGTAACATGTAATTTGTATTTAGTTTGATAGGTATTGGCAGCCGTTTCTTCCGAGTATCTTCCCCTAACAAAGAAACCTAACAAAGACAAGAAACCTCATCACTGAAAATATGAACGCATCACGCATTGTCCTACACAGCATCAAAGTGTCAATAACAACAGAAACCAACGCGCGTAGAACGGCATGTGTTCTGCGTGCTAGTTATGAAAATAAACCCTAACAAAGATTCGTTGAGGATGGGAGAATTTAAATCACGAAGCGCGTCTCTTAAGAGCTGATGTAATCGAGGAAGGGAAATGGACAGCGCGAAAGGTGATAATCCAGACATATTCTGACCACAAAACGTGACTTTAGCCTGGTACGTGAACTTTTGGAAATTGGATAAAGGTAGATTAACCTGAATATTATGGAAACCACAAAGCTTGAGATTTCTTCTTATTTCTTATAGCTGCATCAATAACAAAGTTGGCAGAGATACAGCTCTAATTGTAGACGCATGATATAGACATCGACACGATTACAAACAGAATTTGCTCAATAATTTTCAAATAAGAAGCGAATCGATATGGTTCCCCAACAAACAATCAAACATTGACGGTGTTTTCTGACACAGTCAATAAACCCATGAAAATATCAATAGAGCGAAAACTTGGAAACAGTGATCATCCTGGACCGCTGTGCTTTATAAAAGACGGATTCGACCAGTGTGTAATCTGGATTTTCTCCCAAACATCAGCGTACAATGGGACGACATCCAAAGACGTCTTTACTTGCAAATAAAATGAAGGTTCTAATAAATAATAGTATGTATTATCGCGGGGGGATTTTATTCAAATCTAATATTATCGAATCATTAGTTAATGATCATGTTTGCTAACGTAACCTGGGAAATCAATGCCATTCCAAGTTGATGAAGACAACATGATGACATTTTTTAAGAGAAGGAGGTGAACATATACAGTTTTGATCAAAGTGAACAGTTCCTTCTGAAAGGTAAATAATGTGCTGTGCGGTGCCCAGTGGTTGTCAAAAGCTCGTCCTGTACAAGGCACTCCATTAAGTCGCTATATAAACACGATCAGTTTTTAAAAATGTCAACCGTCTTTCCTCCCTTCCCCCACCAAGGAGTTAGCGAAGTTATGTGAGCTCCCTGATGCCTCAGAACTTTCTCCAGCCCAGTCATCTTTATTTATCATGAAATATGAAAGCCAACTGGCCATCCCTGGCTGAGCTGCCCATTTCTGCCCATTTCACTGATTCCCATGTAGGTGTCCTTATAAGGTTTACTGTCACTACCAACAATACAGTCTACCTATTCATACCCCCATGTTTCTCCCATCATTCAAATAGTAGTATCATACTTAATACTGTTCAGTTATAAAATAGGGACTCATGTGCTGGCGCAGGTTGTTTGCGTGCATACGTGAATGTGCGTGTGTATGTGGGGGCGCGTGTATGTGCCTGTTTTGTTCTACGCCTGCCTTGGGTCCCTTGTGTCTAAACGCCAAAGCTGCCTGAATGTAAACTTAATGAAATGTCATCATGGAAACAGCCTCGCATAAGCTTGAAGCGTGTTGCTGAATCCATTTCCTCCTGTATCTATTGTTATGTAAGCTATACTTGTACTTTTTTGTCTTTTTGTATCTTGATACTACGGGAATAAATACTGTTTAAACTAATAAAAACATCCACCTACAGTTGAAACTAGAAGTCTTGTGACAGTTAGCGCAGAACATGCTCGTTAGTTAGTTCGCTCTTTACTGTAGTAAAAGGAAATAATCCACTGAAATACACAAGGATGGTTTCACAAAGTAATACAAAATATAAAGAGTATGCAAAGTTTCATCACATGGACCACCGGGTTGCACCCGGTGGTCCATGTGATGAAAATTTGCAAGTATTTCTTGTGATATTGACAGGGACTGGAGTGCACTTATCCAGCACGTAATTATTTCAGAATAGTGTGACAGGTCTTATAGTTTCAACTGTAGTAAAATTCTCTCTGATCAAAACTCTATTTATATATAGTACCTTGAACTGATATAGATGATTTCAAACTCGTGATGTTTGGATATAAGATTTTTTGAAACGAGTTTGGTGAATTTGATTCACAACGAGCCTTTAGGCGAGTTGTGAATCGAATTCATCAAACGAGTTTCAAAAAATCTTATATCCAAACATCACGAGTTAAAGATTCTGTATATCACATGAATTTTCGAATGTTTTTTACACTTTTTGTTTAATTCATTGTCGCCAAATTCTCCCAAAACAACAACCGACAATCAGTTCGTTGGCTCAGATGCTTCACACCAAGACGACATGAATGCGCTTTACTTGCACCTGTTGTCGTAATATAGTTCCCCGAGTATTTCAAATGTTACCCTCTTTTCGTTGACATTAATGGAAATAGGACCCAGGCAGATCATTTAATATCACATTAAACAAGTAATATTTAATCAATTTGAAACATTAAACACAAGAAAGAGTTCCACTGAACATTCATTCTTCGTTCTCAGAATCTGGGTCAAGGACGCGAGCACGTTTCGCTGATGGGTTGTTGTGAAAGTGAATTTGAAAGTTTCCACCATAAACATCTCTGAATAAACTGTTGACACATTTGATGTTATTCTCTGACTTCGCCATGGAACTGCATGTTATATCAACGGTTTCTGACAGTTGTTGATCCTGTGTGAATGGAAAACGCTGGTTTGTTCGATATTGCTGCTATGGGAGCACGCGCCGATTAGACACTAGTTGATAACCAGGAAATAAGACATGGGTTGTTACGTCAAAATTAACGACGTTTCATGTGATATATAACATTCTTGCTTAGTATGTTTATGGTTCCAGTTTTCATACACATGAATCTCAAGTAATGGACGATCTGTGAAGATGCCACTGCTTGAATTTAATTTTATATCGCCAATGTCGAACAGGAATTACATCGGGGGTCCAGGGTTCAGGGTCCGAGCCACTAAAATGAAAACAGTTGGTCTACGGCACCCAGGTAGTGTCTAGCCATAAATACGCGGCCACCATGTAAAATGAGCAAATGGAAACCCAGTTAGAATTCCTGCTAAGTATATACAGTTAAAACTAGAAGTCCTGTCATGAATTACGCACAAATAGCACGTTCATCTGCGCGTTAACATACGCGTTATGACCAAAGTAAGGCTATCAAATTCTGTATATATGGCCTGTGCACATACAATGTTTCAGCCAATGGACCTCCGGGTAACCCGGAGGTCCATTGGCAGAAACATTGCCTGCGTTTGCTATGAGTACCCAGGAGAACCTGCCGTGCTTTGGATGCCATTCGATATGGCAATTGCGCGCAATTCCTACGCGCAATTAAGCCTAGATAAGCGCACTGTTCGTGACAGGACTTCTTGTTTTAACCGTACAGGGTTCCTAAAATGCTTTCAGCATTATTTCGTGTGGAGGACTGGCGATTCGTGCAAATAAAGTAATGTCTTTCAATGTCTCGCCAAACACCAACATTCGTTATAATTAGAGTTATTGAGTATAAATGAGGTCGTTCGTGATTAAAGAGAGCTGGCCAAGTTGTATTTTCTGAAGCTGAAAGTCTACGTTAATACAACTTAGGTTAGGATTGTCTAATATAGCAATAACATGATTTTGAAGGGCATTACAGTGTATTAAAGGTTCAACAGAAATGGTTAACAGCCCAAGAGTTTATTAGCGGCCCGCGACGAAGGGCTGTTAACCATTTCTGTTGAGCCGTTGATACACTGTAATGCCCGACAAAGTCATGTTATTTCTATTATTGCCACTTTCGTACATCGGGTACTTTACAATTAAATTATGTGGGAAATAAGATAAATAAATGAAGTTTGACATTTTAGAATTAAAAAACAGCGACACTATCGTCTGATTTGTTGACAAACAAACCGGGTAACATGACTATCGTCTGATCAGTCTACGGCGAAATTTGGGAAGTAAGATGATGAAATATATCTTCGAAATGTGAACTTTAGGCAAGGAGTTTATTCATCAAAGATGTCATCACTTACTTTGTGCGTATCGCTTCCTATATTTGATACATTATCTATCCGTGACACAAAGGGAAACACTTGAAACAAATGTGTTAATTGTGTTTACTAATTAAAAAAATCCGAATTAAATTTCGATCCCAATGGAAATCTGGGGAAAATATTGTTGATCGGCTGAGAGATGTGACGTCATTGTCTATATTTAGATGTGTCGGGCTTTATTGACGTGTTGGGCTGTTATTGTCAATAACGGCCCAACACGTCACATGACTTGTACTTGTTGAGCATTACGAGGTTTCAACGCCCGGTAAAACATTGTTAATGTGCTAGGAACGCCCGCAAAAGTGGTAATAATGCTGTTTAAAAATGAATAACCATTTATTGTATGCCAACAATCTGCATGGCATTGGAGTTAATACACGAGACAACTAAAGCCAACGTTTCAAAAATTTAAACAATAGTGGAACTAATTGATTCACTTGATTGGCCAGAAGTGTCATGACAAAATATAATTTGTTATTTTTCTTGTATGTCACTTAGAAACCTGGGTGCGCGGGACTGGCATGGAACTAAAGTAGAAAGCCGACTGCCATACAACAATAAAGTTTTCCGCCATACAGAACGATCACCAAAGCAATGTTATGGTTACAGCAAGTACACATCAAAACGACAAAATGAGCGTGATTTGCCACGTAAACCTCATATAAATCTGACCCTCACAAAAAAGAAAAAAAAAAACCTTAAAGCCTTCGTGTTAAAGGGATGCTTACTTTATTCAATGTGAACAAACATTTAGCACTTATACATCGTGACAACCTCTTTTCCCCCAAATTTCTGAGGTAGAGAGCAAATTTGGCCGCCTTCTTATGAACATTGACCTAAACACGTCACAGGTTATAAACCGCGGCTAGGCCTTCTATCTGACATTTATCTTACAATTTTAAGACCATAATGGCGGTGTACTGGGAGTTTCGATCGGATTACAACTGGGTTGCGATCCGATTGAAAATCTCTGTCCACTTTTTTCTCCCTGCAACTGTAAGATTACTGAGGAATCTTGATTTGTGAAAACCTTACATATACAGATGTAAGTGTGAGCTACACAATTGTTTACCGCTTATATATTCTACCTTATAAGGTAGTACGAATGTATAATGTGCCTTCGACCGTCAAAGAGATCGTATCATTATTTCCCTGTCACTGATCTTAAGATAGATGTGTCACCCAGCTGAGAGCAGTAGGTATCCTCTACTTTCTTAAGATAGACGTGTCACCCAGCTGTGAGCAGCAGGTATCCTCTACTTTCTTCAGTATCGGTCTCGACCACCAACTGCGAGCAGTCTTCGGTGACGAAACCACCGTTCTCGGTTTCAAGGACATGCCTTGTGATGCCTCACCTGAGCGAGCTCACCGAGCTCGCTCTGATGAGGAGTCATAGGCTATGTCATAGGCTACGTTTTGTAGGCTGAAATTCTGGATCCAATGATGAAGACATGGTGGGATTCGAATTCTTATGAGTGGAATTGACCGGTATTGACCATTGCCTTGGTTAACAGTCTAATTTCGATAGTGACTGCCCTCAGCCGTTGGAAAAATATTGCATAATTTCTTGTCCTCACCCATGAGATGGTTCTGAAACCTACATGAGTCCAGTGTATATCTCCGAACCCTTTTCTAGTTTTGACCGTTGCGTTGGGTAAAGGACTAATTCGAATTGCGCCTGTTTTCAAGCCGTCGGTAAGATCCGATATACTTTCTCGTCCTAACCCACGAGATGGTTCTGGAACCAATGTGATACCAGTGTATACTTTCAATTCTTTTCATTTTCCTGTGACGGTCCTCATCGCCGACTGGACGACCGCTTCCTGGCGAGAAACTTGTCATAATTGCAATTGTAACTGCAGTTTGCCTCTTACAAAAAGACATTCCCTAATAATTGAACGTTTTGAGTTTTGGGCTCAGGATCAAGGCTTGTGATCCTTCATTGAAGCGAGCTCGATGAGCTCGATTCTTTCAGTGGGGGGTCGCGAGCTTTGTTTTAAAGGCTGTGTTTCACACGGCTTGCTCCCTTTTCTCTGTAAAAAACCCTTGCCCAACCCGGATAGTGAACGACACTTGCATAAATTTCTTGATTTATCTATTGTTGCCTGATTATGTCTGTCTGCTCAATATGTATATATGCGTACCTGCACTTGAGAATGTTTGACTATGAGTCTAGATTTTACCCCCCCTCCCCCCACCAAAAAAAAAAAAAAAGGAAAACAAAAAAAGATTCTTTAACATTTTTGTCTCAGGTTTATGTAGAAAAATAAATTCACTAATGACTGTCTGCTCAATATGTATATATGGGTATATGCACTTGCGAATGTTCAGTTTTGGGTCTAGTTTTCAATCTTAAGTCTTGCTAAGGAACAAATGCGCTGTTCCCTGCTTCGGTCATGGCATTATGATTTTCTAACGTTGCTCTTGCGATTTTCAAATTACGAAAAATTACAATTAACCGGTGTGCAATGTATCACGCTTCACTTGCGATCTGATCGATCGAAATACCTTCTGCGTGATCATAAGCGTACCTTGGTGGTACTTAATGTATTGATACTATATCACGATTTACCCTACACACCCAATCTACCCCGTGCTACCAACATCCAGTGCTATTCTCGCAAAACCGGTCAGAAAGTTTCGACTGGATCGTGATTTTTTCGAGATCCGGCCGAAGTTTTATCTCCGCTTTGACGCTTTTCACCTCGTTGTATTACATCGTATTTGCTGGAAAAAGAAAGGCACCTTTCGATAAAGTTTACAGTGTTATTTTTGTTCTGGGTTGATAATTTGTAGATAATTCTTGCCTGGCTCAGTGATTCTGGCGAACCTAGCTATCCCTTTTACATTGAGACTTGGCATATTGGAGACACAGTGTAATACCTACATCCAACCTCAACCTAGGCAAAGACTGCCTATTGACAATTACAAAAGTTGCTAACCAAGCTACTGTATTTGCTTATTAATTGCCCAGAGCACATGTCTTGTGACCCCTCATTGGAGCGTGCTCGCCGCGCTCATTCCGATGCGAGGTCACAAGCCATGTGTTGAAATATTTAATCTTTCAGAAAAGGAGCTTGGTGGGCATAGGCAATTATCTTTGTAATAACAACTGAAAATCTAAAGAGGTTTATAGAGTCCTAGCTGGCTGCTACATACAATTTATAACCTTGCTCCAGATTCATCCTGTCAGGTGGGACACCCTTGACTCCGTCTTGCAATTTATTTATTTATTTATTTTTTTTCTGCAGGATGACATCGTTCGAGTATAAAAGTTGTAAGATCGAGCCTATTCAGGGGTGAATCCCCCTCACCCATGCCATTGCACTTCAAGCACAACAACATTCCCTTCTTTCCAATTTTCGACACTTTCGTGGCAAGAAGGGTTTGTCTATCGTTCCAAATGTGACTGCTTTGTGGTAATGGTACCAATTCCTTGATGATTCCCGCGCAACACCCAGTTATTATAAACAGACCTCTATTTCCTCTATTTTCTCTCTATTTTCCTCACAAACTCTACGACCCACCACTTAATGGTAGAAGCATTATTAATCTACACAGTAATAACCAAGGCCATTTTACACCCCTGTGACTTGTGTTTTTCCTTCTATTGTTCCTTCTAGCACTTCCTATGTCATATCGTACTTGTTGGGCCCTTGCTCAGCGTTGCGGCCAGGAGCGATCAAGGCAGTTTACATTTATAGCCGTTCAAATTTGATTATGCCTTCACTCCCTGTCTCCAAGACATGGTCCGTGACCCCTCATTGGAACGAGCCCAATGAGCTCGTTCCTTTGAGGGATCATGGGTTGTGCTTTTGAGATTAGGGTGAAAAAGTTGAGTGTTGAACTAATTGTTCATAGAAGTGGTATCTGCATTTCGCGTTAGGTGGAGGATCAATCACGGTAACTTTTTTCCGTAAGGTATCTTCTTCCTTGCCAACATATGCTAGCGATGTGACAAGTATCTTCTCAGTTGTCAAGCTGTGAACCTCACCAATGCTTCAACGTATTTGTGAGCTATAACATAAGGGTCCCCACCCGCTCTTCACCCCCCACCCTCCCCAACCCCATTCATATACTCTGTCTTGGTGTCACGCGCCTCTCCCTCAGCACTCCTCAATATCCGTCATGTTGTTTCACCGATCTGATAACTAATGCATTAATATACAGAACATCCACATCGCCTAGTTACAGCAATTCTCGACCTCGGTTAAGCAGATTCCATCCTAAACTTATATATAAGCACTTACATATATCCTGTATATATTTACCTTCTACTTTTCTTAGTGTTTTATGTATTCTTTAGTCTTAAGTTCAACTATCCTATTCCCCTTATTCTACACCTCATCCTCTTTCGCCTAGCCAGCTGCTTGAATACAATTTTACTTCCGAAGATAATTTTTTATCTATATCAACAGGTTACATAGTAGTTCACAATGTGTTCCCTTGAATCATATCGTGCTCGGATAGGCACTTTCAATCTTAAAATGTATTGTAGTAACTTGAAGTATTGTCTGCCAAAAAAGAGTTCCACTTGTGTTTTAACTTATCTGCTCCTACGTCTCAGTGGGGGTGGGCTGCATGAAAGCTTCACTACTATGGTTACGTTGTTCTTTGGCTCCTTCAGTGAGTCCGTTACTTCTGATTTAGTAAATCCGCTTGATGAAATTCCATATCGTTACAGTGACGTGAACGCGTCAAAGGTTGTGCCTACACTAGTAGTACTGATTTCAGCTTTCCTTGTCACCTCGCTGTTCTACTTGGCCCTAACATTGTTATTGTCCGGCGACATCGAAACCAACCCTGGCCCAAATTCGTTTAACTCGGATCACAAATTGAATACATTGAAAATTGTTCATCTTAAAATCCAGCGTCTAAAACCCAAACTGGATATCGTTCAATGTGAATTCGCACCATCTGACATCGTGGCATTGTCTGAAACATGGCTGTGTAGCAATGACCCCACATCCGATCTCCTTCTCCATGGGTTTCAAGAACCATTGAGATTTAACCGCACGACAAAGGGAGGTGGGGATCGCAATTTATATTAAAGACGATATCTGATTTCGACCAAGACCGGACCTAAATACGTTGAATACGGAGTGCCTCTGGGAAGAAGTATATACAAAACAGAGTAGATCGTTATTGTTGGGGGTATTCTACCGGCCACCCAACAGTCCTCCCGATGCATGGGAAGCCATATCAGCATCCATTGAAAAAGCCAGAGACACGTCAATTGTCGACTTAATTGTTACAGGTGACTTCAATGACAATCAAGTGGTTCACTCAAGAAGCAGTTTTTCTGAAATTTTACATTATTTCAATTTAAGACAGGTTGTGAGTGAGCCAACATGTTTTACCGAGTCGTCGGTTTCGATACTGGACCTCTTTGCTCTCAGCGATACAATCCACATGAAAACTTGTGAGGTCCTGGAACCAATTATCCCTGACATGATTCGTTACCACTGTCCAATTTCAGTCGAAGTCGAATTTTTAAAATCACCACCTCTCTCATTTAAAAGAAGGATATGGCTCTATTCCCAGGGTATTTATGAAGCATTGAATGATACTTTTTCTAACACTGACTGGGACTCTCTGTTCGATAATCCATGTCTTGATAGTATAGTTTCTGATTTCACCGACAAAATACTCGATACTACATCCATCCACTTACCCAACAAATTTATTACCACGCGAATAGACCAACCTAAATAGATGCATAACGAAATCAGATTACTGGTTAGACAGAGAAAACGTTTGTATCGCATTGCTAAACGCACCGATCTTCCACATGCCTGGGTAAAATATAAACTGAAACGGAACGAAGTTGTGTCGGCTGTTAGGAAGGCCAAAGCGTTATATATGTCCAAAATCCAGTCCACTCTAAGGAGCAATGAAACCCCACCATCACGCTGGTGGAAGACCTTAAAATCATTTATCGGTAGCAGTAATGCAGTAGGAATTCCCACTCTCATCCACTTCAACAAAATATACTCATCAAGTGCTGAGAAAGCGGAAGTGTTCAACGAATATTTCAGTTCTATCTCAACAGTTGACGATTCGAATGCTTCCCTGCCAGACCCACCGGTCCGTGCTTCTGAAAGTATTGATAGTATCACCCTCCATTGTAGCGAAGTATATACTGCGATAAAAGTGTCCAAGGCGTCCGGCCCAGATCTGATAAGCCCGCGTCTTCTTAAAGAATGTAAAACTTCTTTATGTGAGCCACTTTCAATCTTATTTAACATACTGATGAACAACTCGTACTTTCCGTCACTGTGGAAAAAGGCAAACGTCTTCCCAATCTTGAAAAAGCAACCCTCAAATTCTGTTGTGAATTATCGCCCAATATCCCTGATCAGTTGTGTTGGCAAACTTTTCGAAAGGTGTGTATTTAAACGCCTGTGGGCGTTTCTGATTGAAAATAATGTCCTCAGTCAATTTCAGTCAGGTTTTCGACCTGGCGACTCAACTGTCCTCCAACTGACTGACATAGATGATGAATTCTGCCGCGCACTCGATGAAGGCAAAGAAGTTAGGGTAGTGTTCTGTGATGTAAGTAAGGCCTTTGACAAAGTATGGCATACTGGTCTTATCTACAAGCTGGAGAGCATTGGCGTTTCTGGAGAACTCCTGTTGTTTTTAAAATCGTATCTTGCAGATAGGTTGCAACATGTTGTGGTAGCGTCAGAGGCATCTCCGTGCAGACCCATCAAGGCCGGTGTTCCCCAAGGGTCGATTCTCGGCCCCCTTCTGTTCCTCATTTACATTAATGACATAACCGATAACCTGCTTAGCAGTATACGCCTCTTTGCAGATGATACTTTCTTATATCTCATTATAGAGCACCCAGATCAAGCCTTGACCTTAATCAATCGCGATTTAGCCACAATTGAACATTGGGCTAAAACATGGCTGGGTGAGTTCAATCCCAATAAAACAGAGAGTATGCTAATTTCGCGTAAAAGTAGCACCCATCCACCCTCCTTATTTTTAGGCGATTCTCAGATATCTGAAGTGTCCAACCATAAACATTTAGGAGTCATACTGAATAGTACATGTACATGGAACGACCACATCGACCATATAAAGCCTGGTACCGTTTGGACTTGCTGAGGAGGCACAAATTTAATCTGGATCGTAGTGTTTTAGAAAAAATATACTTTGCCTTTATTAGGCCACTTATAGAATATGCTGATACTGTTTGGGATAACTGCTCTGAAACCAAATCGGCGGAACTGGAAAAAATACAAATTGCAGCAGCTAGAATCATTACGGGGGCAACCGTTAGTGCCAGTAAGACTTTGCTTTATCGTGAAACGCAATGGGACCCATTGCAAGTAAGACGTCGCAAACACAAGCTAATTCAGTTCTTTAAAATGTATCATCGCATGTTACCTCCTTACCTATCCAATAAGGTCCCCCCGCCTGCCTCTTCGACTATTTCGTCACTCAGTCTCCGATCAAATCAAAACCACCGAGTTCCTTTTTGTCGGACTCAATTGTACAAGTCTTCCTTCATCCCTAGCGTTACTGACCAATGGAATAATTTGCCCCTGCCTGTCCGCGAGAACTCGCCACTGACTTTCCTAAATAAGGGAAACCATCCACCACCAGGGTTTTACAGTAATGAAAATCTCGTGCAGCTCAAATATATCATTGTAGGCTACGACTAGGGTGCAGTAACCTCAATTCCCACCTATACGATAATCATCTATCACCAAGCCTTCTATGTCAGTGTGGCGAGCACGAGACTCCTGATCATTTTTCTTCTTCACTGTCCATTCTTCTCAGACGTACGTAATTATACCATCAATCTTCTCCCTTTTGAGGCAGCCACATCCTCACTTTTATTTGGTTCAGAATTCCTGAATGACGAAGACAATCGCCTTATCTTTGAAGTGGTACATGACTTCATCTTATCGAGTAAGCGATTCCAGTGATTGACCTACGTATAACAGAACAATGACCAGTTCAGTTTTACTTAATAATAACAGTACCAAACTAGCACAGCGACACTAATATTTCCCTCCACACCTGTCAAATTTCACTGCAGCCCAAAACCACCTTAACGCCACCTTGACTCTATTCGTCGACTCTATTCGTGGACTCTATTCGTAGACTTTATTCATTACTCTTTACTAAATGAATTGAATGATTTAACCTACTCACTTAAGCACTCTTCGAGTGTAGTTAATACATCATGTATTCTAACTGACCTACTCTCTTTTTTTCTTTCATCTGGTTCTTGTTTTTTACTTTATTTTTTTTTCTTTTCTTTTCTTCCTCTTTCCTTTCAAATCTGTCTTATTCCATTCCTGTTGTAGTCCAAACACGCTTGCATATCGTTGCCCGGTGGTCTGCCCCCGCCCACCCTTACAGCGCGTGATGGTCAGTACGAACAGTGCTATTAATAAAGCTCGCCACCTATATTTTTATTCTGCTTTCAGTTTTGATCTAGGAGACTTGTCTTATGAACCCCCCCCCCCCCCCCCCCGTTGGAGCGATCACATCAAGCGCGACCCAATGGGGGTGGTGGGCTGTCTCTGAAGGCATAAATTTGTTTATGCCCAATGAAATCCTTTTTGTAACTGTCATCCCTTTATCCATGTAGTGAAGGAGGTTACGAGGGGCGGGTGGGGGTCCTCGGGTGACGATGTGCGAGTTTACCTACTAACTGTTACCACCTGCCCGAGTGAATTAATAAACTAGCCAGGGAGACGACTTACATAAGTTGTCAGCTTTTTGTCGAATCCCTTCTTTACATTGTAACCCATCTATTTGTTCATCTTTGTTATCTTGTGTACTATTGTGCATTTTGTGTTGTACCTTTCTTATTATTTACTATGTAATGTATACAAGTAACAAATTTTCCAATAAATATTGTTTAAACTAAATCGTCGTTCAGCTTTAATTATTTTTCCAAGCTTTCCTCAAAATTAAACTTTAAACTGTAATATATATCTGTGGTCCCAGTTTTAAACATAGGAATCTCAATTAATGGAAGATCTGTGAAGATTAAACTGCTTGAATTTAATTTCTTATCGCCTGTGTCAAGCAGGAATTCCACCAGTTATAGTCCTTGGATCGAGCCACTGGACTGAACACTTTGAAGTTTTTCCGAAGGTGGCCCCGACGGGAGTCGATCCCGAGTCCACGGCACACAATCGCCTAGCCATAATTGTTCTGTCACCATACCAACTAAACTGACGGCAACCCCCAAACTGGTTGCAATTAACTCAGGCGGTATGTTCGTTCACATTTACAACCAGCCTCGAGACCGTTATTCGAGAATTAACAATTATTGAATTACTGGAATTGTTTTCTGTGGTGATTCGTAATTGTCTACAAGTAGCCTGTATATAATACAATACAACTTTGGCCGGCCGCTGATTTGTCGCGGTTCTCGGGTGAGAAGGCCTTGGTTACCCCCGTACTCCCAACTGCCGCCCTATTCCCACGCTTCTTCTCTCCTCCCAACACTCGGAGACGAACTGCTTGTTGATTTCCCTTGCCCGATTCTTCCCAATCTCTCCTCTGACGTCAATACAGTAGGGAACTGTGAATTACAAATTTCTGGTCATTGTTTTTGGTAATGTTAATGACGTCAATACAGTAGCGATCTGTGAATTACAAATTTCTGGTCATTGTTTTTGTTAATACTAATGACGTCAATATAGTAGCGGTCTGTGAATTACAAATATCTGGTCATTGCTTTTGTTAATACTAATGACGTCAATACAGTAGCGATCTGTGAATTGCAAATTTCTGTTCATTGTTTTTGTTAATACTAAAGACGTCAATACAGCAGGGATCTGTGAATTACAAATTCCTGGTTATTGTGTTTGTTTAAACTAACGACGTCAATCCAGTGGGGATCTGTGAATTACAAATTACTGGTCATTGTTTTTGTTAATACCAATGACGTCAATACAATAGCAGTCTGGCATTTACAACTTTCTGGTCACTGTTTTTGTTATCACGAATGACGTCAATACAGTAGGGTTCTGTGAATTACAAATTCCTGGTCACTGTTTTTGTTAAAACCGATGACGCCAATACAGTAGCGATCTGTGAATTACAAATTTCTGGTCATTGTTTTTGTAAATACTAATGACGTCAGTACAGTAGCGATCTGTGAATTACAAATATCTGGTCACTGTTTTTGTTAATACTAATGACGTCACTATAGTAGCGACCTGTGAATTACAAATTTCTGGTCATTGACTTTGTTAATACCAATGACGTCAATACAATAGCGGTCTGTCATTTACAAATTCCTGGTCATTGTTTGTGTTAATACTAATGACGTCAATACAGCAGGGATCTGTGAATTACAAATTCCTGGTTATTGTTTTTGTTTAAACTAACGACGTCAATACAGTGGGGATCTGTGAATTACAAATTACTGGTCATTGTTTTTGTTAATACCAATGACGTCAATACAATAGCAGTCTGTCATTTCCAACTTTCTGGTCATTGTTTTTGTTATCACGAATGATGTCAATACAGTAGGGTTCTGTGAATTACAAATTCCTGGTCACTGTTTTTGTTAAAACCGATGACGCCAATACAGTAGCGATCTGTGTATTACAAATTTCTGGTCATTGTTTTTGTTAATACTAATGACGTCAATACAGTATCGACCTGTGGATTGCAAATTTCTGGTCATTGTTTTTGTTAGTACTAATGACGTGAATATAGTAGGGATCTGTGAATTGTAAATTTCGAGTCTAATCGAATCCCGAATTGACACAGGTAGAGGATTTCGAATCGAATCTCCAATAGAATCTCATTGTTTTTCGAATTGTAGATACTGGGTCTCCTTCGAACCGTACAATGTCATTCCCCTCGAAGGTATGTTGACAACGGAAACTGGTCTTATTGGGTTAATGAGTTAAAATGTAATACATTTCAGAATGAAATCTAAGTAGTTTCGGAAGGGGAACCTCTTTGATCTCTTCTTCTAACATTAGATCTGCTGTTCGTGACCCGGCAAAATATGTTCCTGAGACGAAGCCATTCCAGAGGATTGAAATATTAACGTATTTTCCATGTGGTAAGCTGTTGAAAATGGCGCTTGGAGATGTATTTCCACAGGTTATAATAATAGCAATTCATCAGCACCACCGGAGATATATCAACTTTCTATCTGTACTAACGAATATATACCAACCCTCTATCAGTACTAAGGGAGATATACCATTCATCTCTCAGTACTAATGGAGATATACCAACCTTCTATCAGTACTAATGGGGATATAGCAACCTTCTATCAGCACTAATGGAGATATACCCACCTTCTATCAGCACTAATGGAGATATACGAACCATCTATCAGCACTAATCTAGATATACCAACCATCTATCAGCACTAATGGGTATATACCAACCTTTTATTAGCACTAATGCAGATATGCCAACCATATATCAGCACTAATGGAGATATACCAACCTTCTATCAGCACTAATAGAGATGTGCCAACCATCTATTGTACTAATGGAGATATACCATTCTTCCATCAGCACTGATGGAAATATACCAACCTTCTATCAGCACTAATGGAGATATACCAACCATCTATCAGCACTAATGGAGATATGCCATCCATCTATTAGCACAAATGGAGATATACCAAAGTTATATCAGCACTAATGGAGATATACCAACCTTCTATCAGCACTAATGAAGATATACCAACCACCTATGAGCATTAATGGAGATATACCAACATTCTATCAGTATTAACGGAGATATCCCAACCTTCTATTGGTACTGTTGGAGACATAGCAACCTTCTATCGGTACTAGCAGAGATATACCAACTATTTATCAGTACTAATTCAGATATACCAATCTTCTATCACAACTAATGGAGATCTACCAACCATCTATCAGCACTAATGGAGATATACCAACCCTCCATCAGCGCTAACGAAGATACGCCAACCATCTATCAGCACTAACGAAGATATACCAACCATCTATCAGCACTAAGGGAGATATACCAACCCTCCATCAGCGCTAACGAAGATACATCAACCATCTATCAGCACTAACGAAGATATACCAACCATCTATCAGCACTAAGGGAGATATACCAACCCTCCATCAGCGCTAACGAAGATACACCAACCATCTATCAGCAATAACGAAGAGATACCAACCATCTATCAGCACTAAGGGAGATCTACCAACCATCTATCAGCACTAATGGAGATATACCAACCCTCCATCAGCGCTAACGAAGATACACCAACCATCTATCAGCACTAACGAAGATATACCAACCATCTATCAGCACTAAGGGAGATATACCAACCATCTATCAGCACTAATGGAGATATACCAACAATCTATCAGCACTAATGGAGATATACCAACCTTCTATCATTACAAACGGAGATATACCAACCTTCTATCGGTACTAAGGGAAATATAGCAACCTTCTGTCGGTACTAGCAGAAATATACCAACTATTTATCAGTACTAATTCAGATATACCACTAATGGAGATATACCAACCATCTATCAGCACTAATGGAGAAATACCAACCATCTATCAGCACAAATGGAGATATAACAAAGTTATATCAGCACTAATGGAGATATACCAACCTTCTATCAGCACTAATGGAGATATACCAACCCTCTATCAGAACTAATGGAGATATACCAACCTTCTATCGGTACTAATGGAGATATAGCAACCTTCTATCAGCACTAATAGATATATACCAACCATCTTTCTGCACTAACGAAGATATACCAACCATCTATCAGCACCAACGAAGATTATTTATTATTATTTATTGATGTTTAAGGTCACATATTTATGCACAATGGCTAATCATGACCGTGACAGTTTTACGGGTGGAGGAAGCCGGAGTACCCGGAGAGAACCACCGAGCAACGATGAGCAACTGCCAGCTCCCCAACATCGTAACTCCGCACTGCAGCACAGGCAGGGTTAGATTGGTTGAAGACATGCGTACCATCGACGTGCAGTACGCCTTAGTACACGGCGTCATCGTGCCCCCATGCGGGCAATGGAGATGAAGTGTCTTGCCCAAGGACACAACGCGGTTGCCGCAGGTGGGATTCGAACCGAGGACCTCTCGGCTTGCAGCCTGCACCTCTACCTACTGAGCCACCGCGCTCCACACCAACGAAGATACACAACCATCTAGCAGCACTAATGGAGACATACCAACTATCTATCAGCACTAATGGAGATATACCAACCTTCTGTCGGTACTAATGGAGATATAGTAACCTTCTATCGGTACTAATGGAGATATAGCAACCTTGTATCGGTACTAGCAGAGATATACCAACCTTCTATCGGTACTAATGGAGATATACCAATCTTTTTCAGCACTAATGGAGATATAGGAACCTTCAATCGGTTCTAATGGAGATATAGCAACCTTCTATCGGTACTAATGGAGATATAGCAACCTTGTATCGGTACTAGCAGAGATAGACCAACCTTCTATCGGTACTAATGGAGATATACCAACCTTCTATCAGTACTAATGGAGATACACCAATCTTCTATAAGTACTAGCCGAGATTTATCCAACCATCTATCAGAACTAACAGAGATATACCAACCTTCTGTCAGTACTAACATAGATATACCAACCCTCTACGAGTTCTAACGGACATATGCCAACCTTCTATCAGAACTAATGGAGATATACCAACCTTTTGTCAGTACTAACAGAGCTGTTCCAATCTTCTAGCATGAGCATTTAGGATATAACAACCTTCGATCAGCACTATGAGAGATATATCAACTCTCTGTAAGAACTTAGGGAATACACCAACCTTTTTCAGTATTAATGGAGATATACCAATGTTTTTCAGCACTTATGAAGATTGATTGATTGATTGATTCTTTATGTCACAATAAAACATATACACAATAATAAACAATAATGACAATGATAAAATTACATGAAAACACATATGTTTATTGTGGGGAATAACAAAGCCAGATTGGCTGTCTTCCTGTTATCCCCAGTCTATATATTGGAGATATACCAACCTTCTATCAGTACTAACGGGGATATACCATCCTTCTATCAGTACTAACAGACATATACCAACCTTCTGTCGGTACTATCGGACATATACCAACCTTTAATCAATTCTAAAGGTGATATGCCACTTTTTATCAGTATCAATGGAGATATATTAACCTTGTAACTGTACCAATGAATATATATCTACTTCCATCGTTACTAACGGCGATATACGAACCTTTATCAGTACGAACGGAGATATGCCAACTTTCTGTTAGTTCCAGTGAAGATATACCAACTACTCTCAGAAGCAACGGGTATATACGAACTTCTATCCGTGCCAGGGGGGATATAGTATCTTCTATTGGCACAAATGGAGATATACTAACTTATATAAGCACCAACGAAAATATACAAACTGTTATCACCACCAATGGAGATATACAAACTTCTGTCACTACTGACGGTGATATACGAGTTCTATCTGTCCGAACGAAGATATACGAACTTTTTCCAGTAACAAAGATATACCAACATGTTGTCACTTCCAAAGGAGATATACGAACTTCTATCAACATCAACAAAAATATTTCAAGTTCAGCCAACGTCAACGAAGGTATACTGACTTCTATTAACACAAAGATGATATTCCAATTTCTATTATCTCAATGGAGATGTGCGAATTTTTATCAGAGATATACCAACTCCTATCAGCACTAACAGAGATATACGAATCTATCAGCACGACCGAAAAAATACCAACTTCTATAAGCACCAACGAAGATATACAAAGTTCTATCAGCACACACTGAGATATGCGAACTTTTTTCAGCACCAACGGGGATATACGAACATCTATCAATGCCAATGGTGAATACCAACTTTGGCTCCGTTAAAACGGAGATATACCAACTTCTATCAGCATCAACGAAGATATACCAACTTCTATCAATACCAACAGAGATATATGAACTCCTTTCAGTAACAAAAGATATAACATTTTGTCAGTATTAAAAGGAGATATACGAAGTTATATCAGCTCGAATATATGCCAAATTGTGTAAGCACCAACCAAGGTATACCAACTTCTTTCAGCAGCAATGAATACAGATCAACCACCTATCAGCACTAGCGAAGATATACCAACATCTATCAGCACCAATGGAGAAAAATGAAAATTCTGTCAGTATCAGCGGAAATATTATTAGTTATCCTTGTGTTTTCCAGGGTTTATGGGAAGTTACACCGGTTTGGGAACTCACACACCCTAAGGATAACGGGTTTATTTCCAAGAATTTTGGTGTACTTAATACTTTAACCTACATTGTGGGCAAAAACTGATAGAAAATTTGTACTTTGGAAGTTTCTTAATAAATAAAACCAGACAAATATGGATGTCATTGGAACTGGCTTAATGAGCCACTTCCAATGGCATCCATATCTGTAATATTTTATTGCACATAAATATTAAATTTTCTGTATTTTTATTTTTGTTCTAACATAACCGAGCAGAAAGTATGAATTAATAAATATAAATGGGTACTTGTTTAGCCATATAGTCCGCCATTGTATATTCTTGTTTTTACACCGTGGTTAAGCACGGTGTAAAAAAGCCACTGTGGATTTCAAGTTACACTGTAAGCGAATCAAAACACAATATTTTGTTTCGTCTGGAAATAAATGAACCTTTCATCAGTACCAATGGAGATTTATCAACTTTCTTTCGTCACCAATTGAGATATACCCATCTTCTATCCACACCAATGAAAACGGAAATATACAGACCGTTTACCAGTTCCAACGGCGTTAAACCAAATTCTATCAGTTTCAGTGATGATGTACCTATTAGTACCAAACAAGATACACCAACACTTTTGTCATTTCCAACAGAGATATTCGAAATTTTGTCAGTAGCAACCGAGATATACCAACTTCTAATCAACACCATCAAAGAAATACCAACGTCTGATAGTTTCAATGGAGATATACCAACTTCTATCAGTACTAATGGAGATATGCCAACTTCTGTCAGGACCAGCAGAGATTTACCAACTCCTATCAGCACCCACAGAAATATACCAACTTCTATCAATGCAATCAGAAATATTCGAACTTCTATTAGTACCAACCGAAATATATCAACCTTCGATCAATACCAATTGAGACACATGAACGTCTATCAGTACCAGCGAAGATGTACCAACCCTTTGTCAGATCCAATAGCAATACGAACTTCTATCAGAACCAAAGAAGGTGTATCAACCCTTTGTCAGATCCAATGGAAATACGAACTTCTATCAGTACCAACGAAGGTATATCCTTTCACAACAACATCAGAGATACACCAACCTTCTCTCGGCACCAACAGAGATATACCAACCTTTTTTAAGCACCACCAGAGATATACCAACCTTTTCTAGTAACCAATAGAGATATACCAACCTTCTCTAAGCGCAGCAGAGATATATCAACTTTCACTAAGCACCAACACAGATATACCAACCTTCTCTAGTCACCAATAGAGATATACTAACCTCATCAAAGGACAAACTGAGATATACCAACTTTCTCAAAGCATCAACAGAGATATACCAACCTTCTCTAAGCACAAACAGAGATATGCCAACCTTCTCTAAGTACCAACAGAGATATACCAACCGTCCCTCAGCACCAGCAGAGATATACCAACCGTCTCTAACCATCAACAGAGATATACCAACCTTGTCTAAACACCAACGGAAATACACCAACCTTCTCTAAGCACCAAAAGAGATATACCAACCTTCTTTAAGGACCAACAGAGACATACGAAACTTCTCTAAGCACCAATGGAGATATACCATCTTTTTCTAAGCACCAACAGATATATACCAACCTCCTCTAAGCACCAATAGAGATATACCATCTTTTTTTAATCACCAACAGAGATATACCAACCGTCTCTAAGCATCAACAGAGCTATACCAAACTTCTCTAAGCACTAACATAACCGTCTCTCAGCACTGTCAGAGATATACCAATCTTCTCTAAGCACCAACAGAGATATACCAACCGTCTTTCAGCACCAACAGTGATATACCAACCTTCTCTAAGCACAACATAAATATACCAACCTTCTCTAATCACCAACCGAGATATACCAACCTTTCTAAGCAGCAACACATATATACCAACCTTTTCTATGTGCCAACTGAGATATACCAACTTTCTCTAAGCTCCAACACAGATATACCAACCTTCCCTAAGCACCAACACAGATATATCAACCTTCTCTAAGCACCAACAGAGATATACCAATTTCCTCTAAGCACCAACAGAGATATAACAACCTTCTCTAAGCACCAACACAAATATACCAACCTTCTCTAAGCACCAACCGAGATATACCAACCTTTTTTAAGCACCAACACAGATATACCAACTTTCTCTAAGCGCCAACTGAGATATAGTAACCTTCTCTAAGCTCCACCACAGATATACCAACCTTCCCTAAGCACCAACACAGATATATCAACCTTCTCTAAGCACCAACAGAGATATACCAATTTTCTCTAAGCACCAACAGAGATATAACAACCTTCTCTAAGCACCAACACAAATATACCAACCTTCTCTAAGCACCAACCGAGATATACCAACCTTTTTTAAGCACCAACACAGATATACCAACTTTCTCTAAGCGCCAACTGAGATATAGTAACCTTCTCTAAGCTCCACCACAGATATACCAACCTTCCATAAGCACCAACACAGATATATCAACCTTCTCTAAGCACCAACAGAGATGGGAGCGCGGTGGCTCAGTAGGTAGAGGTGCAGGCTGCAAGCCGAGAGGTCCTCGGTTCGAATCCCACCTGCGGCAACCGCGTTGTGTCCTTGGGCAAGACACTTCATCTCCATTGCCCGCTTGGGGGCACGATGGCGCCGTGTACTAAGGCGTACTGCACGTCGATGGTACGCATGTCTTCAACCAATCTAACCCTGCTTGTGTTGCAGTGCGGAGTTACGATGTTGGGGAGCTGGCAGTTGCTCGTCGTTGCTCGGTGGTTCTCTCTGGGTATTCCGGCTTCCTCCACCCGTAAAACCGTCACGGTCATGATTAGCCATTGTGCATAAATATGTTACCTTAAACATCAATAAATAAATAAATAACCAACAGAGATATACCAATTTTCTCTAAGCACCAACAGAGATATACCAACCTGCCCTAAGCACCAACACAGATATACCAACCTGCTCTAAGCACCAACAGAGATATACCAACCTGCTCTAAGCACCAACAGAGATATACCAACCGTCTCTCAGAACCAACAGGGATATACCAACCTTCTCTAAGCACTAACAAAGATATACCAACTTTCTATGAGCATCAACAGAATTATGCCAACTTTCTATCCCTAGTGTTATACACGGTTCTGTGACAAAAAGAGCAAACAATACTTTCGATTGGATCACCACACAATCCCGACCGTCACACATTTACGATCGCCACACATTCACGATCGTTACACAATCACAACCGGTCTAAATTCTCTACCCGTTTTTCTCCCCGTGGGGCTAGAATTTTACCTATCTAAAAGAAAAGCGCGAGAATATTTAATATCAGATGTAATTTTCATTTGATTTTTGTATGCTGGCGTGATTTTGCTGTTTTTTATGTTTGCAGTCTCAGCTCTCGGTTTTATTTGTGTAGGTAGCGGATCGCACTCAGACCGCGGAAGAGACTGCTTTTGTGACCACAGTATTCTGAATAATGCCCCACTGACGTTAAACAAGAGATTAACCTCCTGCATGCACACTAATAGCAAAATATTGAAATTTCAAGAAATAATCTTTTTCCACAATACAATGAGGAATTTAACAAATAAGACCTATCAAATGAGTCTGTATTTACATTATGGAAAGAATTTGCTGTTGGGAATTATATAGAGAGTAATCGCTTGACTGGATTGGTTACGTGAAATAATTCATGAGAGGTGAGGGACGTTGTACAAACACGAGTGCGCAAATGCGCACGAGTGTTTTACAATATAGTCCCTCGCCTCGAATGAATTATTTCACGTAACCAGTCCAGTCAAGCGATTACTCTGTTTATTACTTTTCATTATTAACGATAAATTATATTATTTAACCCTTTACCTACCGTAACGGAAAAAAACGGCCAAAGCTATTCTCAAAAATCGCCAATTAATTTTCATTATTTTTTCATTTTGTGTCTCTAAAACATAGGTTATGACCCCTCATTGGAACGAGCTCATCGAGCTCGTTCCAATGAGGTGTCATAACCTATATCTTTGAGACAAAAAATGAAAATAATAGTTATTCAAGAATTTTTTTTTGCAAGTGTCTCTGCTTTTCATGTTAGGTAAAGGGTTAAAAAAAAGCAAAAAAAAAAAAACAAAAAAAAAAAAACAACAACAAAACAATGAAGTCCCCATTACACCCCACGGCAAAGCGTCTTCGTTTGCGCGCACGGATACATGACATAATTGTTGACTGCATAATTCACGAAGTTATCGTTAATAAATCAAACCCGGAAATCCCAGTAAATCACACTTTGGAAAGTTATCGTTAATAAATCAAACCCGGAAATCCCAGTAAATCACACTTTGGAAAGTAATAAAGAGGATTAAAGTCTTCAATGTTATGATGAAGTCTAACAAGCAATTGTATTCCTTCTTTTCGTTTTGATCTATGTTGAAATAAAAATTATTCTGGCTGTCACTGTACCGCCTGATTACTCGTAAGTAAATTCTGAATCAAGACAATAATTCCAGTCAATCGATGACACTTCGTATATTTGTTAATGCTATCAGACGAAATGTCTAAAAGAGTAAAAAAAAAATAATATAAGAAGCAAGTCATCAGATCCACCATTTCCGCCAATCTATATTTTGTCGTAATATAATTGGAAATATTCGTATAAAATTCAGAAAAAAATTCTGTTCCTCCGAATATAATAAAAACAAGGAATAGGAAAAGGAATGAGTTGGCCACAAACGGGCGAAAACCCGGCGAGAGACAAGTCCCTCCCTCGTTGATTTAAACACAAAATCTATAATAGTATCCATTAAAACTAACGAAACGCCCCCCCCCCCCCCACTCCCCATAATGTAAGACATCAACCTCAATAACATTCGCCAATAAAAACAACTCGGATTATTCTTCAAGACCGGGGTCTCCTGGGAAAACCAAATTGCTAAAATTATTCTAAGGCCTGGAAACGGATCGCCTTATGAGGAAACCGTTATTTTTCCGTTGACCATAATGATTGTTGACTGAGAAGGAATTATGTTCCGTTTGTACACCCTCTTTTCGAACATGCTCAGAGGCGTGGCTAAGAGAGGATTTGGAGACACCACTGAATAATTTTACAATCGGAACATTTTAGTCTGGATTGATGTCTTGCTAGTAATCATATATTTTCTAACCACACCAGACCAGACCAGACCAGACCAGACCAGACCAGACAAGATTTGATACTTTAACTAAAGTCACATACAGTCGGTTATACAAACCCGAATGGGACTGTTAGGGACACATCATGACCAATGCGGCTTGCGGTACTTTTTTCAAATTTTTATTTTCACATAATAAAGAAATGTACAAAAAGTATACAAATTAAGTACAATATATACACTTCCAGTTTAGTTACCATATTTGAACATTATTTTTAATATTTTTTTTTAAAAGTGGCAGGGCAAGGGTAGAGAACAATTTGTAAGAGTGTGGTGGAATGGGCAGGGGAGGGTGTGGTGTTGGCAAGACAGTGAGGCCACATCGGTCGTCACGACAAGATAAAAACTAACATGTGTTTGGTTGCGGGAATGGACCGAGAATCAGGATGCTTGACGTTACTCAATGTTTCTATGCATTTGTATACGCCATTAAAGAAACCACGTTATCGATCTTAACTGGTGGGATGTTGGAAATTCTTATAGGGACTTTTACCGTCGCCAATAATTTGGTAAAATCCTCGTAGATCCCGTATTATATCGCGGACGGACGAACGGACGGACAAGCATGTCCTCAAACTTCTGACCAAGTCTAGCATCAAAAAATCATTGTTAAGAAGACTACTCCTATCTGTAGAGGCGCATTGTTTTGACTAGAGCCAGTAACATACTTCTAATAGGTAACAGAGTGTCTCTCGCTTGGGCAAGGGAAGTCACCTGCAGCAGGACGAGAGTTAAAAGGGAATGACTACAACAATTTCAGTATAGATACATCGCTATTCAATTATGTTTAGAGATCGGTCGCTTGTTTCAGATCCAGATTTCCGTGATGGCAGTTAACTTTTCATTCTTCTAGAGCGCCCCATTACCTTTCCCCCTTTCTGTTTCATCTTTTGCTCCCTGAAGTCTATTACTGAAATTAATCAAATTCTATGAGCCTATTATTAAACATAGATGTTATTAGCTTATTTACTGAGGATTGACGACACTTAGACAACAGGGTAACCTCCTATCGGACAGTTTTTGGGGTTGGCGGAAGCCGGAGTATCCGCAGAGAACCACTGAGCAGCGGTGAGCAATTGCCAGACTCCCCAACGAACAAACTCCACATAAGCAGGATTAGCATTGGTTACATGGTATTAAATTTTCTCGCCTGGTGCCATGTACATCGTGACATGGAGAGGGCTGATATAAGTGTTATGGTTAGTGTTTTTGTAGGCTCCTGGGACTTGGGGTGTTCTTAGGGGTGTTTTGAAAGTGCACCACGCTCATATCTCAAGCAAGATGCGACCTTTAGTATTTATTTATTTATTGGTTTTTAAGGTCATATACTTATGCACAATGACTAATCATGACCGTGACAGTTTTACGGGTGGAGGAAGCCGAAGTACCCGGAGAGAACCACCGAGCAACGACGAGCAGCTGCCAGCTCCCCAACATCGTAACTCCGCACTGCAGCATAGGCAGGGTTAGATTGGCTGAAGACATGCGTACAATCAACGTGCAGTACGCCTTAGTACACGGCGTCATCATCGTGCCCCCATGTAGGCAATTGGGGTTAAGTGCCTTGCCCAAGGACACAACGCGGGAGCGCGAATCAGTCGCTGAAATGGTCACCCATCCAACTACCAACCGCGCTAGACGTTGCTTAACTTCGGTTTTCTGATGAGAACCGGTTACCGCGACGCCACCGCGCCTCGATGCGAGCTATAAACCTGGGACTAACAGCAAATGAGTCGAAACTCAATGAAGTTTACAAATATGGGTTAAGATCACTGAGGTCACCCTGGGATAATTGAACACAATTTTTAGAATTGCTGAAAATCTCCTTTTTGACCCCAAATGCATTTCGGAAGATCATACATGTATTTTTACACTAAAACCTTAGCGGAAGGCTTTATTTATCACTAATTAATATGAGAACAAAATATCAAATGTTTTAAAGTGAACAAAACGGACAGGTCATATGATAATATGACATTCCCAATTTGCAACCTTTGAAAATCAAGTAGAAACTCACTGAAGGCTCAAAATATGTGCCAAGTTCTTTCGATTGGTTATTGATTGCATACTACAGTTGTATAATCACAATTTAGACCCTCTAATACATTCATACAGTTCATATGTAAATTTAAATGTCCCAAACAGAGGGCTGGGCCTGAAATTAGAGTCAAAATTTTGAAAGAAGGACACAATTGCATGTCAGACATAATGACGTGGCCCCAATACAAAGTTTGAAAAATCGATTCGGAGGGGCACTCAGTGCAGAATTTCACTTTTGTGCTAAACCATTCAAATACAGAACCCAACAGTGTGTTTCCGATTTCTTCAATACCCATTTCTGATTCCTTTACAGAGCACGTTAAATGGTATGGACTGAAGTTATTTCTGGTTTCTTGAAAAAGAATTATCTGATTCCTGTATGAAATTGTGTAAACGCTGTTTACAAAGGCCCATTTCTGATTTCTTTAAAGATATTTTACTCACGAAAATCAGCCTTCATAAATTCTCTTTCTGTATAGTTTAGATCTGAGGATTTCATCATTTTTACACATATTCGAATTTATTTATTGATGTAAATTCTGTCTTCTCGACTTGCATTTTCATTCTGTATACAAAGAACTTTATCACAGACACATACTGTTTAAAATTTAAAGCACATATCTTTCCGGACGCCTACTAATTTCTATTGATCAACTCACATCTTGACTTGAATTGAAACGGTGTACTCATGTCCATGTATGCCAGGAGTAGTGTTTGATCTCAGCATAGGAACCGGGTGGGGGTGGGGGTGGGGTCGGGGTGGGGGTGTTGGGTGGGTGGGTGGGGGTAAGGTGGGTATTTAATCACACACCCAAATTTCCTGGACTTTGTGAATCATATCTAGTATCTACACGAAAATAACCACATGCATCTGCATATTCTACATCATACAGGCGCACATAAAAACTGTATGATCTACACCATTTGCAATGCATAGAAAAGTTGGTAGCCGATGTAACTGACTGATTTAACGCTCAACAGGTTAACATCTTCCTCTCTGACATACATCCTCCTTTAACCCTTTATCCAACGTAACGCCCAAAACCGGCCAGCGCTATTCTCAAAAATCGCCCATTAATTTTCATCATTTTTTCATATTTTTATCTCCAAAACATAGGTTATGACCCCTCTTTGGAACGAGCTCGTCGAGCTCGTTCCAATGAGGGGTCATAACCTATGTTTTGGAGACAAAAAATGAAAAAAATTAGTTTTTCAAGAATTTTGTTTTCAAGTGTCGTCTGCTTTTCATGTTAGGTAAAGGGATAAACACCAAAAATTAACAGCACTTGAGAAGCGAGGAAATGAGCTCTCAGTAGTTCACATTTCACAAATGTTCCTGGTATCCCACACAGGACACAACGCGGGTCGTACCGGACGGGGATCGAACTCGGGACCTCTAGCGTTGAAGTCCAACAGTCTACCACTGAGCCACCGCGCGCCCTTGTGCCTTCCTAGAACATGCCCTACACAAATACACTCTAAAAGCAGTCAGGTTAAAAGTTATCCCAAATGAACTTAGTTGAGTGAACATAAACCCAATATGGACTTTCTGTTTTGTGATTCGAAAACAGGTGGATATTAACACCTTTGGACCCGAGGGATCCTTTTTCCGGCCCAGAGGTACGATTCTTCATAATTTCATTTATTTAACCCCAAATGAACTTAGTTGAGTGAACATAAACCCAATATGGACTTTCTGTTTTGTGATTCGAAAACAGGTGGATATTAACACCTTTGGAGCCGAGGGATCCTTTTTCAGGCCCAGAGGTACGATTCTTCATAATTTCATTTATTTAACCCCAAATGAACTTAGTTGAGTGAACATAAACCTAATATGGACTTTCTGTTTTGTGATTCGAAAACAGGTGGATATTAACACCTTTGGACCCGAGGGATCCTTTTTCCGGCCCAGAGGTACGATTCTTCATAATTTCATTTATTTAACCCCAAATGAACTTAGTTGAGTGAACATAAACCCAATATGGACTTTGTGATTCGAAAACAGGTGGATATTAACACCTTTGGACCCGAGGGATCCTTTTTCCGGCCCAGAGGTACGATTCTTCATAATTTCATTTATTTAACCCCAAATGAACTTAGTTGAGTGAACATAAACCCAATATGGACTTTCTGTTTTGTGATTCGAAAACAGGTGGATATTAACACCTTTGGACCCGAGGGATTCTTTTTCCGGCCCAGAGGTACGATTCTTCATAATTTCATTTATTTAACCCCAAATGAACTTAGTTGAGTGAACATAAACCCAATATGGACTTTCTGTTTTGTGATTCGAAAACAGGTGGATATTAACACCTTTGGACCCGAGGGATCCTTTTTCCGGCCCAGAGGTACGATTCTTCATAATTTCATTTATTTAACCCCAAATGAACTTAGTTGAGTGAACATAAACCCAATATGGACTTTCTGTTTTGTGATTCGAAAACAGGTGGATATTAACACCTTTGGACCCGAGGGATCCTTTTTCCGGCCCAGAGGTACGATTCTTCATAATTTCATTTATTTAACCCCAAATGAACTTAGTTGAGTGAACATAAACCCAATATGGACTTTCTGTTTTGTGATTCGAAAACAGGTGGATATTAACACCTTTGGACCCGAGGGATTCTTTTTCCGGCCCAGAGGTACGATTCTTCATAATTTCATTTATTTAACCCCAAATGAACTTAGTTGAGTGAACATAAACCCTATATAGACTTTCTGTTTTGTGATTCGAAAACAGGTGGATATTAACACCTTTGGACCCGAGGGATCCTTTTTCCGGCCCAGAGGTACGATTCTTCATGATTTCATTTATTTAACCCCAAATGAACTTAGTTGAGTGAACATAAACCCAATATTGACTTTCTGTTTTGTGATTCGAAAACAGGTGGATATTAACACCTTTGGACCCGAGGGATCCCTTTTCCGGCCCAGAGGTACGATTCTTCATAATTTCATTTATTTAACCCCAAATGAACTTAGTTGAGTGAACATAAACCCAATATGGACTTTCTGTTTTGTGATTCGAAAACAGGTGGATATTAACACCTTTGGACCCGAGGGACCCTTTTTCCGGCCCAGAGGTACGATTCTTCATAATTTCATTTATTTAACCCCAAATGAACTTAGTTGAGTGAACATAAACCCAATATGGACTTTCTGTTTTGTGATTCGAAAACAGGTGGATATTAACACCTTTGGACCCGAGGGATCCTTTTTCAGGCCCAGAGGTACGATTCTTCATAATTTCATTTATTTAACCCCAAATGAACTTAGTTGAGTGAACATAAACCTAATATGGACTTTCTGTTTTGTGATTCGAAAACAGGTGGATATTAACACCTTTGGACCCGAGGGACCCTTTTTCCGGCCCAGAGGTACGATTCTTCATAATTTCATTTATTTAACCCTTCACCTAACGTAACGGCCAAAAAGGGCCAGCGCTATTCTCAAAACTTGCCAATTGATTTGCATTATTTTTTCATTTTTTGTCTCTAAAACATAGGTTATGACCCCTCATTGGAACGTGCTCGTCGAGCACGTTCCAATGAGGGGTCATAACCTATGTTTTTGAGACAAAAAATGAAAATTATAGTTATTCAAGGATTTTTTTTGCAAGTGTCGTCTGCTTTTCGTGTTATGTAAAGGGTTAAGTACGATGCCTGCGAAGTGAATGAGTAGGGTGCTCTAATCGTTATTTTCAACGTGCAACCCAGCGGCTGTATTAATCAATGTACCTCCAAATATTGAACATTGACTCTTCCAATTGCTGTCATTGAACTGAAAGGGAAGACACAATCAGTGTTCTAAGAGTTAAGATTACTGCACTGAAGACTTAGGTGACAGTGATTACTCTACTGAAGACTATGCTTTCGATCCGTAGACTAATATTTGGGCGCGCTATGGTAGCCTAGATTTTAACTTAGAACAATATTAAGAAATATCTTTAAAATGTTTCTTTTTCAGATCCAACAGTCAGAATTCTTTCATATTTGGTATGCATCTCTAAGGAGGTCAGATTCAACTTTGTTCAAATTGAGTGCCTGGGTTAATATTTGGGCTCCCTATGGGAGCCCGAATTGGCCACGTAGCTGCAGAATTAGAAAATTTGTATTCAATACCCTCAAGAGGTGTGTAACTAAGATTAATACAAATAAGTTGTATCAAGGAGCTTCATAGGGGTCTCTACATTTAACATTATGATCAACTGAAGAAGCTCTACATTTTATGATAATCTATGATCCCACCAGAATCATCGAGTTCTGTTTGTAACTCGCAACTATACCAATCTTCGTTTATCCCAAATACGACTGGTCAGTGGAATAACCTACCATTATCTGTCAGAGAAAACTCATCCCACACACTAAAAACTAAAGTGTTAAAACTGACACTTTCAAGGTGTTAAACCCATTCTAACTCGTAGGGTTTGATTTTAACATTCAAAGTGCAATGCTTTAAGCACTTAGACATTACAATCGTCAGACATCTGAAACTTGAATGGATGGCACTTCCCATGTGTCAAGCATTGGTGGTTCTTCCAGAATCGTCCATAATTTGATTTGCGCTTGGTGGGTACATAATTAAAAGGACACAACGCAGATGACGCGGATCAGGCTCGAGAGTTCGAGCCTGATCCGCGTCATCTGCATTGTTTCCTTTTAAGTGTCGCGACATTACACTTGTCAAGTGGTATTATTGTAACACCTGTCAAGTTCTGGAATATCTAAACTTGCACAAAGTGCTAGTTCAGCACTTAATAAGTGTTAAATATAGCACTTCAAGTGTAGTTTTTAACACTTTAGTTTTTAGCGTGCAGAGTAATTTTACGACCTTCCAAAATGATGGCAATCTACGACCACCGACATTTTACGGCGGAGCTAAATCGCGGGCTGGTCAGCACTGTAGGTTACGTTTGTGATGCAGCAACCTTAACGCACATTTATGCAATAACCACTTATCACCTTCCACCCTCTGTGTTTGTGGTGTATGTGAGACAGTCGAGTATTTCGTGTTATATTGTCCAATACATGAACATGTACGCAGTACTACAATTGAATTACTCCCATCTTCTCTTGATCCTAATACTCTTCTATTTGGCTCGGAATTTCTTGATAATGCAGAAAACCGCTTTATATTTGAAGTTGTCCAGGATTTCATTGTACTTAGCAAACGCTTCTGTTAGTCGCAGCGATTACATGTCCTGTATGGGTACGTGTGCATCTGACTAGGTATAATGCTTGATTCAGTCGACACCAGCTGTTAATTTCTTTCTCGTCACTAAATAAGTATATTACTCATCTACCAACCCGATTCATGTCTGCTAAACTCAGATTACCAAGGAAATTCTTCTTTCTTTTCTTTTTTTCCTCTTTTTTAATTAAAGTTGGCTTCATCCTCATCTTTGTCTTCTCTTTGTTTCTTCTCTTGTTCTATCTCTACTTTTCTTCTTCCTGTTATTTTTCTAAGGGTTCAAACAATATTAGTCCAGCAAATGCCTCATGTTATTTTCTAATAAAATAGTCTATCCAACAAGGGAGACTATTTCCAAAAGCGTATAGCTTATTGTTGAATCCCTTGCATATATTCCTGAACTCTGTTGTCCTGTTACATTGTATACTATTAATTTCATGAGTTGTTCCTTTTTATCTGTTTGCGCGATGTATACAATTGTCACTTTCAGTAATAAATATTGTTTAAACTAACTGAAGAAAAGGCATGATGCCTGGATTATTTTTGTCACTCCTGAGGGACTCAGAGATTGACAGTGTATCCTATGGAGATGGATTGCTTAATGTAGACTCATTCTTGGACTCTGTTTATGTTGTGAGCTGTTCAAGATGAGTACTTCAGGCCCCGTGGTACCTCTCGTTATATATAGCATGAAAGGGATGCTATTCCTCGTTCGGTATTTCTATAGGTTTTGATAGACGTTCTTTGATTTTATTTGATATTTGTATAGTTTTTGTAGCATATGTTCGTGTCTGCACATTATTTTTACAGAGGTGCTCTATTTTATTTATTGTTTGTGGCAGACGCGCAGGACGTTTGTTTGATGTTTGTATAGTTTGTTAGAGAAAGTATATGATTCTGCTTGGGATTTGATTGATTTAAGTTGGTTTTTGTTTAGTTTGTGTCAGATGGGTTATGATTTTATTTGATATTTCTAAAATCTATGACAGGAATGCGTAACTTTATTTGCTCTTCCTATTGTTTATGACAGAAACAGCACCCCGAAAAGTAGAATCTTCACCGTCTGTTTGTGGTGGCACTGACGGGATATTGTCCCTTGGGCCACTGGGTGAAATCGAGTGGCCTATGGGCCAAAATCTTCTAGAGCCACCCGGAAGACTTAACCAGTGGCAAATTACAAAAAGCATCAGCTACAGTTCTCTTCTGCCTAGATGTGGCTGTGTTCACTTTAGCTCTTTAGCCAGAACTCAATTCTCAGCCAAACTTCCCAGACACAGCTTCCCAAAGATTTGGAATGAAATTGAAAACGACATCCGAGACCAACCTTCTCGACGTCTCGACGTCTCGACGTCTCTTTAAAAAGCAGCTTGTTCGCAAATATCTAAATAGTTACTCTTCTTGTGTAGCATGTTCGTACCGCATGTGCCCAGATTGTTGACCGAGTCATTGATTTATTCGCTAAAGTCCAAGAAGTGGGGCAATGCTTGTCCACAGCGGTAAAGCTTGTTGTCGTGTCTTTGATATGTCACGGGCCGCCTGATCAACATATGGAGTAAGTAAACTTACTAACTTATTGCAGGTCGAGGTCGTCTTCCACACCTATGTCTGTGTCTGGACCGCGGACCTCTAAGTTCCGAGGACCAGCGATGGACATGGATGTGGGAGACGGCCTTAGATATCTATCAACTGTACACGGTAAACAATCTTCTTGATATTAACTTCTAAAAAGTACATACTGCTCCTCAACTCAATTTTGTGGATAAACCCACTAAACACCCTTCTTATTATAAGTTAGCTCATCCAAAGCCGCATAATTATATTGACATCAGTAACTATTCTAATTACGGCTACGAGACCAGATACACAGACATTTATCATATTAGCCAAAGGCAAGGGTAAAGCTATTGACAAGAGTGTTTACTCCGACCAAGTGTGTTGTTTTTTAAATTGTATTTCGGGGGGTGTCAGGAAGACAGCCAATCTGGCTATGATCTCCCCCTACAATGTACCATTCCAATTTGTACAAAAAATATATTGTTTTAATTTATTCTTGTAAACTAGTATATTGTTAAATAAATATTCTATTCTATTCTATTCTATGGGTACTGCATATTGAGTAACTAAAACCTTTCTCGTGGTATGTTATGTAGTATTATTTATTTATTTATTTTTTATTTATTTATTTATTTATTGGTGTTTAAGGTCATATACTTATGCACAATGGCTAATCATGACCGTGAAAGTTTTACGGGTGGAGCAAGCCGGAGTACCCGGAGAGAACCACCGAGTAACGACGAGCAGCTGCCAGCTCCCCAACATCGTAACTCCGCACTGCAGCACAGGCAGGGTTAGATTGGTTGAAGACATGCGCAGCACCGACGTGCAGTACGCCTTAGTTCACGGTGTCATCGTGCCCCCATGTGGACAATCAGGGTTAAGTGCCTTGCCCAAGGACACAACGCAGGAGTCCGAATTGATCGCTCAGACGGTCACCCATCCAATGATTAACCTGGCTCGACGTTGCTTAACTTCGGTGATCTGACGAGAACCGGTTATCACAACGCCACCGCGCCCCCTGTTATGTAGTAGATAAGCAGGGTAACCAACCAAGGGAATTAACCGCCAAGCAATGACTGATCTTCTCGAATAGTCTTGACGTGAATTATTAGTGACCGCCGAGTCTCAACCTGCCAGATCACTGGTGTCATGGAATTGACGAACCTGCCCCAGTTTTCTCATTTATCTTACTCTTAATCTCTTTTTTCTCCTGCTCCTTAATCAGTTTAACAATACATGTATCTCTGTTGAATTACTCAAAACCATCAATTATTATATTGTAATCTTTACACTTGTAGACGACTTATATAAGCCCTACGCTTGATGTTGTATCCTGTTATTACAGATAACTACACAAACCTACAATACCTTCTATTATTCATGCATATTTTATAAATTATATTTGTTACATGTAATTACCAAGCATTATGCCTAGTCAGATGCACACGTACCCATACAGGTCAACAAATATTGTTTAATCCTTTAAATCCGAAAGGTCGCTTTTCCGGCCATGGTCACGATACATGTACAACCTGAATTCATAAAGTAGATAATTGCTCACTGAATTTGTGTGGTAGACCAATCAAGATTTTCAACGTGCAGCCCAAAGGCTGCACGTTGAAAATATTGAGTGATGTTCCCCCAAGTAACGAATATAGACTCTTCCACTTGATGGCTTTGAACTGGCATGGAATATACCATCAGGAGCCATACGGTTAAACTAAAAAGTAGAGCCCTGCGATTCTCAAATTTCGTGTTAACTCGAAAGCTGAATCGAATCAGGCTGAACATTTCAAATCGAATCAAATCTTGAATCGAATGTAAGCAGTTTTCAGGTTGTAGATATTGCAGCTTATTACAACAATAAATATTGTGAGTCTCCACTAAAGTATGTATGATATACAACAGCAACTCGCCTATTTGGGCAAATCAATCTATAAGTGGAATATTAACCCTCTGAACAATGGTGGTATCTTCCATATCAGTTCTTTGATAGCAACTGGAAGAGTCCATATTCATTATTTAAGGGTAGATCAATTAATATTTTCAACGTGCAGCCTTGGGGGCTGCACGCTGAAAATATTAATTGGTCTACCACACACGTGAACTTAGCATCCATCCTATGTAATGTTACTATAACGTATCATGGTATATCGTAGATGAAAACCTGTCGGCTGAGAATCATATCTCACAGGTTTGTCGAACATCATATTATCATCTACGAAATATCAGTAGATCATGATCGACGATGGGGTCGCGAATCAGTCCGCCCATGCGTTTGTTACCAGCTGCTTGGACTTCTGCAACTCTCTGATGTATGGCTGTAATTCCCTACTACAGAAGCTCCAACTTGTTCAAAACTGCGCAGCGAGGATCATTCTAAGAAGAAGGAAATCATATCACATTACACCCTTGTTATACCGCCTACACTAGCTTCCTTTTGAATAGCGTATCATATTCAAAATTCTTGTTTTAGTTTACAAATGTCTTAATGGGTTGGCCCCAATGTATCTTTGAAACATACTCCAGCGTTATACTCCTTCAAGATCTCTGAGATCACCCTCTTCCAATAAACTCTGTCATAACACTGGTAATCTTGTAATGGTAGACGATCGGGCTTTTTAGGTCGCTGGCCCTTTTCTCTGGAACACTTTGCCTGATCACCTGAAGTCGCCACTTACATACACGTCATTCAAAAAGTGTCTAAAAACTTATCTTTTTCAAAATGCATTTCCACGACCAGTCCCGTTTGAATGAATTCATAATGTTTATCAAGGACATATTTCACTGAGTATGCGTTTTATGTATGCATGTATTCATTCTTTTTCCACTTTGTGAAGCCTGAGAGCACTTTATGTGGATTCAAAGCTCTAAACTGTATTTATCATTAATATTTTATTATGTTTCTGAATGAAAAAAACGGCCGCTCGTGTTCAAACGGTTAAGAAACGGAATAAAGTTAGTTTCGGAAAAGGAACGTCCTTGAACTTTTCTTCTGTCACCACGTCTCTTGTACAGGGGACTTGATGATGGGAAAAGAGTTAAAAGCGAGAAACTTGGTAGGATTTTGTAAACAACTCGAAGATTCGAAAATTTCCATCAATACGATTTGTATCAAATCCTCGAATCGAATCGAATTTCGAATCTTTACATGGCTCTAACGAAGATGTTTACTAAAATCAGATTAACCCTTTACCCAACGCAGACGATATCAAAATTTATTATTTTAAATAAAATTTTTTTAAAATTAAAAAAAAAAAATTCAACAAAAATTTATCAAAATTTATTATTTTTAATATCATTTTTTTAAAATTTTTTCAAAAAATTTCAACAAAACCATATCATGTGACCCCTCGTTGGAACGAGCTCGACGAGCTCGTTCCAACTTGGGGTCACATGATATGGTTTTGTTGAAGTTGTTTGAAAAATAATATTTTTACAACTGCTGAATTTGCATATTACGCAGGCGGATGCGGGCGATTCGTTGTGTAAAGGGTTAAAACTAATTACACTTTATCCCATAAATGGCCGTTTATTCGAACTATGATATACAATTTCGGACTTTTGTGGTGGTGAATATGGTGTGATATGAACCTAAAAAAACTTATATTGACCGAGGCGTTAATTGTTTTATTATACAACTCAACGTTTGCTAAGCACCAAATTTTTGACACATCATTGTGAAATTTGCTTATATTTTTGATGGATATGATTGAGGAATGTATTGAGATGGTTTCCAGTGTTTACATAAGCTCTCTCGACAGGCAGGCTTTTCGTGACAGTCATGGAAAGCATGTACCCCTTGATTTTCATGATGTTTTCGTGTACTCTCTACATGTACATGACAGGTGTTGGGTATTCAATCTTCATTTCAACACAAACCCTTGTGATTTAATGATTGAATGTGGCAAATGCAAATGTACAGTACTTTTCCACATATCCACAGTGGTTGTGGAAAACCGTGGGCAAATTACCTTTCAACTGCCCACAGAAATTTCTGTGGACAGATATTTTCCTAGACCGTGGGCATTCTGCCTACTTGCCCAAGGAATTAGTAACTAACACGGCAATTCCCGTGGAGTCCACATGATCTGACTTTTTATTACAATACTATAATATTTATGTTACATAATTTTTCTACACGATTGCAATAAGAATAAAAATCTGTTAACATCGGAACGAGGTCAAAATATCAGAATAGTTTCTATTCTCCCCTGTCACGATAAATTACCGGGATAATCCAACTAACGAAAATGCAGAAACTAAAAAGCTTGTGGACCATGTGATATTTATCTACTAATCTGTTTGCCATTTGTTAACCCTTTTCCTAACGCTAGGAGTAGACGACACTCGTGAAAAAAATTCTTGTGTAACTAAAAGTTTTCATTTTTTGCTTCCAAAACATAGGTATGACCACTCATTGGAACGAGCGTGACGTGCTCGTTCAAATGAGGTTTCATAACCTATGTTTTGGAAGCAAAAAATGAAAATATGAAATAGATTGAACGGCGATTTTCGTGCATAGCGCTGGCCGGTTTTGACAGTTACGTTAGGTAAAGGGTTAAATAAAAAAGGAGGGATATTTCCACCAATTATGGATTTATATTCACCAAATAAGGCCTCTCCAGTTCCTCCACACGGCGTCATTTTTATCTTCCGTTTCTTCCACAATGTGCAACGCATCTCTATGAAAAAATAGGGGGAACGCCGAGGGCGCCTTTGACGGGAAGTTTACCCAATCATTTATACCCATGTTGCCTCTTCAACTCCAAGCATTGGTTACTGGGTCATAATCCACCAGTAAAGCAGGGCTTGTTTACCACAATGAACAAGCACTGCCTCCCTTCCCGGGATCCCCACGGGGGTCGGCCCATTACAAGTGGGATAAGCACATTTCCAGTATTCGCTTACGAATACCTGATGTTGGTTTTTAACCCTACCCCCGTCGATATTAATGAAAGTTAAACCCCAGTGGTCTGAGTTGAGAGGGCAAGAACACAAATCGTTTGAAGTTTTTAATCCTTTCAAACGCTACTGTATGTAGTATACACATGCCACTAACTTCTGTAAAACTACTTCTGAAGGATTATAGCAGGTCATAAATCATGAACACAAGTGCACCATTAATTGCCGATTAACATAAGTCAATCAAGTTAATTAATTTAATCATTGATGAATAACAAACAATCTTGCAGAACTATAAATAACAACCAAGAGAATAAAAATGTTTGGTTTATATTTTTCATTCTTTCACTTTAACAATTAAATATATACAGTTAAAGAGAAGTGACCCTCCCCCCCCCCCCGAAAATTAACTCAAATGAGGCCGCCGCCACAGAATGAAATATCTCAACAAGGCAACGCCAAGCGTGGCATATCCCCCAGCAAATATCAATGAGGGGAGGGGGAGTGGTGGATTTTAAAAGCTGAAATGCAAGTTGGCAAACTGAAAAGATGATTCTCAATGAGGTCGCTGTAAGTCGTAGAAAAATGCAATCAACAGTATTTAAGTGACTGAGGTTTCATGAAAAGAAAATTAGAATTTGAGATGAAAAAGACGGAAACCAAAACATCGAAGATTTTCAAACTCCTAAAGGGGCATAACTCCAGTAAAATTTAACAGACCGAACCTGAATTTGAACATGTTCTGTATTTTGACAATAGTAATAAACAGATTAAATTTGAACTGATCGGTCCAGCCAAACAATTATAATTGGATGGAAACCAAAACCTCGAAGATTTTCAAAGTCGTAAAGGGGCATAACTCCAGTAATTTTTGTCATACCGAACCCCAAATCGAACTTGATCGAGATATTGTGGTACTTAACTCAAGTACAAAAAATTGGAAACATGCCTTCAGCCAGTTGCAAGTTATACCATAAACGAACAAAAACTAATAAAAAATCAACAAACAAAGGGCCATAACTTGGTAAACAAACATTCGACAGAACTCATTTAAGAACTTAATCGAGATATTGTAGTACTAAACTCACATACCAAAAATGAGAGCCATAACATAAACATGAACAAAGTTATTGCATAAACGAAGAATTTGGTCGGACGCACGGACACACGGATGCGCAGACGCACGCACGGACGCACGAACGGAGGTCTTTGCTATATCTCTTCCCTGCAGGGGATAATAAAACCATGCAAATATAGATGTCATGGGGACCGACTGATCAAGCCAGTCCCACTGATATCCAAACCACAGTCCTATAGCCTCCGCTATAGGAGGCACCTGCACTCGGTTTTTTTCTTCAGAAGCCGCCTCAAACCTTCATTTATCGCCTCAATCACTTCCTTGAACATCTGGGAATGTCTATACTCAGGGAAAAACTTAATAACATATTGTTCTAAAATCCGTTTCTTTAATGGCTCCATTTCTGTTTTGTGGGTTATGCCACCGACCCTGTAACTATATTTGAACCGTAAATTGTCAGGGCCAAACAATTCGGGGAAGAGTTTTTCAGTTACCTTTTTCGCAAAATTTTCTTCTCATCTCGATGCATTATAAATTGTAAAAAGAGTGTCATTGTCTAGCATATCATAATTTCCTCTTCTATCCCAAGCATTGGTTACTGGGTCACTAGTAAAGTAGGGCTTGTTTACCACAATGAACAAGCACTGCTTCACTTCCCGGGATCCCCACTTTTTAGTGAATAATACCCAAGTAATTTATCGATAGTTTCAGGTTAAAAAAGCGAAATTAATTTGACGATGCATTTTTATTGTACGCTGAACTATCAGAATTACTCCGAAATTATCCACTAAAAGGTGGGACTTTCATATTGCACTTTTTAGTGAATAATTCCGAAGTAATTTATCGATAGGGTCAGGTTAAAAAAAAACGAAATTAATTTGACGATGCATTTTTATTAAACGTTGAACTATCAGAATTACTCCGAAATTATCCACTAAAAAGTGTGACTTTTATATTGCACTTTTTAGTGAATAATTCCGAAGTAATTTATCGACAGGGCCAGGTTAAATAAAACGATATTAATTTGACGCTGCATTTTTATTGCACGCTGAACTATCAGAATTAATTTGCCTGAATAATTTTTAAAATTATTATCAGAACCCGAAAAAGGTTCAAGGCCTGGGGGTGCTGTTGTGATTAGCCTCTTTCTGCATAAATATGTGACCTTAAACACAAATAAATAAATAAATAAATAAATAAATAAATAAATAAATAAATAAATAAATAAATAAATAAATGGGCCTGAGTACTGGGCGCTAATTTTCCCGGGCTGATGTTCCTTTGTCAAAATATTTCCAGGCCGAAAATTCTAGAAGCCAAATGTTCCCCTTCCCGCCGAGCTTAGAGTTGTCAACGAAAGCGAACGAATTGTTCAACAGTCGATCGAAAATCAGATTCGGTTTAACAGAAAGATCATATCAATACATAATTTCATATCAGCGATATTCCCAGGTGTGCTTTTTTATTTTCAACTATTTTTTGCGTTTTGTACACATTGTTTTCAAAGCACTCGTTCGCAATCGACATGGGTTTGCCACTGTATATCTTGTTTTCACAGTGTGGGTTGTGCTATTCACTTTTCAGATTGGGAAAATGTGACGTAATTTTGACAAGTTATCAATTTTTTCCTTTTTGTAAACACAAAAATTACCATATACCTGTGCTTGCAAATTGAAATGATAAAGAAATAAATATTTTTAAACAGAGTCCTATTCTATCAAGACGTGTTAAAAATTACTTCCAGTTACATTTCTGTGAGCAGCCCTGTTTCGGATAAATTATGTGGACACTGCCGTCCGGTATTATCATCGTTCAGTAATCTTTTCCATAGAACTCCACAGGCTTTTGCCCACAGAACTACATGCCCACAGAAGTTCACAGAAACTGGTATCAAACTGATTTCTGTGGAAAACCAGTGCGCGCCCACTGTGGACATGTGGAAAAGTGCCCGCCCACGGCGACTGTACTGTAAGAAGACACGTGTCTGAAGCAGAAATGTGGCGTCTGTAGGGATGGTGTAGCAAGGGGCTACCAATCGTCAGGTTGGTGAAGCACTTGGTGTGCACCATACGGTGATCACCAGAGCCGTGGCAGGATTTTAGCAGTATGGCACACCAGTAAGACGGCATGGTGGTGGCAGAGACAGGGTAACATCTGCAGCTGAAGACCAGTTCTTGATCATTCAGGCCCATAGAAACCACTTTGCCACAGCAACCCAGCTTCGCAGTGACCTTCGGAATGCATTCGGGGTAAATGATTCGACGCAGACTACCCGGGCAAGGTTGCACGAAGGTGGTCTCCGATCGAGAAGACCATGTATTCGAATTCCGCTGTCTCAGAACCACAGCCAGGCACGATATCATGGACTGGCCAGCAAGATTCCCTGACTTCAATCCAGTCAAACATGTCTGGAATGAGTTGCAGCTTGCAATTTCAGCCCGTCCAGTCCAGCCAAGAAGTGTCCAGGAGCTTGGTGCCATGCTGGTCCAAGAATGGAACAACGTCCCACAAAGGACCGCAGGATCCTGATTGGTAGCACCAGAAGGCGTTGTCAAGCTGTAATTACCAGTAGTGGGTCTCATACACTACAGTGAATCCATACCAGTTCGCTCCGTCAACTTTTTGTCAAATTTGAAAAATTCCTCTTTTACCCATAATATTCATTTTCGATGGTATATCGTATTCAGAAGCTAAAAAATACTGTCAAACACAAATAAAATCTTAATTTCTGTACTTAAATCATTAAAGGTATAATTGAATACAGAGTATGTACACTTTTCATAACAATATTTCAACTAAAACGTAAAACAAGTAGTTGGATATATTTGGTGCTTAGCAAACGTTGAGTAGTATATATACAGCATCCTCAAAAAATCTTCTATTTGTCAATTAAACGTTCAATTATATCAACCAGAAATACTTTAATCATATGACTCGTCCGTTTTCTTCACTTTAAAACATTTAATATTTTGTTTTCATATTAATCAGTGATAAATAAAGCCTTCGGTCAATTTCATTGGTCCGTTTGAAATCTAGACAATTTGATTGACTGAACACAATACAACTGGGCCACATTTTCATAATTTGCATAATTAGAGTTGGGAGCTTTCATTGGTCAATTTCAAAACTGGACAATTTGATTGGCTAAACAAAATACAACTGGATGACATTTGCATAATTTCAGTAGGGAGAATTTACGTTATTTGTTCTATATAGGGTGGGTTATATTGTATTAATCTTTTACCTACAGGAAAAACGCCGTTCATTTTTTTTTATATTTTCACTTTTTGCTTTCAAAACATAGGTCATGGCCCCTCATTGGAACGAGCTCGACGATCTCGTTCCAATGAGGGGTCATAACCTATGTTTTGGAAGCAAAAATTGAAATATTTTAGTTATAGGAGGATGTTTTTTCCGAGTGCTGTCTGCAACTTAAGTTAGGTGATGGGTTAAAAAGTCACACTAAGTGGCTAATTTGTGCGTGTGTATGTCATATGATAAATAGAATATGAAATGAGTGTTTTTCTCATATAATATTTATGAAACTCGTCCGAATTTTCCGTTTGGGCTCGCCAGAGGCTCGCCAAAACGGAAAATTCTTAGACTCGTTTCATAAATATTATATGAGAAAAACACTCATTCCATATCCTCTATTTATTTTACAATAAAATATAACATAAAACTAAACGATGTTATAGAGATTATGTTCATTGAAATAGAACTAGGGAGGGGGATTCCAAGAGCTATATTTAGAAAGTTGATATTCACTGGAACAACTGTGTACATGGATTTTCAGTTCCAGCCACGTGCATAACATTCAGCCAATAGAAATGAGGTTATTATGAAGTATATAATAAAAGCCTTGGATAAATTTTTGCTTTAATTACCTAGTAGGGTGATAAATTTTCCCTGTATGTTTAACATTGAAGGAATGTATTCCTTTAGTAGAGACGGACTTGTTGACCTCTGACCTCTACCGCATTCATGTTGTCGTGACCTGTTTTACGCTTGTGGGAGACATAATGAACCGACGTTTATGAAACGCTGACCGTCGCTTAAATGTTTAGTTTAAGAAAATATGACACATTTCAACTCTGCCTAACAATAAAACGAGCAACACTTAAAAAATAAAACACATATTAAATCAATCAAAACCATTCGTTGAAAAGCATACAAGTTCGATTGTGAAAGGCGGGGGCATGATGATTGGTGTTTCATTTTTCAAATTTGGAAACTGTAAATAACCGTGTCGTCTGCTCAGTTCAATTTTTATTTTCTGTAAAGCTTTTTAAAAATATTACACAATTCCAGTAGAAGACACGACACATTGTTCATTTAATAAAGTATTTTTGCAAGTTTAGCTCAAGTTTGTAGGGGAATTATTTTCGACAGAAATGTATCACTGCGCCTTGTTTATTTTTGGCAATTTTACTTGTCAATCGAATTGGACCAATGTGTTCCTCACTTCTCGCTGTGTTTTGTAGCGATTAACAGCATGATTTCGCCGCGACTGCCATGTAAAAGATTTATTGGTTGAACAAAATAAACGTACAGTGTTTTCTAGAAAAAGTAAAATAATATTCTACTCGTAGAATTAAGAATGAAGTCGACTCTTAGTTCTACTCGTAGAATAAATGTTTTATTTGAAACCGCTATCCGTTTATTCTATATATATAAGAGGCCGCGGGACCGGGGGCGGGGGCCGGGGGGGGGATGCTTCAGCCCCACTACTTTTTGTGCCGGGCCATCTTTTTTTTGTATGCATATATTTTAACACAACCAATGACTGGTGAAACGGGGGCGGATCCAAAGCCTCCCCCATATTTTCGCCAGCTATGTTTCTCTCGTACTGGTTTTGAGGTAACTGGCTGCAAACGCTAATCCCGAATCAAATGGTTTCGCGTGCCGAAGGCCCGCAGGGACGGTTTGGGGAGCAAGCCCCTTTCGACCCTCTTTAGCTGTAGAATTTTGTAGTGTCAGACCGTGGTAAAGGAGGAGAAGTTGTGGGTTGTTAGCGGCGCTTATGTCGTTTCTGCTTCTTTTTCAGAGGTGGAGGTTTGGAAGGAGAGACAGTGGTAGTTGGTGTTGTTGGTGGGCTGCTAGCTGGCTGACCTGGATGGAATGGTCTAGTCCGAGCTGCATTATGTGATGTTGCTGGTGATGTCTGTGGTGGTTCTGCCTGTTGTGCTGCCATATTTATGTTGTTGATTTGCCGGCTAAGGTTTGCGAATGCTACCCTTAGTACTTCATCTTGATGTTCTCTTTCGATCCTGCGCTCTTCGGCTTCTCTTTCGTATTTGTCTTCCGGGCTTTCCAAGTCCAGGCTCTTTGGCGCTGAAGGGAGAGGCGAGTGGGGGTCAGGAAGTGGCAAGAGGGCAACTTCCAATTCCCTCTCAGTCTCCACAGGACTGTCCGCATCCGACAGTTCTGGCTGCAAACGCTAAATGTATGCAGACTGTTAAAAAATCGTAATCTTACAGATATACAAATACCAAATCCACCCCAGACAAGATAATCGACAGACAGTATAACTGCTGTTAACGCCTGGTAAAGCATACAGGTGAGGTATATTTATCAGCTTTGGTCGTTGCGACCAAAGCTGATAAATAGACCTCACCTGTATGCTTTAACGACGTTTTTAATGGCTCTCAAAGTGTAAAATCTTTCAAATACGTCGCCTGAAAAATCTCAAATTATCCGTCCAGATGCATGGAAATGGGAGTTTTGGGACCCTGGAATTTAAAACGATGACTATCCATCGCCCGATCCGCCGCCCCTAATATATCACATACATATCGAGTTTTGTGGCACCAAGAAACGCAAATGAGATACAGGGGACGATTGGAAAGGCACTTTGTCATGTTTCATTTTTGTGACATACGGAATGACAAAGATATGAACAGGTTAATGATTGAATGAATAATACAATACCAACAGAGATAGCACTTGTTAACATGACAAATAGTGAGTCGTGCATTGCGTTTTGACTAAATTACTATTCTGTTGCTATTTAAAACCCCTGAAGAAAATTGTGAGATTGAATTTTCTCAGTAAGTATCATTATCAGAAAGAAGTTATGCAAAACAGTTCTGAAGTATTTGTTATTTGACAATCTCTTCCTAATAAGGACTTTAGATAAATTAAAATGTCACGTTGTAAGCGGAAATAAAATTTCAAGGGTTCCTTCCCATAATTGTGTTTACAAACCAACATGCTGCACATTCCCTGACGTCATTGTTCACCTTATTAGTAAAATATAGTGGAGTAATTGTATCCGTGTCTGTGCGTTAATCTACGCGTTACGACCATAGTAAGGCTATAAAATTCTGTACATATGGCTTGTGCATGAACAATATTTCAGCCAATGGACCTCCGGGTAACCCGGAAAGTCCATTGGCAGAAATATTGACGTGTTTGCTATGAGTAACCAGGAGAACCTACCATGCTTTGGATGCCGTTCAATATTGCAATTGGGCGCAATTTCTACGCGCAATTAAGCCTAGATAAGCGCACAGTACGTGACAGGACTTCTAGTTTTAACTGTATTAGATAAACCCGTTTCCTGCCGACCGCGACACTGGTTGAATACAAGCTCTCAGGCCACCAGTCTACTTTTGAAATCGACTCTGTTATGGACTGGAACCAGTGTAGCCATTAAATAGTCCATCGTTTAGATACAATCGTCTGCATATTTCAGGTTCGCTTTTCTGACCAACGATTAAATCTAAAAATATACCTTAAACATTCATTAGGAATGAAGATTCAAAACAGCCGTAGTTTTATAATCATGCAGTACAGTTCCATTAATTGGGCTAACATTTTGATGTTCTCAAGGTGAAAGTAATAGTTATTAATTGGAATATCTATAATTGTAGCACGAATGAACTTCCGTATATCTCTGTGAGTGAAGAAACGCCACACGACATCAACGAGAGTCTACGCGCAAACGCCACGAAAACTATGTAACGGGTGACTTCAGAGTTTCGCTCGAATATTTTATCATGATGTTCTGTGGGTTTTGGAATGCGCAGATCAACAATATCTTCTGATTTCTGAAGGAGCTGGATTAAGCTATTTTTCATCGTTTAGTCAGGCGATACATTTACAAATGTATAATGAACTGTTATTAAATGTCCTCACACACAAGCATAAATATATATTTTCCTTTTACCCAACGTAACGGGAAAAACCGGCCAGCGCCATTCTCAAAAATCGACAATTAATTTTCATTATTTTTTTTCATTTTTTGTCTCAAAAACATAGGTTATGACCCCATGTTGGAACATACTCGTCGAAAATTAGTTATTCAAGAATTTTGTTTGCAATGAAAAAAATTAGTTATTCAAGAATTTTGTTTTTGCAAGTGTCGTCTGCTTTCCATGTTAGGTAAAGGGTTAAACGACAGATTCGGCAGTAAAGGTGATCTCGTATTGAACAGTTTTACGGGCGGAGGAAGCCTGAGTACCCGGAGAGAACCACAGAGCAACGGAAGCAACTGTCAGACGCCCCCGCGTACTAACTCCGTAGAAGCAGGGTTAGAATTAGTTGAACGCATCAACATGCAGTACACCTTAGTGCACTATGCCTTCACGTGAGCAATCGTGATTAGTGCCTTGTCCAGGCACAATAGAGTTACCGCTGGTCACGATTGACCCGAGACCGTTCGGGTTGAAGGCCAATCCTATAACCGTTGAGTAACCCCGCCCCTGAGTACATTTACAGGACCTTCATGCCATAAACTCCATGTATGGTAATTTGCCACCAGTAAAAGTGCAAGAATAAAAATTAAAACGTTCACCAGGTACTTTAGAGACGGAAATGTGTTCTAAACTAACTTTTTTTCCTTGATTTGCACAATGTTACTTCCGTCGTACATTCAATAACATGTTATTCCGAGACTCTGTCTTCAGTTCAGGAAGCAGGATTTGATTAACCCTTTACCCAACGTAACCGCCAAAACCAGTCAGCGCTATTCTCAAAAATCGCCAATTAATTTTCATTATTTTTTTCATTTTTTGTCTCAAAAACAAAGGTTATGACCCCTCGTTGGAACGAGCTCAACGAGCTCGTTCCAACGAGGGGTCATAACCTATGTTTTTGAGACAAAAACTGAAAAAAATTAGTTATTCAAGAAATTTTTTTGCAAGTATCGTCTGCTTTTAATGTTAGGTAAAGGGTTAAATTGATAATTGGGAAAACGTAGATTTTCTCACGCTCAACACTGGAATGCATTCCAACCCTTTAATGGCATGTTGTCCCAGACTCAGCTAAGGGCGCCTCTGCAACGAAGCGTTAACAAGGACTTGATGCAAGCTTAGATCAACAAAATACGAGATTCGGCAATCAGATGCAAGTCTAAATTATAAGAAATCAACCGTGAACCAGAGAAACAGAATTTACTGCAACCAGTAAATTCGAGTCTGTGTGAAGATTGCGAAGGCATTAGAACATAATTTTATAGAAAAAAGAATTTATGGAGACTTATTTGCTGAACTAAAACATCTTTAAAGAATTCAGAAATAGGTTTTTGTAAACGGCATTTAAAGATTTTTATACAGGATTCAGATAAAAAATTCTAAAAAAAAGGAACTAACTTCACTGTATAGCATTAAAGATTGTTATATAAAGGAACCAGCAATGGATATTTTAAATTATTTTTCATGTATAATGCACGTATGAACTTCTTCAAAGCATTGGGGGTCAAAAATGTGATTGCAGCAATTCTGAAAAATGCACTCAATGACTCCTGGGTGACCCCAGCGACCTTGACCCATAATTTGAACCTCCATTGACTTTCGACTCATTCAGTGTTGGTCCCGGGTACATGGGCCATACTATGCTTGAGATATAAGCATGACCCACTTTCAAAATTTCTGGCCACCCTCACATATTTGAGTGCAACATTGCATGTATGAACTTTGGAAATGTGTTAGGGGGTAAAAAATTTCCAGTAATTCTGAAAAATGCACTCATTGACCCCTCTGTGACCTCAGTGAGCTTGACCCATATTTCAAAACCTCCATTGTGTTTTGACTCATTTAGTGTTGTCCCAGGTTCATACGTCACACCATGCTTGAGATATCAGCGTGACCCACTTTAAATATTTTTGTCCACGCCCACTTTTTGCAGTGCAAAAATTGTTGTATCAACTTCAGGAATGCATTAGGGGTCCAAAATGTGATTTCCAGCAATTCTGAAAAATGCACTTAATCACCCATGTGTGACCTCATTGACCTTGACCCACGTTTTGTATCTCCATCGAGTGTCGATTGATTTGCTGTTGGTATCAGGTCCATACATCATACCATGCTTGATGTATGAGCGGGCCCACTTTCAAAATATTTGGCCACACCCACTTTTTTAGTGCAAAAATGGATATATGAATTTCTGGAATGCATTAGGGTGTCAAAAAGTGTGATTTCCAGCAATTATGACAAATGGACTCAATGACCCCTGGGTGACCTCAGTGACCTTGACCCATATTTTGAATCTCCATCGAGTGTTGACTCATTTGATGTTGATCCCAGGTCCATACGTCATACCATGCCTGAGATATGGGCGTGACCCACTTTCAAAACACCGTTACGGACACCCCTAAGCCTGAAAAATAGGTGGTCGAGAACTTGTGACTGTCTATCAGTATGCCAAAAATCAGCGAGATAGATTAATGCGCTTTGGAGTTGTCGTGCGGACAAGGAAGCGCTTAGAAAACAGAAGATGAGAGAATAAGAAGAAAAAAAGAAAGAAAAAGAAACCATACAAAAACAATAGTCTGTGTGTTTCACACAGACTAAAAAGAAAAGGGAACCATACAAAAACAAAAATTTGTGTGTTTCACACATATTAATAAATACTTTTCTCACTCGTTGGAAGTGAAGCTGTGCGTGTTTATTGTGGTTATCAGGCGCATCTAACCTGATAAAATAGGTCCAAGTCACTGTCACCAAATGCTTGGGATGAAAGTCCTCTAAAATGGGCAACATGGGTATAAACGATTGACTCATCTTGGCATTGTCTTCATGTTGTGGTCACGATAAGCCACTGTACCGAAATATGTGACTTAAACGCCAGTAAGAAATTAAACTAGAGAAACAGAATTTAATACATCCAGTAAATTCACGGCTGTGTGAAAAGGGTTAAAGTATCAGGAAAAAAACTACATAGAAAGAGAATTTATGGAGGCTTATTTTCGAGAGTAAAATATTTTGTAAACAAATCAGAAATGGATTTTCGTTAACAGTATTTACAGATATTTATACATGAATCAGAACAATTTTTATAAGAAACCAGAAAAGGCATATATGTGCACACAATTCAAAGGATTCGATCAAGGAATCAGAAATTGACATTACTGGCTCTGCCATTTATTTGATTGATGAGACACATGGATAATCTTCCGAACTGCATAAGTTGTTAAGAAATGCAAATCTTAATAGGTCTGAAAAATATGTACTTAATCACCTCCGTTGACCGCATTGAGGAGGACCACATTTTGAACCTCCAGCAAGTTTCAACTCATTCGGTGAAGGTCCCATGTCTACAGGTCATACCTGAAGTATGAGCGTAAATCACCTAAAAAATATTGGCTCCACCAACTCCAGATCTGCCATGTTTGTAGATGATAGCAAATATTCGTATTAGCTAGAAAATGTTAAGGTACATGGCACCGCTGGAAATATATTGCGAGTAAAAGAATTCAGTAATGTTGGAATATAGACGTAAAAAGGCATTAAAAGACCTTCAAGAGCTTATCTGAGGACTTATTGGCATTGGCAAAATACCGAGGTCCCATCAATGCCCATGTGTGTTTATCATTATTCCTGCATTGCAAAAGTAAAATTTTAGGAATACACGTTAAGATATTGAGAGGGTTAAAACAATCACTTTAAATACTCCAATTTAACCCTTTAAAAACGAGCCCATTCAAGCAAAAATGAAAAAAATAATGACAATTGAATGGAAATTTCTGTGAATAACGCTGGCTGGTTTTCGCCGTTATGTTGGGTAAATGGTTAAGATTGTCTTACTTTAGAACGTTCACCTGAAAAGGTGTCCCATTCAATAAAATTATATGTTACAGAAAGGAAAGCGTAAAAACATTCTGCAGCCATGAGTTATATGAAATGTGTTTGTTCTCACATTGAGGTATTAAGAGGATTAAAAACAGACCATTCAAATATTCCATTTCATTACCTTATAACAGTGATAGATGTTTCGAGAAAGCTGCACACCACTCCATCCCGAAACCTGTCGATCCTGAGTTATGATTGAGAATAAGTAAATTTTAAAAATGCTTTGAAATGTGAAGGGTTCTTTATTCAACATGGTTTGAGAATTCATTTTGTAACATGGTATTAAATAAAATACAATGCACTTTCTCTCTGACCTCTTTGTTTATGGCTATTGGCTATTGATTCAGTGAACTCATTTGCCAGTACAGTCTATCAGTATAACAAAAACATTAAAATAGGATTGATTGTATTCAGGTTATTATGTTGACAAACAGGCATAGAAGACAGAAATATTACAACTACACCATCAAGGTGTGCCTTCTATGAATGTTATTTGTTTATTTATTTATTGGGTTTAACAACACCTTTGACAGCCACTGTCACCTTGTGTCGGACAGTTTAATGGGTGGAGGAAGCCGGAGTACCCCGAGAGATCCACCTAGCAACAGCGAGAAACTGTCAGGCTCCCCACTCAGACTGACTCCACACAAGCAGGGTTAGCATTGGTTAAAGACAAGTACACCATCGACGTGCAGTACGCGTTAGTGCACAATGCCACTGTGCCCCCAAGTGGGCAATGCCCAAGGGCACAACACGGACCTTTCGATTTGCAGCCTTCACCTCTACCTACTGAGCCACGACGTCCCTTATCAAATAGTTTTAATGAATCGGAAATAGGTTTTAGTTAACAGTATTTGAAGATTTTCATTCAGGAATCGGATCAATTTTCAAAGAAACCGGAAAAATGCATATATGTGCACAGCACTCAAAGGATTCGATCATGGGAATGCATTAGGGGTCCAAAAATTCGATTACCGGCAATTCTGAAAAATGCACTCACTGATCTCTGGGTGACCTCGGTGACCTTGACCCATATTATGAACCTCTATCGAGTGTCGACACATTTGGTGTTGGTCCAAGGTCTATTCGTCATGGCATGCTTGAGATATGAGCGTGACCCACTTTCAAAAATTTTGAGCACATCCACATTTTTCGTGTAAGAATGCATGCATGCATGAAGATCAGGAATGCATTAGGGGGTCAAATAATGCGATTTCCTGAGTAATTCTGAAAACTACTCTCAATAACTCCTGGGTAACCTCAATGACCTTGACCCACATTTTGAACCTCCATTTCAGTTTCGACTCATTTGCTGTTAGTCCCAGGTTCATATGTCATATCATGCTTGAGATATGAGCGTGACTCACTTTCAAAATATTTGGCCACGCCCAATGTTTTCGTGTAAAACTGCATGTATGAAATTTGGGAATGCATTAGGTAGTCAAAAAATGTGATTTCCAGGAATTCGGAAAAATGCACTCAATGACCCCTGGGTGACCTCAGTGACATTGACTCATATTTTGAACCTCCATTTGGTGTTGGTCCCATTCCATACATCATACCATGCGGCCAAAAATGTGATTTCCAGCAATTCTGAAAAAATGCACTCAATGACCCCTGGGTAGCCTCAATGACCTTGAACCATATTTTGAATCTCCATCGAGTGTCGACTCACTTGGTGTTGGTCTCAGGTCCATACGTCATACCACGCCTGAGGTATGGGCGTGGCCCATTTTCAATATACCCCTACGGACACCATTAATGCCCCAAGAATCTGAAAAAACATAGGTTGCCGAGAACTTGTGACTGTCTATTAGTATACCATAGATCAGCGAGGTAGGACAATTCGTTTTCGAGTTATCGTGCAGAAAAGGAAAAGGAAGCGCAAAGAAGACAGAAGATAGTGGAATATGAAGAATAAAAAAAAAGAAGAAAAGAAACCGTACAAAAACAATAGTCTGTGTGTTTCACACAGACTAATTAAAGTGTAACGCAACACTCTAAAATCAGTTGGGTTGAACATTAACCCAAATCACATGAGTTTAGTGAATATTGACCCAATTCCCTCACAAAAAAGTACCATGGTAAACCATGGTAAATCTCAAAATACCCTGGTAATACCATGGTATTACCAGGGTATTTTGGGATTTACCATGGTTTACCATGGAACTTTTTTTATAAGGGTTTGGTTGATATTCACTCAACCCAGTTGATTTGGTTCGATTTTTAACCCAACTGATTTTAGATTGTATTATGGTTGAAGCAATGTTCGACGACTCTGTTCAGTTATAATTAGTTTGAACAAAATTTATTGGAACATATTACATTTGCTGTATACAGAATGGAATACTTATACAAAACTTAGTAGTATACAATATTACATAGCATAAGAATAGAGAAGATACATTTTAAAGGAGGGATTCTACAGAAAGCTTAGAGCTTATTTGGGTTGTCTCCCTAACTCTTGGATAAACTGACACAGGAAGATGGTTAGGATAAATAGTTAGACTCACGCATCGTCACCTTGGAGGCAGATGAAATTTAGTAAGCAGCCCGCCTAACTAGATCGAGTACCCACTGTCCCTCACTGAACCAAGGCACCGCGTCCACCACGCAAGCAGTCACCAGACACGAGGGAATGATGACTCATGGTCAGACGGGTCGATGCCATTTCCCCGACAGATTTAAGAAAATACGGTTTAATACACACACAAGTAATCACTAACGCAGAAGCGCACAATCCACATTGACTGGGAGAAGGGGTAGATGGAGGGGCAGGTACGGGACTAAGGTTTGCTCTATCCGAATATGAAAGCAGTTCAGTAAGAGTCGAACCCTCATAGCTGACGCTGCGTGAGATTGTTTAAACTTGCCCTGTAGAAGAAGAGGGAAGAAATAAAGGGAATGATGAAAAGATATAGAAAAGAAATGAATTGTATAATTACGCTGATGAAGATGAATACAAATAATAGCGTGTTGACCCAGACTCAGCTGAGGTCGCTTCTGCAACCGTACTTTGGCAAAGACTTGGCGCGCGCTTAACCCTTTACCTAACGAATCGCCCACATTCGCCCGCGTAATATGCAAATTCAGCAGTTGAAAAAATCTTATTTTTCAAAATATTTCAACAAAACCATATAATGTGACCCCTCGTTGGAACGAGCTCGTCGAGCTCGTTCCAACGAGGGGTCACATGATATGGTTTTGTTGAAATTTTTTGAAAAATTTGAAGAAATGATATTTAAAATAATACATTTTCATATCGTCTGCGTTGGGTAAAGGGTTAATAGACCAACAAAATGTCAGCTTCATAGATCAGATATAAGTTGAAATTAAAATAGCTCAACAGAGAATTCAAGTGTAAAGCTAATATGGTTGAAGCAAATTTTCACAAATCTGCTCAGTTATAGTTACGTTGCTGAAGATAAATACCGAAAACGATTGCGTGTTTTGGTGCTGGCAGGGCATCGTCTCCTTCCCCGCTCATGGATAAATGATGAAAAATCGGAATTGGGGAAGAATCGAGGGGTCACTGGAGCCCCACAAGTGGGGACGTGGAATGGCAAAACGTTCCAGAAAACACAAAAAGCAGCTGACACTCTCTATTGAGAACATTCAATGAGACTATTTTATTGCTGTGTGTTCCAGTCTCTACCTTACCTTAACCCTGTGCACTCGGATGTCAAAATGGCAACGTTTTCAGTAGTAAATATTTCCCATAATGCAGTTTGATATTTAACCAAATATACCTTGTTTGACAGAGCTCAGTGAGCTCTGTCAAACAAGATATAATTGGTACAATTCATAATTAAGCAAGAGAAAAACGGAGTGATTGGAGAAAATTCTGTTGCACTACCAGAGTGCTGATGGTTAATGACAGAAATACGATAAAAGGCATGGTATTTCTTTCATTCAGGAATGATCAGTTTATACATATTATCACCATCATATTTACATATAATATATATATATTTTATTGTATCGTGTCGTGATATGGATTTCGACATGTGGCAGTTTTAATTTTTTTCAGTACGTGCCGTCAGACCATGTTGTTTTTTAATTTCGGTATTTCCAGACCTCTTGTTCCTCCTACTCCGTAAATGAACCAACTGTTTCTCTCTGGCCATTTCTGTCATACTCTCTCATGACCTCTCGTTGGAGAATTTTAGTCGAGGAATCAATTGGAATCCAATATCCTCTTCTTCTCAATTGGTCTATAAAATGCCGTTTTCGCTCAGTTTAGGCCGCCTTCCATACTTGGCATAAAAGCTTTAATCTAGCAGCGCCATACAAACTACCTTTTCACAAATGGCCGGATTGTGACGCGGTGGCCAAAAGTGTAAACTATGGTGGAGAGGTAGGGTGTACTACGGGAATACAAAAATCCTATGCTCCAAAATTGGTTCATCGGAAGTAGATTTGCCGGCCTTATTCATCATGGATGCTAAAACAGGCTAAAATCATTGATTTTTGACAAAAATCAAGGATACAATTTTTTTCTTTTGTAATTCGATGTTTAAATTTTCTATTAAGCATTAATTTTATATTTGTGTTATATATAATACAGAAAATGTAATCTTAATACATAATTAGTAACCGGAGGTGCCGCTGGAGGCCATTTTTCAAAGAGACGACCAACCAAAAATATCTACAATGTCAAATGAAAATCGAAGCTACAATTTCTTTCTTTCAGAATTAATAGTTGTATTTTCTGATAATGACTATTTTCATGTTCAAATTATATTTAATGCAAAACAAAATATAACTTAACTCAAAGTGAGTGGCTATAACTAGTTTTGGCTGTCATTTTTTAACCCTTCAGCACTGGTGGAATCTTCCATGTCAGTTCAATCGCAGCAAATGGATGAGTGTAAATTCATTATTTGGGGGTAGACCAATCAATATTTTCACCGTGCAGCCTAGAGGCTACCCACACATTCACTTAGCAGCCATCCTACTTAATGAAATTATGACGTATCATGTAAAAGCGGCCTCTAGTGTGTAAAGGGTTAAATGAAGTCAAAGATCTATTATTCATATAACAACATTGTTCGAAATTTACTTCCAATATTTTTTTTATTTTTTTCTAAATTTTTTTATTAGAGTTTAACGACACATTAACAGCCAAGGTCATATCATGTCGGTGACAGTTTTACGGGTGGAGGAAGCCAGAGTACCCGGAGAGAACCACCGAGCAACAACGAGCAGCTGCCAGCTCTCCAACATCGTAACTCCGCACTGCAGCACAGGCAGGGTTAGATTGGTTGAAGACATGCGTACCATCGACATGCAGTACGCCTTAGTACACGGCGTCATCGTGCCCCAATGTAGGCAATCGGGGTTAAGTGCCTTGCCCAAGGACTCAACGCGGGAGCACGAATCAGTCGCTGAAATGGTCACCCATCCAACTACTAACCGCGCTCGACGTTGCTTAACTTCGGTCATCTGACGAGAACCGGTTACCGCGACGCCACCGCGACCCCTCCAATATTTTCTAATCAAGATTTTGAGTACACTCTTATTATATTCAACAAAGCAGAACAAAAATATTTTTACCTTACCTAAAAAATAACTTATTTATTTATTTATTTATTTATTTATTTATTTATTTATTCGTGTTTAAGGTCACTTTCAACATCTTTGGCTATATCATGACCTCAGCATAAAAGTCAAGTTTAGCGAGTCATTTATACCTTTGTTTCCCACTTTAGATGATTTCTGCTCTAGGCGTGACTTGTTTACCACGGTAAACAAGGACTTCTCAACTTCCCAGTGGTCCAGTGGGAGGGAATAAACTAATTAACCGCATGTAGCTTTGGTGGAATTATTCCAAAATGGCATCCATTTGGGTCAAAATGGCAGTTAATTTAAAAATGATGTTCAAAACATTATAATTTATGAACAAAATCCCGTCTAGCTTCTTGAGAAACTTGATTCTGATATTTTTCTGATCATCATTATCTCTAGAGACATTTTATCAATGTATTCAGTTCCGAAAGAAATAACACTCCACATCCTTCGTCTTTACAGTAGTTTCCAGGTGAGTCTCGTCTGCCAACATAGGCAGCCGAGACTTGCAGAGATCAGCAGGAAAGTCACTTGAAATTAAACCTCAAGTTTAGCCAGAGATACCCGGAGACTAAATGTTGGAGCACCTGTTTTGTGACAGTAGAAGGTGATCGGAATTAGAATAAGTCCCCGATGTGAGTACACGGATTTTCTGAGGAACCAGTGCAGCCAGGATAAACTAGGAAGTGACATTTAAAACAACCAGACTTGCAAAATGCTTTCTTTAATGGGCTGAGCAGCAGCTGACGTGACAAGTCTATAATGTTCCCAAATTATCACATTCTAAAGACCTTATCCCCCCAATATAACAATAACATGTTCTTTTGAGGGCGTTATGGTTCATTAACGGCCCTAGAATAATGATTAACAGCCCGAGGGCCACTTAAAGGCCCGAGACGAAGTCGAGGGCTGTTAATGGTCCCGAGGGCTGTTAATCATTTTTTGAGGGCCCTTAATGTACCATGATGCCCGAAAAGGAATATGTTATTACTATTATTACCACTTACCAAAGAACGCCATTTCAAGCTTTGAAATTTCTGGCTTTGAACTCATTTCTCGATTATCAAGGCCCTCTTTATCTAGCTCGCTGTTTTGAGACATTTTTGATTTAGAAATAGAAGAATCGGATTGTCATCTGTTTATTTGCAAACAAAGGTCAAAGTTCAAAGTTGAGTACAATTTATTTGGATGACTCGAAAATAGGATTGCTGGAATTTGGCCGAAGCGCTTTAACTACAAACTCACGCCGTTATTTACAAAATGAGATTATTTATCGTATCAATATTCACCACCACTTTTAAATTCTAAATGAAGTTAATAATCCGAAATAAATCATGGTTTAATCCGTTTTGTTGGAATAAATGGACCACAAAATTTCGAGCACATTAGTGTCATTTTTCCGGAACATAAATTACCGACAATTCTGGGCTAGCAGGCCGTTTTCAGTATTAACGCTATTTTTGCGGGCTGTTATTGAGTCTTATCGTCCACCTCAGATCATTTCAATAACCCAAGGAGCGCCCTATAAAGTGGTAATAATAGTGTTTAACCCCTAGAACTCTGGTAGTGCAAAATAATTTTGCCAAATCACTGGTTTTCTCTTATTTAACTTTGAATTTAACCAATTATATCTTACTTTAAATAATATTTATTTTCAACTTTCGATGGGTACAGCATAGAATGTAAAGATGTTTGTGGATTCGACAGAAAGCCAATGGCTTGTACAAGATCGTTTCCACATCATTGATTAATTACATATAATATCATCGAGAAACAGCTATAAAATAAATTAAATCCATACCATTATCTGATTTACTAATTAGAGATACAGGTTGATATTCATGTAGGTTGGAAACACATTTATGAATACAAGGAATATAGAACAAAGCTCCGTTTATATGAGAATAAAGACCGCTCGGATGACACCGTTCCCGTCACCCGTCCATCCCCTCCAGCTCCCACCTTCGAGGAGGAACGCGAGCGCTGGTGACAATGGCCGGGGTCCTGGGACATTTCCCACGCGAGTGAACAAAAAGATCTCTTAATTGGGCACCGATAATCATAATGGGCGAGCTCTCTGGTCAGGTAGTAGATAGAATGCTGATAACCAAAAACGAGGTGGTGAATGAGAACTGATAAGAGGCAACGCTTCCTCTCCGAGTAGTACGTCGAACACAATCAACGCTGGATATGTGACGATATCATTTGCTTGGCTGTATTCTCGCGTGGGAGTATTGTCAGATAATCTAGGTAACTATAGTGAAACTATTGGTAGCACGACGAGATTAATAGTCTCAGTGGAGGGAACGAATGATACAGTCATAACTCACATAGTGAACAGCCATAACCGATAAGGTGCTTGGTCAAATGTAGCCAAACGTTGAATGGAAAGGATTATGAAAATCTGAGGAATGTCCTTTTGAGAGTGGCTGCGACTTGTGGCCCTCCCCGCCTCTAGAATCATAGTGACCGCATGAGCATGTTCTCACAATCGCAGGGGTCTAACGGGAAAAGCTCAAGTGTTCCAAATGCATAAGTGTATGTTTCTAGCTATTATTTAGTGAAATGAGACGAAAGCGTTGAACGTTCAGGGCGCTATCAGGACTTAATGTAATATTTCAAGATGATTTTAACAAGTAAATCTTTGACGGAGATAGGCATTTCAAGACTTGGTGGTTCAGTTAAATCTTGCAGAAAGGATAATAAATTTTTCAACAGCTTCGAAAATTGCTCGATTATCCACATTACTGTAAAATTCATAGCCGAACAGTAAGATATTATTGTCGAGGATATACGGAAGTACATGTAGCCCTATAGTTTCGTTTCTGATACGGTAGTAATTGTGGCACCTCAGAAGGAAATGATCAATAGTCTCGCGATCCCCACAAGCACAAAGCTGGGTGTTAGATAAATGGTTCTCGTGGAAATGATCATTTAGATTACTGTAGCGAAGTCGTAATCTGCAGTGATATATTTGTGCCTTTCGAGAGGTGGATTCGAAAAAATATTGTGGCGGCCAACAAACGTGTCTGTTCACATAATTTTTAAACTCAACCAATGAACTATTTTCTCTAATGTTCAAAGGGAGGTCGTTCCATAGTTTCGTAGCTGAAGGTATGAGCGATGATCGATAATTCGATGTTCTGCAGAGAGGAAGGCGACGATTCGTCGCCTGACTGCTAGAATGTCCCATGTGCCGTAGGGGACATAGGCCATTCTAGCACTCAGACGACGGATTGCTTGCATTGCGAAGGTCGTGAGATTGGTCAGTCGAAATAGAGGGAGTGATTCTATTCGATAGATAAGGGGGAACCACGTTGTGAAACATGTTGAAGTACTGAATCAACTTGTGCTTCCCCCGTCTCTTTTTAGTGTTTCCCAACCAGTTTCCACATATAATGATTGTTTGCTTGCGCTTAGAGTAGCGCCAGTCATAATACGTGCCGCAGCAATTTTGATGCCTTTAAGTTTCATCGCGTCCTGATCGGTACAGTTGTCCCAAACTGTGTCTGCATATTCCAGCAGAGGCCGAATGAACGCAAAATAAATTTTTTTCCAGGGTTTTGCGATCGAGTATGAATTTATGTTTCCTAATTAAATCTAATCGTGGCCAGGCCTTTTCACAAATGTAGTTAACATGGTGATCCCATGTACATCGCGAGTTCAGAATAACACCGAGGTGTTTGTGCTCTGTGACTTCTGTGATGGCAGTATTGGCCATATTTAAAGTGGGGTGACCTACAGGTTCTATCGCGAGACGTTCATTGTTTCTGTTTTGTGAGGGTTGAATTCCACAAGCCACGTGTTAGTCCATTGTTCGATTTTCATCAGGTCATTATTTAGAAGCTGAGAGGCTCGGTCAGGGTTCTCAACGACCAAGTACAGGGTTGTATCATCTGCAAATAGTCGAATGCAACTTGTCAAGTCAAGTGTTATACCATTTATATATATAAGAAACAACAAGGGACCTAAAATTGATCCAATTTAACTTTGAATTTAACCAATTATATCTTGTTTGACAGAGCTCACTGAGCTCTGTCAAACAAGGTATATTTGGTTAAATATTAAACTATATTATGGGAAATATTTACTGCTGAAAACTTTGTCACTTTGACATCAGAGTCTAGAGGGTTAAAGGATGGTGGTAGTCTCATATGTTTTCAAAAGCCAACATATTAATTTGTTTATAAGTGAATTAACTCAGATCATTACATTGTGTAAACGAATCACTGAGTCGCATCAAAATGTTACAGTTCCAAAGTGTTTGTTGCGAACTCTGTGCAAATATCTGGAAGGAATAATTATTGATATTTCGTTGTTCACATGTCGAATACATTATCATAGCCTCGGGTGTTGTGATGTAGTTTATTGATGATAACAGTTTACATCTACAGACTGCAGAATTCCACACAGTTTCCGAGTATTTGTCTTTTTGCAGAAGTGACATATTAAGTCTGTTGAACAATAATTACCACTTACAACACTCTTTGGCAACTTTGATGAAAGGTAAGTTCTTAAGAACATATTTTGAAAATTTTTGTCCCGACTTTGTGAGAAGATATATCAATCCCAACTTTCGTACATATCAAGTTTCTTGCCAAAAGTAGGTGTCATCTGATTCTAACGTTTTTTCGAACGATAAAATAAACACGTAGAACAACTGATGCACGACTTTGATAAAAGTACTATTTTTCTGACATGACAGATGCGTAGGCGCCATGTGTATGACGCAGTGTGACGTTCACGCAACATCAATCAAACCAAATCCATTAGTCACACATAAAATTTGATTCCAAAAAGGGTGTTCTCAGACCTCTCTTCTGATGAGAGAACAGTAAAAATAAGAAAGACCAATGTGTGGTGATCAGAGGAATAATTAACGTTTTGGTGGAGGTTGAAAATCACTCGTGCAAAACTATTCATCTCTGATATCCGCAGGAAATTCCATAATTCATGAGAGGTGAGGGACGTTGTACAAACACGAGTGCGCGAATGCGCACGAGTGTTTTACAATATCGTCCGTCGCCTCGAATGAATTATTTTACGTAGAAAGTCCAGTCAAGCGATTACTCTGTTTATTCCGTTTCATTATTAACGATAATTATATTATTTAACCCTTTACCTAACGTAATGGCCAAAAACGGCCAGCGCTATTCTCAAAACTCGCCAATTATAATTTTAATTATTTTTTTAATTTTTTGTCTCTAAAACATAGGTTATGACCCCTCATTGGAACGAGCTCGCTGAGCTCGTTCCAATGAGGGGTCATAACCTATATTTTTGAGACAAAAAATGAAAATAATAATTATTCAAGATTTTTTTTTTGCAAGTGTCGTCTGCTTTTCATGTTAGGTAGATGGTAAAAAGAAAACAATAAAGTCCTCATTACACCCACGGCAAAGCGTTTTCGTTTGCGCGCACGGATACAAGACACAATTGTTGATTGCATAATTCACTTGTGAAGTTATCGTTTATAATCAAACCCGGAAATCCCAGTAATTGACACTTTGGAAAGTAATAAAAATCTTTAATAACTACTTTCAAATATAATAGAGTGGGTTCGAACCCTCGCTGAACAGTTTCTTTCAGCACGAACCACATTGTGAAACTGTGTTAAACCATGCACACTACTCGGCCACACATACCCGTTCTCGACAGAGACGTTCTCGTTGATTTCAATGAAATGTAGTATATAGGATTAACTCATGAGATGCAATCTTCTGATAATATTGATGTTTCGCCTTTCTCCTGAAACAATATAGCTTAAAACCATTCATCGGAACGAGCTCGAAAGGTTAATTTTGTGAGGTGTCAAAAGCATTGTTTCGGTGGCACCAATTCAACAAAAACGGTGATTTTGTGACCAGCGCTGATAAGGAGCGACTAACTGATATTCCAACTACATTATCAAGGCATGCTTCGGCGTACGCATGCCTTGATAATGTAGTTGGAATATTAGTCCGCTGGGATTATATTTAAAAATGTCAAGACCTCTTGAAAATTTATTAGTGAATAAATAAAATTTTATATCATGATTACCCATTCTACTATTCATGAAAAGCGTATGGCATAAATTTTAGCTTTACACACCAACCGTGGTGAACACGCCAACAATGGGATTTCAGTAGTAAAAATTTACACCTACAGTAGAACTGCATCCCCCTGACCTTTGGTGACGTCGACCTGAATGCAAACTTGCCTAAATTTATCGTACGTCGCCTCGCGAAGAGTGAAATGGAAGTGGCAATTATTTATTACGTTTTTAAATGAGTTTACCTCATAAGATGCCAAAAATTAACAAACATGTATTGTCTCATGTTAATAAAGCATGCATAACTCGAAACAGTATGTTATTATGTTATTAAAACGAAAAAGGCTCAGTTTCCTTTTTTCATTTCGTTTCGGCGATAAAATTGACAGCGGAAGTACCGCTCACCGATGCTCGTGTAAACAAAAACAGATTCGTACGTACGTTTGGTGCTCAGTAAAATCGAAAAAAAAATAATAGCGACTCTTAATAATCTGACAATCATGGTATAAATAAAATATACCCAAAGTAGCTTGGTTCCAAATGTTCACCACTCGTGCTGAAGTGGTGTTAACCGCGCGCCGAAGGCTCGCGGTTAACACCACTTCACCACTCGTGGTGAACATTTGGTACACCAAGCTACTATGGGTATATTCTATATATACATGTTATAAAATACAAATACACACATCTGAACCTAAATACTGAGACACGTCTTATTGTATTTGAATATTACACAATCGCGACAAATATTAATGTCTTTGGATTTGTTAAAATATTCATTAATTAGACGTTTTGACTGACATTGCCGGGCTGTAAACAAGTGTTGGACAATGTCACCCAGACGTGTAACAATGAGATATTTCTGCTCATTTTGTTAATTTTCTTGACGGATTACACTTCGACTCGTGACTGTTTAGAGGTTATAGGTATAACAGTACCAAATAATTTCCCGTAGGCGACCATTATAACGTTCACGCAAAACACATATGATCACAACACATTAATTTTGGCTTCAAATATCTTTGTCAAGTTTAGTCCTTCAGACAACCTTTTCTGCCTCGAAAACAGGAGGTCATGCTTCAAATAAGAGAGAAAAACTGACAGGAAGGGAAATACCCCTCACGTGCACATATTTTTCAGGGAATTGCCAACAGAAACACACCATTTATATTGATGACAGCAGAATGCTTCAAACGTTTTATTAAAACGATATATTTTCCCAAGGCTGCTCAGTCATTTCAGTGTGCAACTTCTCAAGGCGGGTAACTCTGATTCGAATATTTATTACAGTCATGCCTATTACTTGGTTTATGAAACTAACCAAGCAATAACATCTTTATTTATCGAACCCAAAACAATAATTACAAACTGCTCTCAGATCTATTACAGTTTTCTGATAGTGTTAGTGTTTCTGATTTTTTTTTCACGATGTCTGAAGATTCTCCTAGACTGGCTATCCGACCCTAAACTGGCTATCCGAAATGTCCCGCCTTGTTGGGGAAACCGCGACGTTAGGATAGCTGAACCATTTCTTCTGTCACTTCGACGAATCCCTGCTTACGACTTTGGATCCTAGTTTGCTTCGAATTTTATGTACATATAAAATATACCCAAAGAAACCACGAGGGATCTGTAGTGTAGAAAGACTCCAACAGAATCTCCCCTCTCTGTAGTAAATCGGACATTGGGGGTCTGTAGACATTTTTTATTTCAAGTTTTCGAAATATTCACATAAAACAATATTGTTCTCATTTTGTTTGCGAGTCTGAATATTCATTATTACTGAAGAAAATGTTTGATGCGATGAGTGAAAGAGAAATCTGCGAGTGTACCATAGAATGTCTGTACACCACTTTTAGCTGTCACGTGATATTCTCATACACCCTGTCGAACTTCGCACAGTCCCCTGGAGTTACATGTACCGTACTGGATGCATTGGTTACTGACCAGTCAGAAAGCTTGTATAATTTTAAAACGGTAATATATATAGAATATACCCATAGTAGCTTGGTGTACCAAATGTTCACCACGAGTGGTGAAGTTGTGTTAATTGCGAGCCTTTGACGCGCGGTTAACACCACTTCACCACAAGTGGTGAACATTTGGTACACCAAGCTACTTTAGGTATATTTATTTTATACCATGATCGTCAGATTATTAAGAGTCGCTATTATGTTTTCTTGATTTTACAGAGCGGCAGACGTACATACGTGCGAATCAGTTTTTGTTTTCACGAGCAACGGTGGGCGGTACTTCCGCTGTCAATTTTATCGCCGTAACGAAATGGAAAAAGAAACGGGGCCTTTTTCATTTTAATAACATAATAACATACTATTTCGAGTTAAGGATGCTTTATTAACATGACACAATGCATGTTTGTTAATATTTGGTATCTTATGGGGTAAACTCATTTAAAAATGTAATAAATAATTGCCACTTTCATTTCACCCTTCGCGAGGCGACGTACGATAAGTTTAGACAAGTTCGCATTCAGGTAGACGTCACCAAAGGTCAACTTGGATATAGTCCCACTGTATGTGTAAATTTTAACTATTGAAATCCCATTGCTGGCGTGTTCACCACGGTTGTTGTGTAAAGCTAACATTTATGTCATAGGATTTTTATATATATTAGAAAAGGTGGTTATGGTATAGGTAGTCATTCTTGTTTTCATCCATCTAATCCTTACCTATTCCCTACCTATTGCCCTAAAAAATTCCTCACCATGCAAAACTACTCCAAATTGGCTAGTAATGCCAATTTTACTGAGTGATTGATTTCGACGAATAATGGTGAACGGTTGCGCTGTAATTATACATAAAATGGCTGCTCCTAGTAAAGCATCACGGGTAACAACTCTGTCTTGGTTCATATCGTCAGCTGAATTTGAAGTCATATCAGCCCAGTTCGATAATGTGCAATTCTAAGAAAGAACGTCATATCGAATAATTAAATCCTTAGTACCAAAAGACCGACCTTCACAGAAGGTCATGTATATAAGGGTGATAACGGTCCACGGTCCCAGCTTTTAAGCACAATTAATGGAAGATCTGTGAAGATGCAACTGCTTGAATTTAATTTTATATTGCCTCTGTCAAAAAGGACTTCAACATAATGGTGGTAATATATTTACCGGGCTCTTGGTTTTGACGTTTACATGTCATGACGTTGTGTTACTTTGAGGGATGTGATAGGTCAATTCCACCCAGCTATAGCACCAGGCACATGCCTTTATTAATTTAATTCCAAGATTTTATTTGGAGTCTAATGATATTTGCCGCCCTTGATACGTTAGCCCCACAGACAGGCCGATACACGTTTGAACTTATTTGATACAAGGCATTCAGGCAATTATCGAACTTGAGTTCTTCTTCTTTTTCAGCAGGCACCGCCACCAATGCATATACGTTTCCCAACCTGCGAAATTGTTTACATTTCCCTTTGTGATTCTTTGTATTTCAAATTGGTGACATAAAAATAGCAGATGTGATAGAGTATTTCTTCTTGCAATCACAACCGGCACCGGTACTGAAGCCTTTGTCCCGCCGGTACCGGGACAAAATTATTTTATGGGGAAATTCCCAACTGAACGAAGGTAAACGGGCTAATAATTCGTCCCCGAGTTCCAATGTGTTCTATGTGCCTACTGGCACATAGAACACATTAGAACTCAGGGGACGATTTGTGTTGACACACTTACACGACATTCTTTTCAACTTATTTGTGATTGAACGTATCAAAACACTCTAAAGGGGCATGTTCTGTCTGCACCACAACCTCGATAAGGCCGATCGTTTTAACTTTCCAAACGTGGCATCAGAGACAACGAAAGCACCGTTAACGGCTACTACAAAGCAATTATTCTGTGGCGACATCAAAGTAATCATAAAGTACGATTTTCGTGCGTTACGATTACTTTGATGTCGCCGCAGAATTGTTGGTACGATACCATGTTTGTCTTTGCGATCTTGAGAACTGGGTCGGTTTAAATACGAAATTATCCCATCTAATTGTGATGTCATCCAATTGTTGGTTTGTCCCGGTACCGGTACCGGTTCGACGGGACAGGCTATGTCCCGTACCGGCACCGGTTATGTTGGAACCGGCGGTACTTTGACATGCCTAATGCAGATGAATCGATTAATGAGAGTCCATTTAACGTCTTGAAGCACCAAATACTGCTAACCAACATACAACGAGATATTTACTGTTTCCAACTCGGTCAATGGTTGTATCGAACTATGATACACTCATTTACACAGTCAGAAATTGCCAAAATGTAAAAGTAATTCCACAACTAGACAGTATGCCAATATCGTAATTTTCTCTGCAGTTCGAAGAATAAACGGCCTGAATATACGAAGCATCTCGAATAAGGAATGGTCCAATTACTTTGACCGAATTGAGATGTTTTTTTCTGATCTTGTGTTTCCGAATAAGTATTTGTAGCGTTGGCCTGTCGGTAACTTGTAAATAATATTTTGACCTACTCTCTGCTTGAATGGAACATACGTGGCTTTGAAATTTAATCACGGCCGTGACAACCGTTACTTATTCCCAGTTCCTTATTCGACATCCGCTATCAACCGATTGCTCTGGCCTGGAACCAGTCTTGCCCTTAAATAGTCCGTCGCTTATGTTGTTTATACAGTCGGCTGGAATATTTCAGCTGGATGGAAAAACGAACCTGTTATTCAGTTTATAAATGCCATAGCATTCATTGTGTTTGAATCAACTCGAGAAGTGATTTGATCGAATCTTCAATGACATTATAATTCTGTGATTTTTTTAAACTAAATACTTATGAATGAAGAGACACATCAAAGATTACGCTGCAGTGATTAATATCTTGATGCTTTAAATGAGAAATAAATAGTTATTGATTCGAATATCTATAACTGGGGCGCGAAGTAATATCTGTATATCTTTGTGAGTAAATGGAGATCAAATTACGTCAACGGTTGCCAGCGCGCAAACTCCACGTAAAGTGGGTAAACACACATCCCATAGCAGCATCCGATTCTTCATTGAACTAGACTGGTGGCTTGAGTGTTTGAGCATTGCTGAGAGTAAGGTAGCTAGAGGTTCTTCGATGGGAGGGGTGGTATCAGTTAGATTTCTACCTGGGGATTGGGGTCCAAGAACGACATGCCTATGGCATGTCGCGCTGGGCCACCAAACCTGTTGGGGGAAATCCCTCTCTCGATGGTGTAGGTCCGGGAGGCCTCGCCCATGGACAATTTTTAATTTTGGAACCTCTGAGATTGATTCTGAGTCCTCTCTCTGGTTTAAATGTAGTCATTTCATCCATTATAAAATTGCATTTCCCCAGGTGAGTCCATGAGTTTTCCCTTAGACACAAAGACTATAGACTGACAGCTATTCAGCAAATACCTACCCCTTCCATCTGACTATTCTGAGTCGGAAATACGATCGATGAATTCGAAAAACCGGATGGGTCATAGATTCGATTCGGAATTTCGGAACATTTTGCCAGCTGATTGGAAAGGTCGGAGAATTTGAGCGAAAACTGGAAAATCAAATTGATATAATTGCATTTCCAACCTTTGGAATCTACATCACCGAATTTCCAACTTTTAAAATTTTCGGCAAAAATTGGGTGGTGGGTGGGGAGACACCCCATCTCTCCCTCTTTAGCTATGTCCCTGATTGCTGATTGCCATGGCTAATTTCTAGGGCGGTGCAACCGACATATCACCATACTCGCAACCATTGAGGCGATCTTATGTCTGTGAAAATCGTCCCCTGAGTTCCAATGTGTTCTATGTGCCAGTTGGCACATAGAACACATTGGAACTCAGGGGCCGAAATGTCTTTATACATGTCAATTATTGGGAATAGTACTTGGCGCGCGACAACTGGCCGACGAGATGAAGATGGGTTTTTTTGTGTTAGGGTGGGATGGAGACATCCGGTCCAGAGACTACGATAAATACATTCAGTCCCGTTTAAATGGTAATCAATGAATTTTCATCAACTGGTGTTTTCGTTAAAAATGTACATCATGTATTTTTAAAATTTGTCCCATATATATTTAGTGCCCTGTTTTCTCCTTAGAGCTAAGCCGGTACATAAATCATATATAGTCAGAACATAAGGTCTATACAGTCTGCGGGTGCAGAGTTTGGAGGAGTTACATCATATTATGAATATCGTTTTCATCGTAAAAAACATGTCACACAGATGTGAACATTATATCTCTGCCATCCTCACATTACAAATATATTTTACGTTGTCACCTCATAACTATGCCACACAGCTGTGAATATCACGCCTCTGTCATTATTTGTCTCTTTACTTTAATATTTAAATTAATTTTTTTATATGATTGATAGTTTGCGAGTCTTCTATTTTTTACATCCCGTGTTCTTTTTTGAAGAAAACAACCCCTCCAATAAATAAATAAATAAATAAATAAATAAATAAATAAATAAATAAATAAATAAATAAATAAATAAATAAATAAAATAAAATCCCTTAACCGTCCAAACTCCCAAAATCATCTACAGTGTACTTTTATAAAAACATCATTGCACAAAAATATCGGTTGCCTCTTGGAAAGTCTCATGCTTCAGTTGGAGATCTCAATAACAATTCGGTTATATAAGAAATGAAATAAATTTTCTGTCGGTTTAATGGAGTATGAATATATGATAAGAGTGTTAAGTTGTATGCAGTTCATAGCATCTCACGCAAAACTTAAAACACACATCCCACATTCATACTCCTATAAAGCGATATATATTCAGTTCAATTGTTATAATTTAATTTAGAGTGTTTCCTTGTAGTATAATGCATCCTTAAAAACTTATGTAATCAAATCAGCTCTTGTGTACACGACAATTTTATTATTTTTAACATTGGCTAATGCAGATCGAGATCGGTGTCATTTCGAGTTTGAAGTAATATTAGCCAAGTTCGGTGATGAACAATTCTAAGAATGAAAATCATATCGAATAATTAAATCCTCTGTACCAAAAGCTCCACCTTCAGACACGTACATGTACATAATGGTGTTAAAGGCCTATGGTCGCAGGCTTTAAACATAGGAATCTCAATTAATCCTTTTATTGCCACGCCAATTTATCAATATACGGGGGACATCTATGTACGCCTGTATGCGAGGAAGTTTAATAAAATTTATGACATATTTGAAACTCTTTTATCTGATTATTTGTTGGAAAGGGCTCAGAGAGATAGGTTTGATCTGCGTATACCAGAACGTACGGATAATCATCATAAAATAGGGGACAATAATCGCTTTTGGCAGAGAAAGTGGAAGATCGGTGAAGATGTAACTCCTTGAATTTATTTTTATGTCGCCTATATCAAGTAGGACGTCCATATAATAGTGATAATATATTTATCAGGCTTTTTGTGTTGACGTTTACATGGCATGTTGTGTTACATTGATGGATATGATATCGCACCGGGCACGTTCCTTTATGAATTTGATTCCAAGAATTTGATTGGAGTCTAATATTAGCTGCCCATGATATGTTAGACCCACGAACACGGATATTCACTGGAAAACAAACCTAGTTAGAACCTTCCACGCCAATGGTAACTAACAGCCCGTCAACTGCAATTACAATTTAATTGCACCGTTCGACAAGTCCACAATATTTTATTTGACAAATGGGATGGACAAAGCATAAACATTCATACTATGGGACAATTATTCATTGAGTTAGGAAAGAATCACCTCGTCCAATCAACTAAGCATGCAAGTCGAATATCATTAAAGGAAATTAAATTAAAATTATTGTCACAATATGACAAAACGTGCTTTATGCAACCGACCTTTGTGGTAGTAGGGCTGCACAGTATATCGATAAACCGATATATACCGGTATTCAAACCAATATCGATTGAATACCGGTGTAATTACAAAAATATTGGTTTATCGTCATTATTCATTTACCCACAATTTAATTTTTAAGATGTCTTGAGTTTTTTAACTTAGCCCCGAATGAATAATATTATGCCTTTACGCAATTAATCGTCTGCATGTGCTCACGTAATATACAATTTCAGCAGTTGGAAAAATAATGTTAAAAAATTTCAACAAAACTATATCATGTGACCCCTCATTGAAACCGGCTCGTTGAGCTCATTCCAATGAGGGGGCACATGATATTTTTCTGTAGATTTTTTTTTGGAAAATCTGATTAACTTTTTTTTAAAATAATAAATTTTGATATCGTCAGCCTTGGGTAAAGGTTTTTCGAACCGCGTCATCAAGACATGCTAATTCGTTACGACTGTGATGCCTCAAGCCTCGATTGTGGTACTTATGTTCATTTTTCTGAACAATTTTCGATATACCGGTATACCGCGGTATTTTTTTGAATACCGATACCGGTATTCAGTTTTGAATATCGTGCAACCCTATCAGGCGCTGTTGTCGTAAAATCTACAGACATGCGTGGCATCAACAGGTTGTGTAGGTTACAGAAATGAAAGATGATTGCCATTCAAAAATTAAATTCTTGCTTCCATAACATCTTACAAACTAACAAACATGGGAAGGTTTACGGCAAGCATTGCATTGGACGTGGCCAGCGCAGGAAAGGAGAAGCCTTCAAGTTTAGTGACATTTTGGTTTGTAGTGCCAGATACAACCATGCATATTAATTGCAATAGTTCTATACCATAATGCAACTCCAGCCGAGTCAATACATACCCACATGTAACAAATTCATTTAAAATGCATGTGTTAGCCTGATTGGACTTCACACTCGGCATTTTCGGATTTGCAACGGATTTTGGTTATTACGCCCGGCCAGGGATGTCGATGTAATTAACGATTGGTCGCGACTGACACAGGGGGTGTTGAAGGCGCCAGACAAGAAGATTAAAACAGAAGTGTGAAATATGTTTCGCCGGTGGACGTACAGGAATCCACTTCCAAAGGAAAACCTTCCAGTTTGGGATCTTCATGGCATTGCATGTATTCGAAACACATTTTACATGTAACCAAACTGCAAAGTTTACCCGCCTTTACTCTATAAAAAAAGATTTATCTTACAATCAACATGTATTTTGTCTGTATTAACTCCGCAACTGTCGTGTATCCGACCCCCTGATACAGATATTTGTATCAGGGGGTCGGATACAAGCACGTTCCTTTCGCGTGAGTTCCATTTTTTTTCTTTTTGTTCATCCGCACGAATAAAAGTTCGTTATATATTCGTCTACATTCTTGACTTATCCTCCATATATTGTAAGATAAAATGATTATTACCATTATGTGGATGTACAAAATATGTATCCGAGTCTCGCTCCGGGTTCTAAGGGTAGATCACGACTCGTCTTCGACTCGTCGTGATCTACCCTTAGAACCCAGCGAGACTCGGATACATATTTTGTACATCCGCATAATGGTAATAATCTCTATATATCTGATTCTCTATAAGAATCTCTCTGAACCAATTAGGCTCACTAAAGGGGTTTCGGGGTATCACACCGATATTCCCAGGCTCTAAATTTACTGGCATATTATCTCTGTTCCGTGACAATTTATTTTTACTTTTCTCCAATTCATGGGTTGTCCCTGTCTGCAGCCGTGGTCAGGTAAGCAGTACTTTAGAAGAAAACAAATTAGCGTCGTCATCTGCAGAAGCGAGTGGAACGGTGACACATCCTTTTCAACCATCTGATGTCGTGCATTTCACACTTCCTTCAAAAGACATCTCCCACATGCACAGTCCTGTTTCACCACCGTTGTCGGCATTTGCTCTTTTTTCTTTTGTTCTCGGCGATAATGGCAAACATGTTCCTACAAAGTCGGAAAGACAGACACCCACACGCACACGCCTGCATCTTCCACACAAAGATTCTGTCCTCTATCGACTGACTTACGATTTCGTGGAGCAGCGATTCACTGAATCATTGTTTATTCATATTCACATTTTTCAACAATACTGAGATGCAGTTCGGCCGCCGTGGCTGGTCATTTTCCACTGGTGGGCACTGTTTCCGCGAACGCAATAATATTAGATTTATTTATTTATTTATTGGTGTTTCAGGTCACATATTTCTGCACAATGGTTAATCATGACCACGACAGTTTTACGGGTGGAGGAAGCCGGAGTACCCGGAGAGAACCACCAAACAACGGCGCGCAACTGTCAGCTCCCCAACATACTAACTCCTCAAAAGCAGGGTTAGCATTGGTTGAAGACAGGTGCACCATTGACGTGCAGTACGCCTTAGTGCACAACGTCACCGTGCCCCCACATGGGCAATGGGGGTGAAGTGTCTTGCCCAAGGACACAACGCGGTTGCCGCAGGTGGGATTCGAACCGAGGACCTCTTGGCTTACAGCCTGCACCTCTACCTACTGAGCCACCGCGCCGCCAATAATATTAGATTCCAAATACTAATAAGAGGAATAGTCATCAAAAATGTAATTAATTTGCTTCATTAATTAAAATTTTGCTGTTGATGATTTTTATGACGTGGTAAACGCATGACGGGACATCACTGCGCATGCGTGGATTACTGTACTATATTCTATTGATTATTAACCCTTTACCCAACGCGGACGATAAGTATGTGACCTTAAACATAAATAAATAAATAAATAAATAAATAAATAAATAAATAAATAAATAAATAAATAAATAAATAACATAAGGCTGCTGTACAGAGGCGTAAATCCTGGATGACCTGGTAGAGGATTTTCCTCAGACTTCTCCAGAAAGGAATGTTTTGTCTCGTCGGGCAGTAGTAGGGCGGAGTATTATTGCGCCACAATTGTGTGAAACCGTTACTTATTCCCAGTTCCTTATTCGACATTCGTTATGAACCGATACAATCGATTGATAACGTGTGCCGAATAAGGAAATGGGAATAAGTAATTGTCACATCTCCACAAAGAACTCATATCACAAAAGAATCGACGCTTGCAATGAAGCATTTAATACAAACTTATGCACAGATCCTCTTACCGGGCATATTGTCACGCCCGTGATGCTCCAGCCGAAAATACTAAGACAGAATACAACGAGGGTGAAGGACTGGGGACTGTAATCAACGACGACCCCAGTTGGAGTTTTCCTGTATTTCACGAGTTCCGAAGGGTCGTTGTTTCCTCCCCCCAACCCTCACCTCCGTACTGCACAGGAGTTGTGTTCTACATACCACAATTAACCCTTCACCCAACACAGATGATATCAAAATTTATTATTTTAAATATAATTTTTAAAAAATTTTCAAAACATTTCAACAAAACCATATCATGTGACCCCTCGTTGGAACGAGCTCGACGAGCTCGTTCCAACGAGGAGTTACATGATATGGTTTTGTTGAAATTTTTTGAAAAATAATATTTTTTCAACTGCTGAATTTACACATTACGCGGGCGGATGCCGTCGATTCGTTGGGTAAAGGGTTAACTCTGAACAATCCACAATGTACGCTTGTACAAGCCCGGTAGTCCCTCAGAAACCATTGACTCAAACGTAATTTAAATTCTGATGAACAGAAAAAAAATATTCCCACTTGCAATTTGATGGTGAGAATTCGTGAATGTGCACTTCTGTTGCAAATAGTATTTTAAATGCAAGTGAGTAGTTTTATTATTAATTTATGTGATTGAGGATTCGGTGATTCGATCATGTTTAAAGAATGAGATCGAAAAAACATTATTTTGCGCGTATGGTGAAAAACTATTTGCCAAATTAAATACAAACATGACACGATTCAAATAGTGATATTGTTTTATACAATATTTCACACGGTAGCATTATTTGTAGCATTTATTGGTTCATCTGCCTGGGTGATTCGGACCACAGGGACATTGCATCTAATGGGGGGTATTCCCCACTGCTGTCCTCCTTTTAGTGTCTTTTACCCAATTCATACGCAGTCACCGCCGCCAACATCTCTTTCTAAATCCCCACTCGTGGTGCGTGAAGGGTTGTGTACAACTGATCTGAATAAGGTAATTTCAGTAACTAAAAACTATCAGAGAATAAATATTATGTTTTATCATTATGACTCGTCCGTTTTGTTCACTTTAAAACATTTGATATTTTGCTTTCATATTGATCAGTGATAAATAAAGCCTTCCGTCAATTTCATTGGTCAATTTCAAAACTAGACAATTTGATTGGCTGAACAAAATAAAACTGGGCCACATTTTCATAATTTGCATAATTAGAGTAGAGAGCTTTCATTGGTCAGTTTCAAAACTGGACAATTTGATTGGCTAAACAAAATTCAACTGGATTACATTTGCATAACTTCAGTAGGGAGAATTTACGTTATCTGTCCTATTTAGGGTGGGTTATATTATATTAATCTTTTACCTACAAGAAAAGCGCCATTCAGTTTGTTTATATTTTCACTTTTTGCTTCCAAAACATAGGTTATGACCCCTCAGTGGAACGAGCTCGACAAGCTTGTTCCAATGAGGGGTCATAACCTATGTTTTGGAAGCAAAAAATGAAATTTTTTAGTTGTACGAGGATGTTTTTTCGAAGTGCCGTCTGCAACTCAAGTTAGGTGATGGGTTAAAAAGTCATACTAAGTGGCTAGTTTGTGCGTGTGTGTGTCATATGATAAATAGAATATGAAATGAGTGTTTTTCTCATATAATATTTATGAAACTCGTCCGAATTTTCTGTCTGGGCTCGCCAGAGGTTCGCCAAAACGGAAAATTCTTAGACTCGTTACAGAAATATTATATGAGAAAAACACTCATTCCATATCCTCTATTTATTACATCTTCGGAAGTGTTGTTCATGCATCAACTCTTCGCAACTTCGAAAATATCGAAGAGAATTTCTTCCTTTGTCATAAGTTTCGTAAATATAACACCGGCCTTTAGAAGCGACTGTTCTCTCACTGAGGATTTCGATGGAAATTTCGAATTCTGTGAGATTCGTATTTTAAAATACTCCGTTCAGAATAAAATTGTCAGTTTTCAGTTAATATCGACAAGAAAACATTTTTGTCAAAACTTTTTCAGATAAAGAGGAAATCATTATTTCACGTTGTATGACGTTGTTGGTCTACCTTTTAAACTGGCGACTGGAATTAACGAGGGGTATCATCGCAATGTATAATTGTTAGACACCATTTCCAACATCGATGCAAGACGTTATCTTCTTCCGTGAGTCGTAAGTTCTCTCATGTAAGGCGTGGCATCCACAGGTTGTGTTGGAAACGTTGGGATCTCGACCCCCGCACAAAGTGGTACTGGATGGAACTTTGAATCACACGACAAGAAGTGCATCGCATCGTCTCAAGAGTTTATCAAGGTGCCATCTGCAACGATAAAGCATTGAAATGGCGCCTTCACGCACTCAAGGGACGATACATACTCTTTTCTATATCGGCTGGCTTTCTGGTAGTAAAAAGGCGCCGGCTTGAGCGTTTTGGTTACAGGCAATACGTCGCATGAGTGCTAGAATGTCCTATGTCCCCTAAGGGGACATAGGACACTCTAGCGCTCAGGCGACGGATAGTGTATTTATAAAAGAGGGAAAAGACGCCCTTCACTCAATAACTCCCTCATTTCAACGACTGGGCACTATCCCAATCATGCTCAAATCAACAAGGATATGTAGCGTTCTTATAAGTGGTTATTGGTAAAACTAACAATCACTCGGAGCTACAGACTGTTGTTAATCTGATAATACATGTGTACCTTTTTTGTACTAGATGTTCGTCAATTAATCAATTTCCACTGTCCCGAGGCTCAACTTGATGGATTTATTCATGCCGGACAAATATTTTCTTTGATTTATTTTATTTGTCTTAGAACCTGTGCACTACTTCTCAAGCCGACTGGGCATGGTTATAATAACTTAGTATTTGACCATAACGCACAGAACAGATAAGTAGAACTGACTAGAGCACGCTCTCCGAAATCTTTTCATAAATGAATTGAGAACAAGAAATTAACCACTCATGTTATCTATTCCTTTATCTTCTCCGGATTGGTAAGAGACGTGAAATACCCGATACAACAATAGACTAGGTGTTCAAGTGACGTCACACCTATACTCACTTACCATAACTGGACCCGTGCGTTCTGTGAATTGGCGTGTAAGTTACTAACGTCACTGTCGGTATTCATGAATTTGAACAACCTGCCAACGTGCTGTAACACCTCGCCGCTTCCCCCTTAATGACATTATGACGTAGCTTGTGACCCGATCGGAAATTATTTATTTATTAGTGTTTAAGGTCACATACTTATGCACACTGGCTAATAATGACCGTGACAGTTTTACGGGTGGAGGAAGCCGGAGTATCCGGAGAGAACCACCGAGCAACGACGAGCAGCTGCCAGCTCCCCAACATCGTAACTCCGCACTGCAGCACAGGCAGGGTTAGATTGGTTGAAGACATGCGCACCATCGACGTGCAGTACGCCTTAGTACACGGCGTCATCGTGCCCCATGTGGACAATCGGGATTAAGTGCCTTGCCCAATGACACAACGCGGGAGTCCGAATCGATCGCTCAGACGGCCACCCATCTGAGGACTAACCGGGCTCGACGTTGCTTAACTTCGGTGATCTGACGAGAACCGGTTACCGCAACGTCACCACACCCCCGACCCGGCCGGAAAAACGCCCTCTGGTGTTCAAAGGGTTAAGATAATGTTACAGTGGCTTTAACCCTTTACCCAACGCTGACGATATCAAAATTTATTATTTTAAATGTCATTTGTTTTAATTTTTCAAAAAAATTCAACAAAACCATATCATGTGACCCCTCGTTGGAGCGAGCTCGAAGAGCTCGTTCCAACGAGGGGTCACATGATATGATTTTGTTGAAATTTTTAAAAAAAATAATAATTTTTTAACTGCTGAATTTGCATATTACGCGGGCGGATGCGGCCGATTCGTTGGGTAAATGGTTAACATGTTGACACTATTAGTTATACAGTTTAATGCTGATCTAATATGTTGTCAATCAATTATATATTTACTCTCATCATATACGCACGCGACAACCGTTACTTATTCCCATTTCCTTATTCGACATTCATTATCAACCGATTGTATCTTTTATCAATTGATAACGAATGTCGAATAAGGAACTGGGAATAAGTAACGGTTGTCTCGTCCCCATCCTGTATATACCCAAAACGCCATGATGTGTGAATGCGTTCGTCACTGGGGCACGAGTGCCAGCGCGGAAGGATGGACCGAGAGGGTCATTCTCGAGTTCTATCCTTCCACTATGGCATGAGTGCCGCATTGATGTGCGCATTCACACATCGTGGCGTTCAAAGTTTATTACATACCTCTATGATAGATATCATTTTCTAAATTTATCGTGAAGAATTCAGTCTTATTTGTTGAATTCAACAGTTCTGATCTGACGTCTGTTTGAAATAATAATAAAAAAACCCAGGTTGATTGGCAAACACGTGTCACAGATCAATGCGTTAACAGAAAAACATAAATGGAAAGTGTATACAAATAGGTTATATGCTGGCATTTTAAAAAATTGGTTGCAATTATCTGAGAGATATTCGCTTCAAAGTCACAACCCGAGTGTTATAAAATCACTCCCCATTTATTTTTCGTTAATGTTGGTGGATTGGAACAAAAACATACATTTTCCAATTGACATTCGATTTATCGGCTGTTACCTCAACTTCAGAATTGATCAGGGTCAGAATGCGACGTTTCGATTGGCCGATTACGAAAATGGACGAAGTTTTTTTTTTTTTTTTTTTTGATGGATCCATGACGGCAAGTGGAAAATAGTCCGTCAACAGAAATCCGTATAGAACAAGTATTCCGTATGGATTTGTAAATATAGAACTGGGGAAAAAGTAATAAGCGTATAATTACTGAATACATTAAATACCATATCTCAATTTGTAAACAAGAACGAAATTATGAAATGTTTGTTCACAGTGTTTAGCGCAAAGGCACTCGAGTTTTTACTTTGTGATTGTAAAATTGTCTGTAATCTGCGCACGTCAACACGTTTGAGGCACGCATAGTTCGGATTTGAGAAAGTTGAAACTCTTATTTTCTTGAGTACCAAAATTGATGGGCAAACTGCAGCGGCAATGAGAAGCCATTTCGTCCCCTGAGTTCCATTGTGTTCTGTGTGCCTATCGGCAGCCTACTGGCACATAGAACACATTGGAACTCGGGGGACGATTTGTGAAAGTCATATAATAACAATTGTTATCGTTAAATGTACAGTGATACGAACAACACGACCGGTTGCTTATTATTTTACAGTATTTGTAAACGTACTTTTCCCGGTATAGTGATAGTAAAAATACATCGCTCCGAACCACGACAAAATTAAACACAAAACACGTTAACCCGTTTAACGCGGTTAACAGGGCGAATTATATTTATTTATTTATTGGTCTTTAATGCCACATACTTATGCGCAATGTTTAATCGTGGCCGTGACACTTTTACGGTTGGGGGAAGCCGGAGTACCAGGAGAAAACCACCGAGCAACGACGAGCAACTATCAGCTCCTCAACATTCTGACTCTGTTCACACTCCGCTCAGGCAGGGTTACAGCGGTTGAAGATATGTGCACCATCGACGTGCAGTACGCCTTAGTACACATGTAGTCAACCGGGATAAAGTGCCTTGCCCAAGGGCACAACGCGGGTCGTCCCGGACGGAGATCGAACTCGGGACCTCTAGCATAGAAGTACAACAGTCTGCTACTGAGCCACCCCGCCCCACACATAAATTAAAATTTGGTCTTGGATGAAACGACACGAGAAACAAGAAATGGCGATGAGAGCTAGTAATAATTTAATCCCACAGCCCAATAGAGCTGTGGGATTAAATTATTACGAACACTTCCTTAAAACAGAAAATAGATTTGCTCATTTTGTTGTAAATAATATTTATCTGAACAGTTCCGGAAAAAAACAGTTGGAAGGATGACAAGCTTTAGTAATAAATAAACAAGTCTCGGAAGGGAATGTCTTTCTTGTGTTAAAAACTCGTCTAAAAATGTTGTGTTGAAAAATGTTTATTTCTCGAGTTTCTAAGTAAGTTGGAATAAGGGAAGTGAGATCATCTCTCGAACTGACCACGTGTCTCGTCGGCTAAATATGGTAGGTCCCCATTGCGAAGGTTAATGGAAAATGTCCTATAAATTAAATTTCATACGATACAAATATTTGTTTTCAAATTCATTTGTTGTGTTTGACCACCGATGAATTATTTCGTTTGTCTTCTTGATTGAGGTTTTATATTTACCTTTAACCCGTTCACTGCCACGCCCTCTTTAGCCATACAATGTATATGGAGGACCTCAGTGTACGCCCGTATGTGAGGAAGTATAATAAATTTATGATACACTTGTATCATCTGATTAATTGTTGGAAAGGGCTCACAGAGCCCTTTCCAACAATTAATTAGATAGTAGGTTTGATCTGCGCATACTGGAACGTAGGGGGCGCGGTGGCTCAGTCTGTAGAGATGCAGGCTGCAAGCCGAGAGGAGCTCGGTTCGAATCTCACCTGCGGCAACCGCGTTGTGTCCTTGGGCAAGGCACTTCACCCCCATTGCCAACGTGGGGGCACGGTGACGCTTTATACTAAGGCGTACTGCACGTCGATGGTGCACCTGTCTTCAACCAATGCTAACCCTGCTTGTGTGGAGTTAGTATGTTGAGGAGCTAACAGTTGCTCGCCGTTGCTCGGTGGTTCTCAAAGGGTACTCCGGATTCCTCCACCCGTAAAACTGTCGTGGTCATGATTAGCCATTGTGCAGAAATATGTGAACTTAAACACCAATAAATAAATAATAATAAATAAATAACTGGAACGTAGAGATAATCATCATAAAATAGATGACAATAGCTGCTTTCGGCAGCGAAAGTGTTAACCACAAAGAAAAACTCACAAATGGCAAGTATTATTGTTTTATGGTAAAATCAATTTGACTCTTTTTGCTATCTGTGTGTTTCATGTAGGTCTTGATCTAATGATTCTGTGTAGGTGTACATTAATGATAAGGTTTTCATGTACCACTAATAATTAACGCGTTAAACAGTGTTGAGATGAGTGTTGTGAAAACATGGAAAAGAGAATTTTTTCCATTTATCAATATTAATTTATCGACATAACGCTTACAAAAGAACACCATACGACGATCGTTCCATCACAGAAGACGTCACGTGCGATATTTTCTGATAACGACATGCTTGTTGCGAGTGTGTTGTTTGAGATTTAAAATCTGGTGGGTTGGTGTCTTAAGGTGCTTTCACACTGGACGCGGTCGATCATCTGTTTCTCGCATACGTATTCACCCACGACGGCAGTTGCCGCGCATCAAAGTATGACCGAATAACGCGCATCACGTCCCAAAAGTCTCAGAGTTTAAACAACCAACAGCAAATGAAGTTTCACATTAATTCACTATGGTCGCCATATCTCTGTAGCGATACGTGACTGTTATAAAATGAGATCGCTTTTTGGGGGCAAACCAGGGTAAAAAAATCGCCAGAGAAAGGGTCATGGAGGATTGTAACCGTAATTGGCGAGAGCGAGTCAAATCAAAGAGGTCTTTGGGTGGCCTGCGTGATAAAGAGAAGCCAGGTTTTGAAGAGTACCTTGATGGCACCTTTGGGGGGGGGGGGGTCACTGTTGTTCAAGCTGAGGTCACAATCCCTGGAGCTGAGGGGAAAAATTGGGAGAGAGGGGGAAAGGGAGTGCCAGATGTGTAACTTGGGCATGGTGGAGACCCTGGAACACTTTCTTCTAGAATGCCCAAAGTACCAGTCTAAAAGAATGAGATTCACTGGGAGTATAATGGGGAAGTGGGATGGGAGAATGAAGGACATGTGGTTAGGGGGAGACTCAAAGGAGAGGGTTAATATGCTAATCGGAGAGATTGGGAAGAATAGGGCAAGGGATGTTATCAAGCAGTTCGTCTCCGGGGGTTGGGAGGAGAGGAGAAGCGTGGGAATAGGGAGGCAGTTGGGAGTTCAGGGGTAACCAAGGTCTTCTCGTCCGAATACCGCGACAAATCAGCGGCTAGCCAAAGTTATTATGTTATTATTATTGACGATTTGTTGCTATTTCGAAAGTATCCTCAACGCGGAAAATTCTACAGTTTTGCTATTTGCTAGGAATGGAACAAAATGATATAACGCAATGTTAATTGTAGTTACAGTTAAAACTAGAAGTCCTGTCACGAACTCCGTGCTTATCTAGGCTTAATTGCGCGTAGGAATTGCGCGCAATTGCCATATGGAATGACATCCAAATCACGGCAGGTTCTCCTGGTTACTCATAGCAAACACAAGCAATGTTTCTGTCAATGGATCTCCGTGTAACCCGGAGGTCCATTGGCTGAAACATTGCTTGTGCACAGGCCAAATGTACAGAATTTGATAGCCTTATTGTGGTCATACCGCGTAGATTAACGCGCAAATCGACGCGCCATTTGTGCGCTTTCATGACAGGACTTCTAGTTTTAACTGTATATTCGTATTCTGTAATATCTATGAGGGTCAAACGAATCTTACATTGGGGATGGAAAATATTCTCAAATCGAATCGGGACAAAGGATATCGAATAGAATCTCGACTCACTGATTAACAGCATTTTCTAGATAGTTTTTTGATCTTGGGCTAACTTTGATTTCTAAACAGTCTAACAGAAATGAAACCCTCTATCGTTCTGGCACCTATTTACTCACGGTGGCATTATTCGGATGTGGTCTTAGACGCACGATGCAAGTGTCGCGAGCAGTCAGAGGCGACTGACGCTCGATGAAAGGGAAGGGGCACAAATGTCAAAGACGCACATAACCTACCATAGTTCGGCACAGTTTGGAGAAAGGTTGTAATAATATCCCTACCGTCTCTTTTTTAAGTGTTCACGCCAGAGTTTAATTTATTTCTGCTACACTAACCATCTTCCAACCTGAAGGGTATTTCCTCTACTTCAACCTTCTTCCATCCCGAAGGCTTCGAAGATGGCTGGTGTACAAAAGATAGACTGTACTGCCCGGAACTGGAATGTTTCGCCAAATTCAACATGTTTTTGTTTATTAAAGTTCAGCAGTGGCGTAGCCAGTCCAATGCAAGTGTGTGGGGGGACTCACAGAACCTGGCTTAACTCCATTTTAATAAGGGAAGGAGGGGGGGGGGGGGTGAGGGTGGTGTGTGCGGGAAAAGCTATCTCATATATTTTGCGTCCCTAAAGTTTGAGCTAGATAACCAAGGTAACAATAATCAGGGTTTCCAATAGAGGGAAATACATTTGTCCGATTAGGGGCGGCTAAGAGTCGTCGATGGGTGGGAGTGGGGGTGGGGTGGGGGGGGGGGGGGGTGGGGTGTGGTGGGTGTTGAACCCTGGAATTCACAATTTTTCTACCACAGGCCGAACCATGGATTTTTTGAATTTTGAATTCCAGGGTTCAAAACCCCTATCTCCTAGCATCTGAGCGGATATTTTGAGTTGTTTCATGTAATGACGACTGTCTATCGTTTTACCGACACAGATATTAGGACAAGCAATCTACAAATCTACAACCTAACCCCCATGGACCTTACCCCCTATGATTTTTATGCCATTTTTGGACATATTGCGAGGACCAACTTTGAAGGGAAGTGTGGGGGGGGGGGGGGCGCATCCCCCCAATCCCTCCCCGTGGCCACGCCACTGACAGTCAGGGCCATATCATTTCGATACATTTTACTGATAGAGGAAAGTGGAGAGAGAACCACTGAGTAGAGACTAGCAACTGGATGACCCTCCTTCTTAATACATACGCTGCCGAAAGTGACTATAGTCACCTATTGTATGATGATTATCTGTACGTTCTGGTATGCGCAGATCAAATTTACCATCTGATGAATTGTTGGAAAGGGCTCAAAGAGCCCTTTCCAAAAATTAATCATATGATAGAGTTTCACGTATGTTATAAAGTTTATTAAACTTCCTCGCGTACATAGTGGTCTTCCATATATAGAAAAAGTGGGCGTGGCAGCAAAGGGGTTATTAACTCGACACAAGCAGTGAGCGACTAGAAATGCACCATTTATGTGCAGTACGACCTAATCACAGCATCACCGTACCCCCCCCCCCCCCCACGAGGCAATCGGTATTATGTGTCTTTCCCAAGCACAACACAAATAGTAAGGGCCCGAATCGAACGGTCGGCAGTTTGGTTTAAAGTCCAGTGCTCTAACCAATGAGCCACCCGGCCAAATTCAATTAAACTTGCTTTTATTCTCAAAGAGCATATTACAGGAATGCCTGTGTATTGGCATACGTTTTTGCTATCATTACTGACACATTGTGCAATGTCGTGCCTGGAAAATAGATTAGAGGATTTTTTGTTCCCGCGTGAAATAACGACATTGTGTCATACCTCTTATTTCTGCGTTGGTGGTGATAGGCGACAACGAGCAAAGAAACTCCAATGTGCACTAGTACGCTGAAAGCAAACTGAGTCCAATGGATACTCTTGCACTGAACGCTAACTGAACCCAACGTACACTAGTACGCCGAAAGCAAACTGAGTCCAACTTACACTAGTACGTTAAAAGCAAACTGAGTCCAACTTACACTAGTACGTTGAAAGCAAACTGAATCCAGCGTACACGAGTACACTGAACGTAAGCTCAGTCCAACGTGCACTAGTGCGATGAAAGCAAGTCCAACACACACTAGTGTACTGTAAGCAAACCGAGTCTAATGTACACTAGTATACCGGAAGCAAACTGAGTCTAACGTACTCTAGCATGCCGAAAGAAAACTGAGTCTAACGTACGCTTGTAAATTGAAAGCAAGCTGAGCCCAAACGTGCCCCAATTCGCTGAAAGAAAACCGAGTCCAGCATACTCTAGTTTGCTGAAAGCAAACTGAGTCCAATATACACGAGTACACTGAAACTAAACTGAGTCCAACGTACTCCAGTTCGCTGAAAGCAAACTGAGCACAACATACTCCAGTTCGCTGAAACCAAACAGAGTCCAACATACTCCAGTTCGCTGAAAGCAAACTGAGTCCTACGAACTCTAGTTTGTTGAAAGCAAACTGAGTCCAACATACACTAGTTCGCTGAAAGCAAACTGAGTCCAACGTACACTCGTGTGCTGAAGGAAAACTGAGTCAATCATACACTAGTACGCTGTAAGAAAACTGAGTCCAACCTCCACTAGTTCGCTGAAAGCAAACTGAGTTCACTGTACACTAGTTCGGTGAAAGCAAACTGGGTCCAGCGTACATTAGTGCACTGAAAGCAAACTGAATTCAATGTACACTAGTATGCTGAAAGTAAACTGATTCCAACTTACACTAGTACGCTGAAGCAAACTAAATGCATCATACACTCGTGCGCTGAATACAAACTCAGTCTATATACACTAGTGTGTTGAAAGCAGCTGGGACCATCGGACACTTCCATGCTGAAACCGAACCGATTCCAACGTACACTAGCACCCAGAAAGTGGTGGACATAGGCGACTATTTTTCCTATACGTAGAGATCCTCTTCCATTTTCACACCAAGGTTCGAGTTTGTCGAGTCGAACCACCTGCCACATGTTGAATCTTCGCTTGAAAATTAGAATGCAAATGCATACCGACATCCCCTCGTTTAATGAAAAAATATATTTCGTACGAAATTCCTCGAGATTTCTTTGCAACTCCTAACAATTTTTATCCTCGTAGCGCAAACTTTTGAGAAGTTGCGATTACATACACCATCTACTTCCAACCCACCTTGTATTTTATGAGAATGTGTCATCTGAAAGCTGTTAAGACAGCTTTATTCTCACTACCACCTTTGGGAATATCTTCTTAACCCTTCACCTAGCATGAAAAGCAGACGACACTTGCAAAACAAAGTCTTGAATAACTATTTTTTTTCATTTTTGTCTCAAAAACATAGGTTATGACCCCTCGTTGGAACGAGTGTCATCTGAAAGCTGTTAGGACAGCTTTATTCTCACTACCACCTTTGGGAATATCTTCTGAACCCTTTACCTAGCATGAAAAGCAGACGACACTTGCAAAACAAATTCTTGAATAACTATTTTTTGTTAATTTTTGTCTCAAAAACATAGGTTATGACCCCTCGTTCCAACGAGGGGTCATAACCTATGTTTTTGAGACACAAAATGAAACAATAATTAAAATTAATTGGCGATTTTTGAGAATAGTGCTGGCCGGTTTTGGCCGTTACGTTGGGTAAAGGGTTAAGTAATTGTTCGTATCAACTATCTCAATTAAATTTGAAGAGTTACACATGTCACGAATCTCATTCAATGGAATGTATTAATATCAGAGCTCATCTACAATCACAAGATAATAACCCTAATATTTCTGTACTCTGCGGCACTCGATTTGTACTTGTATCATCGCAAGTGGTATAGCAGGGACGCTCCACCCCTGAATTGGGTGAGGAATGGTTGAAGGAAATGTGACGTCATAGTCACGTAGCCCAGTAACGTCATGTTGGATAGTCGTTCTAGCCTGCGTGAGCGGTCATGTTTTGACCCTTATCACCATAGAGATGCGTGTTGTCAGTACGCATGCGTAGCGCGTGTTCTTAAGATGACACGCGTTTCCGTCGTTCATTCTGTATACTGGAGGCCACGATCTTAGTCTTTTTGGTGGCAGGTGGTTGTTGTGATCCTGGGCGGCTTTTAATACATTGTGAGTGTGTTTGGAGATATGTTCGATTGAATGGGAGTATATCTAATTACCCAAAATAGCCCAGCAACTACTTATGTTGATCGGATTCCTTCAGGATTCTATTTCTTCTTTATTTCTATCTTTATAGCACATAGTGCTATAGGACAGTGGGACCCTCCGGTGAGATGTTCGGTTGGCCCGGCGTGTACTCTGCAAGAGCAGAGGAGTCCTAGATCGGAGGGTGATTCGTTACTATACTGAGTCAAAACAGAAAGTATAATTGAAACAAACGTGAAAAAATAGCATAAAGGATGAAATATAATAGTTCTAATGTTGCATGTTTGTGGACAAGAAGTCGTGCAAAGAGTTTAATGACATGCTGTTGTTGTCTACCCAACCGTATTAAATTTTGCTACGGATTACAAAATAGCATGTGCTACCCGAGAATGTCAAATTGAATGGGTGGCCGACGATTTTCTTTGTGTTATGTTGTGCTAGAGAGCCTGGGTTATTGGGAAAACACGCTAGTTTTGGTCTTCCGACATTTATAAAATGCCAAGGTTAACCGAAAATCAGAGGTTGCGTGCCATTGGTGTGCATGAGGCTGGGATACCTCCAGATGAGCTCGCTGCTAAGTTCGGAGCCACTTTGGCCACTATTTACCGTCTCATTGGAAGGTATAGAACCACTTGATCTACTGTCAACCGACCGCACTCAGGTCGACCAAGAGTTACGACCCCTGCACAAGACCGACACATCAGGACGTCTCACTTGTGGGATTGCTTCCTTCTGGCGACGAGGACAGCAGCAATTACTCCTGATAGAACTAACAATAGAATCAATGCAAAAAATATCCGCAACAGACTCGCTGCACACGGCATCCGAAGTAGGCGTCCATACCACGGACCAATCCTTACCCAACGTCATCGTACGGTCAGAAAGGAATGGATACGTCAGCGTGTCCACTGGACTCAGCAGCGTTTGAGCACAGTTCTTTTTAGTGATGAATCACGATTTTGTCTACGGCGCGCTGATGGTAGGGCAAGAGTGTATCGCCGACGAGGAGAACGGTTTTCCGATGCTTGCGTGCGGGAATGCGACCGTTTCGGCGGGGGTAGTGTAATGGTTTGGGCAGGAATTTCCTTGCACCATCGAACGCAGTTGATCCTCATCGATGGTAATCTGATCTGAATGGACAGCAATATAGAGACGAAATTGTTTACGCTGCTGTTGTCCCGTTGCTCAAAGCTAACGTCGGATTGCAGTTATTCCAGCAAGACAATGCCCGATGTCACCTGGCGTGTATCTGTCGTTATTTTCGTGAAGAGGAGAGCATCGAACTTCTTCCCTGGCCCCCACTTTCGCCAGATTTGTCGCCAATCGAGCATCTTTGGGATCAATTGGACCGTCGAGTACGACTTCATGATCTTCAAACGTTAGGCGATTAACGTAATGTTCTAAGGCAGGAGTGGAACGCAATACCACATGGTTACATCCAGAGACTTATCAGGTTCATGCACCGTGGATGTCTTGCCAACCAAAAGACAAACGGTAGACGTACACGCTATTGACTGCATGTGTGAACTTTTCATTTCACCCCATCTCTGAATTGCGACGTAATGACGTGACGCTGGTAACAGTAAGAACATGAAATTATGCAAATTCATACAGCTGGACTCGAAATATGAACTTACAACAATTTGTTGGGGATTAAAGTCGACAATACAAAAAAAAATTGCTCCTCAAAGTTTATTATAAATTCTTTTTTGACTCAGTATATATTTAGCTTTCCAACTCTGTTCTGACTAATTCAAACTCAGTTCTCGACACCCCTTTTTGGTTCCGAACAGCCTAAGTCATATATTCTTACTACAACTAACTAGCCAATCAGATCGCCCCATTTACCTAACTTCAACACACTCTCGGTTCATACAAATGATCTCACTTTGATGATGCGTGTGGTTTCTAACTGGACGATTGAGCTGATGCGCAATGAGAGCAAATGTCCATTGAGGCAAATGTACTTATGACTCTTCATCTTATTTTCAGAAAAAGGATTGTGCAGCCAGAGAAAGAGTTAATGTGAACGGGATTCTGAATTCAGTATTATCTAGACACCTGTGTAGTTAACGGCTTCTATGTCACTCTCTACCATTATCAGTTCCGTGATTGGTTCTCACTATCTATCACTGCACTACTATAGGTCTCAGTAAAAGGGATACTGTGAACGGGATTTTATGAAAGGGATTCTACAAGCAGTATTCTCTAGGCTCTTGTATAACATCCGATGGATTCTACGTCCAATCTGTGTTACTGTCAACTCCACGACTTGTTATCACTACACTACTATCATATCTACCGATCACTGTTCATATCACTTGATAAATGGCTTCATCGAACGCAGTCTGCTTGCTCTGATGACTCTTCGACTCATCTCGGAAATATGGGCGCCGAAGGCAAGTCATTTATAGATAGGGGTGCAGTAAGTGTGGGATGATGATTTCTGTCAATGAGTTAACGAGCATTGAGAAGCTTCCTTGAGTAACTGTGTCTATGGCTCTTCAACTCATTTAGAGAATTCATCACCAAGCAATTCATAACTTATCCACCATCATTTTTATTTATTTATTTATTCTACTTCATCCATAAAGTCTGTTTTACTGTTTAGATCCGTGGAAGAACCCATGGAGAGGTATGGATTGGGGTCCCAGAACTACAGTACAGTCTCCGTGGACTGGACATAATCCACGCGTGGGCAGTGATGTCCACGCATGTGTTTAACAGGTAATAAAAATCCTCATCAGCACAATTGTAATTAATGAAGCACCGAGTTGCACCCGGTGCTTCATTAATTAAATTTTTGATGGTTATTACTATAATTTGCGTTCCCGCGTTGTGTCCTTGGGCAAGACACTTAACCCCGATTGCCTACATGGGGGTACGATGACGCTGTGTACTAAGGCGTATTGCACGCCGATGGTGCGCATGTCTTCAACCAATCTTACCCTGCCTGTGCCGCGGTGCAGAGTTCAGAGTTACGATGTTGGAGAGCTGACAGTTGCTCGTCGTTGCTCGGTGGTTCTCTCCGGGTACTCAGGCTTCCTCCGCCCGTAAAACTGTCACCGACATGATATGATCCTGGCTGCTAATATGTGTCGTTAAACCCTAATAATAAAAAAATACTATAATTAGTGTTTGGAGTCTAAATATATTGCCCAACCGTGGAAACTGATCAGTCTACGGCGGCCGTACAGTACCTATGGAGAGATGGGAATGGGGATTCCAGAACTAGTTCATACAACGAAATGGAGAGTTAGTCTTGTATTTGTAGGGATAGGGCAGCAATAAAGTAATATTACAGGCTAATTATTATTAATCTTTTTGTCCTGTTACGTTTTTGTTGTTGTCTACTCACTCATCACCGACTTCTACCTTTACGCAAGAAGTTATTTTTCAGCCCTAAGGATGCACGTTGAAAATATTAATTGGTCTACCCCCAAATAATGAATATGGACCCTTTCCACTTGCTGCCATTGAACTGACATGGGTCCAAAGGGTTAAAATGATAAGGTTTGTGCAACAGTTAAACATTAGTCAAGGTAACATTGAGTAGAAAAGCTTGACGGGTGGTGGAAACTGAAGAACCACCCACCAGCAGCTAAAAACTGCCAGGCTCTTCAACTTATTAAGTCCCACAAACAGTGTTAGTAACGGCTAAAACATGTATACCATCAACATGCGACACTCTTTAGCAGCCTATTGAAAAATGATAATAGCAGTTATCTTTCAATATGATAATGTCAACATTCTTCTCTGCTATTGTTTTCGGGGTTTTTGTTGATAGCTGCATGTCACTTTTCTTTAGCTTCTGTTTCTCGAGATACGTCTGCTCTGTTGCTTCACTACCAAAGGTCTGCAAACTTCAATGGCTGAGATCTGGCGAGGTCTTGTTAATCATCCAATCAGATGGATTCGACCAACATCGGTTCTTCTCGCCCGACAAGACAACGGCAACACAAGTCGGGCGTAATCTCACTACTCAATTTCACAACACTCTTCCCCCTTTTGATTGAACTTTTTGTTGTAGGGAAGAGTAGAATCGAAAACATGTAGATCCTGCTAGGGCCGCCTTAAACAGATATATTCAATTCATTGTAAAAAATCTCAGCCAAAATACTTGGGCTCTCCCTGATCACGCAAAGTACTTTTGCCTTCACAAGAAGCCCCATAAAAATCATTTTGATTTACAATTGAGATATCGGTCAAAGCCGAATTCGTTTCAATTAAAATCCGTAAATTAGGGTATCATTTTCAATAAATAATTTGTTCTTAATACCCCCAATGCGTTCGCACTGAGTGTAAACCCTAATTTCACAGGATAAAAACATGCATACCGTTACACCTCAGGGAATGTGCCAAACTGAATTGTTTTTGAAACAAATGTTTAATCCACAGGCCACTCTTGCGTGTGTACTCAGGCAACCAAACGGATAATTACTGTAATTAACTAAATTTTGAATCCTCAGGCCACCCTAGAGTATGCTCAGGCAACCAAACGGATAATTACGGTAATTGACTAAATTTTGAAGACCACTAGCAACCGTTGCGTCTGCTCAGGCAACTCGTGGGTCGCTTCCAAAAATAGATGAGAAGGCGATCATGGGATTCCATAAACCACCTTTGCATTTGCTAGGGTGACCTGAAGAATCTCCTGCATACCCTCCGGGTATTGGTGATTCACCCCGACAATGCCTGCCCGGATGTCAGTGCCCTCTTGGGCTACTTCACCAATAACCGCTGGGGTTGTCCAGTGTCGCCTTCCCATGGGGAAATACGGTGAATCTGTTTCCAGCAGTAGACGATTAAGGGGAATCGCTGCTACTGCCTTCTTCAGTTCCCCGCGAAAACCACGGCACATCCCTGTTAACCCAAAATATGTGTTTGGGCGGTGATGCAGCCAGGCCTCAACATCCCTTATCGTGTGTTGCCATGAGAACTTCCATCAACGCTGTGTTTAACACATCATGAGACATCTGGTCGCCTTCAAGCCCACGAATGTGCAAAACCAAGGGCTTATCTTTTGATGCAAGCTCCAGAAGTTCTCTAAATCAATGGCTTCCTCCCAAGAAATGCTTGGGAGATGAGTTTCGACAGCTGCATCACGTAACCCTTCAAGGTGCTCTTGGGGGATTTCAGCAGTATGAACCTGACTGGGCACATTCAGGTGCTCGTCCTGCACCACAGTCAAGTTAATCACTCCTTGGGTGGACCCCCTTGGGTGCTCCTTAGGGGTCACACATAAGTCGACCTCAAATACTTGTACTTGTTATCAGCTAATAGATTTTCAAGGATACCTTGATCAGATTGATGAGGAAAACTGTCTAAAACTGCGTCAATCTCATACGCATGAACAATCAAATGATTTCTCGGTGAAAAAGACCTGATGATTATTAACATTAATCAGACAAATATGTGGATCCCGCTGGTCGGTATACACCGAACGTAGACCTAAAAGAGGTAAAGTTTCAGATGGTTCTGCAACAAAATTCGTGAGAAACTGATCTAAATCGCACTTTAATAATGCTGCACAATTTGGCGGAATCACAGTGTCATCAAGCAGTGGTGGCGCCAAGAGGGGGGGGGGGGGGGGGGGGGGGGGGGGGGGGCTAAGTCCCCCTGTCGGAGAGGTCCAGCCTCCCGTCGGAGATTTTTAGTCAGTCCGTCGGAGAGTCTCGTAAACCCGACTTCACGAGAAATTTCCGACAATCGAATGTAGATATCTCGTCTTGTCAGTCTCGAACCCGTGTAGCACTGGAACTTTGATAGAGAATAGTGAGTCTCACGAAATTCCTTAATGTCGTTCGTCAAACTGGCTTTATAGATGAAATATTTCTCGACCTTGTTATAATATGTTTACTTTAACCCTTTACCTAAGGTAACGGCCAAAACCGGCCAGCGCTATTCTCAAAAATCGCCAATTAATTTTCATTATTTTTTTCATTTTTTGTCTCAAAAACATAGGTTATATTGAATATTCGGAGACAATTGTTGAGCATACTGCCTACATTCTCGGAACATATCCGTCGCGTTCGGTCGGGACATGAAACAATATTTTCAACAGGCGTCACATATACTTGATTATCTCCAGCCCTTGTCGGGGTAGACTGTTGAACGTAAGAATGTTGGACCCTCGAGGGTACTCCACAAGGTTCCGCCAGGCTTACACCTTCATAAACTGGTACCTGATAACTCAAGATTGGATGCACCTGGCCTGTTTGATTCATTTGTATTGTAGGACCCGTGTTAACCAATACTCTATTTACGTGTGACTCAACACTTCCACTTACACGTGGCTGATGAGGTAAAATGTTCGTTTTTTGAATATCATGTGCATTTTGAATAAAATGCACAGATATATAACGTTCATCCTGAGTACTCAAATTCTGATGTACCCCAGGATAAACATTTGTAGCTGTACTCGACGACATCTGGTATACACTCAGTTTACTAGGTTCAGGTAGCCGTTGCCCAGAAACATTTTGATAGACATAATTGGTAGATGCAGTAGTACTCAAATTACCTCTTGTACTATAATGATTTTCATCTGCATTCATAATAGTTCCGGTCACTGCAGATGTAGTATGGGTCACTGCATTTTCTCGTGCCAGTGACCTATGACCAGCCAATGTATAATTGGGTTGTGTCTAATAACTGAATATCTTCGGTGAATGGGCAAGAACTGTATTTTCAGTCAATGTCTGTGGCCTATTAAATTCACCACCCCCAACACGTGCCGTGCCGGAGGAAAGAAATGGGTTTGTTAACAAAACATTAAATTCTCCACCCCCAACACGTGCCGTGCCAGAGGATAGAGGCGCGTTAATATTTTGTTTTGTCACAGATTCATATTTATTTATCTGGGGTACTTCAGATAACATTCTATTTCTTGACCCTAAATTATTTCTATTCACCAAAACTTGTGTAGGCGAAAGGTGTGTTACCTGTGACGCGTCATCCTGATACTTAATGAACCCTAAATTACTTTTTGGAGTTGACGTATATTTATTAGGGGACATCCTCTGGTATCGACCATCCCAAACCATCGACTCCGCCTGATCAACCTTTTGACCAAGTCCTGCAGTGCTTGCAGCGCCCATTGCAAAATCCAAGGACTCCTCCGATGGAGTACTTCCGGTCAGAGGCCCCTCAGTATAAAGTATTTGACTATCAGTAGAAGCCGGTGCCTCAGAACATACTGACACCTTTGACCTAACATCCGGGTTATTTTTCAGTTCTGATATCTGAATCTGTAATTGCAATTCCGCAATTTGAACCCGTTGCAGAAGTTTCTCATTTTCTCCCCTGATCCTTTCATATTCTGCCCTCATATTATCAGAAAGACGGGCGTAAGTAATCTCGGGTGAATTTAGGTAGCCTTCCTCCACCTCTACTTTAACCACTATGGTCTGATCAATACTACGCAGAAAACGGCTATCAGGGTTTCCTGAAAATATCAAATGAGGTGGACTCAGATAGCCATCCTCCACCCTACTTTCTTTAAATATAAGCCCACTTTGACTTATCAGCTGAGTCGATGGAATCAGGTCGCCTTCAACCACTCGACTAGCCGACAAATTCTGAGAATACTCAGTTTGTCTCAACAGACCAACAGACTCTGCCCCTACTGGAACATACTCTGAACCCGGTGAACTTATTGTGGGCCTAGAACTACTTATCGATTGTTGTGGCGACAACATCGAATAATTAATTTCCCCTATGTCACTTAGCATAGGATTTTCCATGTCCAATGGATCTATGCAAAGGGATTTGCTCATTGAAAGGGGTGGAGTTAAACCCTGTACCAAGACCTGTTCATCTATTATGGTTCTTTTCTTAATTGAGTTGCATGGTCTGCTAAACTCTATAGTATTCCACTGAGTTCGAGAACCTTTAAAATGTGGAATTGAAACTAGATCCTCCCTGGTCAAGACTCCCATATGCTCCCTCCTTTCAATTATTTCAGCCGCAATTGCTGGGCCTACATGGGGAATATTCAGTAGTTCTTCATAAGAAGCAGTATTGACTTGTATTTTATTGTCCTTGGCTCTTGAATAAGTTCTAGAATTTTTTACAAAAAATTCCAAATGGAAAGAATGAAAACATTGTTTTTGTTTATTTTTTCTTTTTAGAAGAAAAAAATTAGAAAACAAAAGAACTTTATACATGAAAATAATATATTTGGCGTTACGTGCTATATATTTTCAAAACATATATTGAGCAACAACTCAATATTAACCCTTTACCTAACTTAAAGGCCAAAACCGGCCACCGCAATTCTCAAAAATCACCAATTAATTTTCATTATTTTTTTCATTTTTTGTCCAAAAAACATAGGTTATGACCCCTCTTTGGAACGAGCTCGTCGAGCTCGTTCCAATGAGGGGTCATAACCTATGTTTTTGAGACAAAAAATGAAAAAAAAAATAGTTATTCAAGATTTTTATTTGTAAGTGTCGTCTGCTTTTCATGGTAGGTAAAGGGTTAAACAAAATTCAAAATATTGAACTCTTTAACACCCTTTCAGGAATAACCCTCTTGTTCAAAACAAAGACACCGACCGATATTTCAAACAACTCAGGAAAAACATCAAAGAACACCAACTCAATGAAAATAAATTTCCTAAGGGTCAAAAAAGAAAAAAGAATTCAACACATATTCAAACGAAATTGAAATAAGGCAGCAACTTTAGTGATATTTTCCAAAATTCAAAATGGACACGCTATCAATTTTATTTCAACAAGAAACATGGCCGCGAGTGGTACTCACCCTGCAGACAGTTCGAGTCATATCGTCGCCAAATATTGAAAAATGATAATAGCATATTTTTAGCAAGTTATCTTTCAATATGATAATGTCAACTCACTTCTCTGCTATTGTTTACCAGGTTTTTTGTTGATAGCTGAATATCGCTTTTCTTTAGCTTCTGTTTCTCGAGAAACGTCTGCTCTATTGCTTCACTGCCGACCGAAATGGTTTCACGCGCCGAAGGCGCGCAGGGACGGTATGGGGAGCAAGCCCCTTTCGACCCTCGTTGACTGTATAATAGTTGACTGTATAATTTTGTCATGTCAGAGAGTGGTATTTATTTATTTATTTATTGATGTTTAAGGTCACATATTTCTGCACAATGGCTAATCATGACCGTGACAGTTTTACGGGTGGAGGAAGCCGGAGTACCCGGAGAGAACCACCGAGCAACGACGAGCAGCTGCCAGCTCACCAACATCGTAACTCCGCACTGCAGCACAGGCAGGGTTAGATTGGTTGAAGACATGCGTACCATCGACGTGCAGTACGCCTTAGTACACGGCGTCATCGTGCCCCCCCCCCCCCCCCACGCGGGCAATGGAGATGAAGTGTCTTGCCCAAGGACACAACGCGGTTGCCGCAGGAGGGATTCGAACCGAGGACCTCTCAGCTTGCAGCCTGCACCTCTACCTACTGAGCCACCGCGCTGCCTCAGAGAGTGGTAGAGGAGGGAAAGAGTAAAGGTGTTCAACGGCGTCTGTGTCTCCTGCGGTTTTTCTTGGTGGGAGGGGGATGTGTTGGAGAGATTGATGTTGGTGGCGTTGTTGGATCTGGAGGAGTAGTAGGTTGTTCCTTGGTAATGAATGGCCTGATCCTAGCTGCTGTTTCTTCTTGAGATTTCCTGTAGCTTTTTTAAATTGATTGTGAGGATTGTCCTGATTGAGTGTGCTGGGAATTTTTTTGATACATAGAAGCTATAGTTGTCTTGGACTGTGGCTCGGGTGCTATCGTCCTCGATCTCCTCCCCAAGGAATGCCTCCGCGGACTCCGGGAAGCTCTCCTCCTGATCGGACTCCTGGTCCGAAGAAGCCGGAGAAGCTAGGGCTGGAGGGGTGGAAGGTGCGTCATCTGAGACAACTTCCTGTACCATTGACAGATCTTCCTCCTCCATCTCCTCTTCAGACGAAGAGTCTGATGGGTTAGAGAAAGAACTGTCACCTGACGACCCATGGTCCTCCGGACCCTCCTCCTAGGAGAGGGGTGCCGGGCAAGGGTTGTTCAGGGGTGACAGGTGTTGTCCCTTTAACGCCCTCACTTACCTCCTTCTCTTCCTTTTCCTTCTTCTTCTTCTCCAGGAACTCCGTCATTCGGCGGGCATCTCGTCGTCTGGCAGAGGGTCCCTTCTTTCTTATTCTCTTCTTCTTGGTGATGGCTGTGGCTGTACTACTCCAGCGGCCTTCATCCAGCTTTCCCGTGTCACTAGGAGGGTGACCAGTGTGAGGGGAAATCCCCTCACGAAAGGTGCTACACCTCTCCGAGGACGGCGGTTCCGATTCTTTATCAAAATCCACTGTCAGGTGAATTTTACCCTTGAGCACCTGGATACTCCAGGTGGTGACAAGGGTAGCCTTCACTCTGACACTAGTGTCTCTTGGATTACAAGTAGGAGCTCCATTGTTTAGTTATTAGCCCCTCGGAGTCCAAGGTGCGAATGAAATGATGAAAAACCAACCAATGATGAATAATTGCTTCACGTCTTCCAAAGTTCTGCAAACTTCAATGGCTGAGATCTGGAGAGATCTTGTTAATCATCCAATCAGATGGATTCGGCCAACATCGGTTCTTCTCGCCCGACAAGACAACGGCAACACAAGTCGGGCGTAATCTCAATACTCAATTTCACAACAAGACTACGCCACCTTGCACCCACTTGAAAAGTTTAACCCTTTACCCAACGAATCGCCGCATGCAATTTTCAAATTTAGCACTTGAAAAAGAAATATTTTTCAAAACGTTTCAACAAAATCATATCATATGACCCATCACTGGAACGAGCTCATCGAGATAGTTTCCTTGAATTCTTTTGAAAATAAAAAAAAAACAGTTCAGAATGGTGTTATAATGTCAGGCATAGTAATTAAAACAAATTAAAATTTGGAGTTGTTGCTCTTACAAGTTTTGCCATAGTACGTTACTCTCAACGGATGGTATTGTAATTCTGGTGTGAGATATGTATTGCTCTCAAGCCGCACAGAGCGACGTGGAATGCGTTATCCGGCAGCTGAAATGGAAGTTTCTGAACTGCAATGGAGTTCTTGATGGGAAGCACATTCAGGTAATTGCTCCCCTAAATTCCGGATCGAAGTTCAGAAACTGCAAGGGTTATTTCTCTTTGGTATTGCAAGCATTGGTTGATACTCATTACAACTTTATTACTGTTGACATTGGGGTGTATGGCAGCCAAAATGATGCTGGCATATTTGCAGTGTCAATGTTGGGAAAGAGGCTGAATTCAGGTTCCATTGCTATTCCTGGGGACACCCCCTTGCCAGGAAACACACCCAATGAGTCGACGTCTTTTGGTATAGTTGCGGATGACGCGTTCCCTTTGACGCTTTACCTCATGAATCCATACTCCGGTAGAAACTTTACGAAAGAGCAAAAACGTTTAATCTACAGACTTTCAAGGGCTCGCCGATAAGTGGAAATTGCGTTCGGTATTCTCGCACAGAGATGGGAGATTCTTCAGCGGAAAATCCGCTTCATTCCCGAAAATGTGGACAAACGCCTGATGGCCGCAGTAGTTTTGCATAATTGTCTTCAAACCAGAAACGACGAGAAATACTTGTCTCCTCCTGAGAGTGAACAAGGAACTGCGTTTGACAGAGTTCGACATGTTGGTGATAATAGCACCGGAAGACGAGCAGCAATGGTTCGAGATGCTTTTAAAAACTGTTTGAACTCGGAAATAGGGAAAGTTTCGTGGCAGGAAGAATACGCGTGTGCACCATGACTATAGGAAGATTGTAGACTGTGCTTAAGTATTTGTAATGTAAATTCATTAACTATTAACCCCCTTCACTCTGAAATACCAAAATGTCAGGAAGCTGTTTTTCCCATAATGCATCTAGAAATTTAACCAATTCAATCTCGTTTGACAGAGCTCAATGAGCTCTGTCAAACGAGATTGAATTGGTTAAATTTCTAGATGCATTATGGGAATTTTTTTACTGTCTGAAATTTAGATATTTTGACATCAGTGTGCAGGGGGTTATTACATATCAACCCAAATCACTCATGGCATTTTCAATAATGACCCGCTGTCTTTAATTTCCATTTTTAATTTTCTTTTCATACCGAAAGATCTTGAACTGTATCAGCAGAAGGTTGTCCATATTGTTGAGGAATCGCAGTAGTTGATGCAAGTGTTCTGACAGTGTTTGTAGATGGTCCACATTGAAGCCTCGTGTATGAGTCCTGTCAAGAACTGTGCGCTTATCTAGGCTTAATTGCACGTCGGAGTTGCGCGCAGTTGCCAATTCGAATGGCACCCAAAGTACGGCAGGTTCTCCTGCATACCCATAGCAAACACAGGCACGGAGGTCCATTGGCTGAAACATTGCTTGTGCTCAGATCATATGTACTGAATTTGATAGCCTTACTATGACCATAACGCATAGATTAACGCGCATATCGACGTGCTATTTGTGCGCATTTTACGACAGGACTTCTAGTTTTAACTGTATTCCTCGAGTAGCTATAAGTTTGCATGCGCTGTAGTAACGCTTGAACAATTATTTATACACGTTTTCATTACGACAACAGAATTCACGTGATTTGAGCATTTCTATAAAAGAAACAGAAACTTTGACTTCGTTGTGATCATGCATTGTGAAATTTAAATCATTGATCATAAGTTTGAGTTTTGATAATAAACACCAGAAAAAAATGATTTTATCAATATCCCTGGTAAAATTTGTGACTTTTCTGCACCGCCGGCAGTAGAAAATAACTTCTTGTACAGTACAGTCACCGAAGACTGGTCGTAATCCACGCGTAGGTGATGTCCACGCTTGCCTTTACCAATTAATAAAAATCACCACCAGCAAAATTTTAATTTAATTACCCAGTGCTATATTCATTAAATTTCAATTTAATTACCCAGTGCTATATTCATTAAATTTTAATTTAATTACCCAGTGCTATATTCATTAAAGTTTTTATGATTATTCCCAAAATTGGTGTTTATTATCTAATATTTTCATATGACTCGTCCGTTTTGTTCACTTTAAAACATTTGATATTTTGTTTTCATATTAATCAGTGATAAATAAAGCCTTCCGTCAATTTCATTGGTCAATTTCAAAACTAGACAATTTGATTGGCTGAACAAAATACAACTGGGTCACATTTTCATAATTTGCATAATTAGAGTTGGGAGCTTTCATTGGTCAATTTGATTGGCAAAACAAAATACAACTGGGTTACATTTGCATAATGTCAGTAGGGAGAATTTACGTTATCTGTCCTATTTTGGGTGGGTTATATTGTATTACCTAAAAGAAAAACGCCATTCATTTTTTTTTATAATTTCACTTTTTGCTTCCAAAACATCGGTCATGACCCCTCGTTGGAACGAGCTCGACGAGCTCGTTCCAATGAGGGGTCATAACCTATGTTTTGGAAGCAAAAAGATGAAAATATTTAGTTATACGAGGATGTTTTTTACAAGTCTGCAACTCAAGTTAGGTGATGGGTTAAAAAGTCATACTACGCGGCTAATTTGTGCGTGTGTGTGTCATATGATAAATAGAATATGAAATGAGTGTTTCTCTCATGTAATATTTATGAAACTCGTCCGAATTTTCCGTTTGGGCTCGCCAAAACGGAAAATTCATAGACTCGTTTCATAAATATTATACGAGAAAAACACTCATTCCATATCCTCTGTATATTGCTCCGTGGAAATATTACCACCCGTGGAAAGTGACCAGTCCACGGCGGCCGTACAGTATTGCGCTGAGAGGAAAATTATTTAGACTACGGTTTTGATGTCTTCTAGAATAAGGTTTGGTTTTTCTGGACTGAGAGAACTGACTTTCTTACTATTAAGTATAGTGGTATTTGAACAGATTCGCTTAGCGTCTCCCAGGTAAATTAATTACTGGATTTACTTAATTAAATTAAATAATAAAACCGAGTTAATTAATTTGTCGCCTACCCATCTTAGGTAAGATAAAGTTGTCTAAGTACATTCCTCTTCTGTTACTCAAAGGTTCTCAGCCAGTTGATCTTGTTTTCTTCTGGACCATTTTATGGTAGTTGAGACAGTCGTTTGTTTGTTCAGGAACGTCTTGTCGACGCGGATATGGCAAACTGATTTGTCGCAACCAATAGACCTTTCAGACCTTTTAGCAGAACAAAGAAAATTATTTTCTTGTGACATAAATGTGTATCAACAAAACACCTATTTTTACTTTAACCTTTTCAAACCTTTACCAAACAGGAAAAGTTGTCAACACTAATGAAAACATTCTTGGATAAGGCCTAAAAAATTAAAACTCTGTTTCTCAGGCCTTCGCGCATGGGCTTTTTGGCTGCCGCATGATCTCTTTTTATGATCAATGTGAACTAAAATAAAATAAAAATTAAAGGTTTATGTCTGATATTTTACCCAAGTTAAAAAAAATTGTAATTTTTTTCCTTGAGTGCAAGAAGGATTTGCAATGCTTTAGCATTGCAAAACCTTATTGTACTCAAGGTACAAAATACACCACCACCCGCGCTATACCGTAGATTGTAAGGCCTAAAACATAAACCAAGAACATGAACTTTTGATGGCAAAGAAATAATATTACAAAAATAAAAAATAAAATAAGAAAACACTCTCCTGCATGAAATTTTAAAAATAATCGCCTGAGAAACAGAAGATGTACTTTGTGTGGCCTAAAAAGAACATTTTCATTTTCTGTCGGCTCAAAAAACGAGTTTGCTCCAATGTGAAATCATAGGCTATGTCATTGAGGAAAAAATTGAAATGAAATGAAATGGCCAATTTTTAATAGCGTTAGCCGATAACCTATTATTGCCTTTACTTGTATGCTGTGTTGTTTTGAGGACTTTTTGCAGAACCTTGAAGAAGATCCTGAAAGTAAAAGTAATAGCCACGTGGCCCATGAAAGTAAAAGTAATAGCTACATGGCCCATTTACGTCATGTTTGGTTGTCATGGTATCCCGAATATATTAGCCGCCAATATTTCCGTTGCGGCCCACACTTTTGCACTCTATAAGTCAATGTCAAGGGTGAATTTAGGGTATTTACTCATCTTATATTAATATAAATACCGGGTGTCGACTCTGTCATCCTTATCTGGAATAAAATCCTGAGTAATGAGTAATTGGTGACTTTTCAATTCATTAAAATATCCTAGATAATCTGGTCACCAAGTAAGTTAGCCCAATTAGCACTTACACAAATTAAATGTGGTTTGGTTCATAAGAATTAGACCACATTTGGGTTCGTGTCAAAAGTAATTTGGGCTACTTTTCTAATAGCAGGTAGAAGAATACGCGGACGGGAGAGGGGTGGGGGGTCGCAAAATGAACTAGTTTTTTTTTATATCTGGACAGAGAAACACCAAAAGGATCGTTAAAGGCATGCCTTGATGATGCAGTTGAAATATAATTAGCCGACTTTATACAGTACGTGGAGAATGTATTATCACTAAATCACCCGCAGAGTGGAGATTCCTTCCGGGCTATAATTGTAAATTTGTTGCAAAGCACAACCAGCACCAGCAAAGTTTTAGCCAATGGACCTCCGGGTTAAACCCGGCGGTCCATTGGCTGAAACATTGCTTGTGTTTTTTGTCGATATGTACAAAATTTGAAAGTTATAGCTTGGGTGATAACTCCACTCCGCGGGTGATTTAGTTACAATCCACTCTCCACGTACTGTAGGTAACCCTTTACCTAAGAATAAAGGCAGTCAACACGTGCAACAAAACTTCTTGAAGAACTATTTATTTTCAATTTTTTTGCGTCAAAAACATAGCTTATGACACCTCATTGGAACGAGCTCAATGAGCTCGTTCCAATGAGGGGACATAAGCTATGTTTTGGAGATATTAAACTGAAAAAATAATTAAAATTAAATGATGATTTTTGTGAATATCGCTGGCCGGTTTTGGACGTTACATTGGGTAAAGGGTTAAAAACTACCAGGAACTTTATTAGAAAAGAAATAAAATATACGTATAACTGTCGAAACGCAAGTTCTTAGTTAATTAACACGTACTTTTCCAACACTCTAGATTGGTTATGCCGGCCCCCAGCAACCGGAACCGGTTGTTACGGGCATCCCTTGTATGATTGACTGTCTGTGTGTATGTGACACAAATCCAAGTGTGAAATCTTGGTTTCAATAAAATACATGATCACATGCAAGACCCACTCGATATCTCTTAGAGACCAATCCTGGTAAAAATGTTCCGACTGTTGAGGCAGGGGAAACACGTCTCTTAGCAACGCCTCTGCACGCGGCATTCAAAATACAATATTACACCTCTTATTGATTGATTGGTTGATTGATTGTTATTAATTACTTAATTAATTAATTAATTAATTAATTTGTTTATTGGAGTTTAACAACACTTTCGACAGCCAGAGTCACCTCGTGCCGGGCAGTTTTAAAGGTGGAGGAAGCCGGAGTACCCCGAGAAGACAGCTGAGCAACGGCGAACAACTGCCAGGCTCCCCAACGAACAAACTCCACACAAGCAGGGTTAGCATTGGTTGAAGACAGGTGTACTATCGACGCACATTACGCCTTAATACACAGCGCCACCGTGCCCTCCACGTGGGCAATCGAGCTATAGTGCCTTGCATTACATCTGTTAATTGGTGATGTTCATGTACTCAGATTTTAGTTTGGAGTTCGGGAGAGCTTTAGGAATGTATCAGGGTTGGTAACAGGACAAAACCCCCTCAAGACAAAACCCCCTCAGACAAAGCCCCCTCATTTCTGCATTCAAAGACAAAACCCCCCTCAAGACAAAACCCCCTCAAGACAAAACCCCCTCACCAGAAATATTATTTTTAGAATATGGTGAAAATAAAAATGTTAATATATCATTTTTTGGAAAGAGTGGGGGGGGGGGGGGGGGGGGGGGTACTTTATGTTTAATTTTTTCAGTTCTTTAAATCATTTTTTGGAAGGGCGCGGAAGTGTGAATAATTTGTATTTTTTTATTATACCAGAAAATAATAATAATAATAATAATATTAATAATAATAATAATAATAATAATAATAATAATAATAATAATAATAATAATAATAATATTTTTAGTAATTTTCTTGTCATCTTATATTATGTGGTTCAAACTCTTACAGAAAAAAATAAAGTGCATAATATAGTGTACTTTCAAGAAGTATTATGAAAACAAAATTCAGTTTTCATGTATCAAAAGGTGTTACCATATGCATGTTTACTATATTTGAGAAAAAATATTTTTTATGAAAAATGAGTAAACAAAAAAAAAAAAAACCAATAAAAAAATAAATTCAAATCGTGTTCATTATCATTTATTGTTTTTGCTACGTGAGGGGGTTCTGTCCAAGAAGTCAATTAAGGTGAGGTGGGGGGGGGGGGGGGGGTGTTGTCCTGAGGGGGGTTTGTCAGCAGGGTTTTTTTTTCCGCGGGGGTTGTGTCTTGAGGTGGCTTTGGCCTAGATCCATCAGGGTTTGCTCAACACTTTATAACGACTGATTAGCGCATACCTAAATTGTGCGTGTTTCCAACACGGAATATGTTCCTTGGTAACATCATCTCAGGAGAGGGTGTTATATTTCCAAGTGAATATTATTGCACAGCTGTGGCACATTGTCAGAAACGTGTGGGAGTTTTCCTAATCAAAACATAATACTTTTGGCCTTTCGCAATATGCAGATGGTGTCCATCTGGCAAGCTATTGTATCACAATATTCACAGAACACCATTCTGGGTATAACCAGAGAGGATATCTTTCAAAACATAGAAAGACAAACTCGCCTAAATTTCGCACATATTTATATTCAAGACGATGTGGCGGTAGGGCTGCACGATATTCAAAACTGAATACCGGTATCGCTATTCAAACAAATACCGCGGTATACCAGTATATCGAAAACTGTTCAGAAAAATGAACATAAGTACCACAATCGAGGCTTGAGGCATACAGTCGTAACGAATTAGCATGCCTTGATGACGCGGTTCGAAAAACCTTTACCCAAGGCAGACAATATCAAAATTTATTATTTTAAAAAAAAGTTAATCAGATTTTCCCCCCCAAAAATCTACAGAACAATATCATGTGACCCCTCATTGGAACGAGCTCGATGAGCTCGTTCCAACTAGGGGTCACATGATATAGTTTTGTTGAAATTTTTTAACATTACTTTTCCAACTGCCGAAATTGTATATTACGAGAGCACATGAAGACGATTAATTGCGTAAAGGCATAATATTATCCATTCGGGTCTGCAGTTAAAAAACTCAAGACATCTTGAAAATTAAATTGTGGGTAAATGAATAATGACGATAAACCGATATTTTTGTAATTACACCGGTATTCAATCGATATTGGTTTGAATACCTGTATATATCGGTTTATCGATATATCGTGCAGCCCTATATGGCGCCGTGTGAACACGTTGATCTCAAATTGTGCAAGCTTCCTCTTACTTGGTTTAGACAAGTCAATATCAGATTTCGCCCCAAAATATTCTTTGCCTCTGGAGTTATCCATGTATATTCCAAGGTGTATGTAAATTTACATTGGAATGAAAACTGATACATCCTGAGGCGCATAGATAACGAATTTATTTTGTCACTAAGTTCATTCACATTGAAGAAAAATTTCAATTCTGCAGAATAGGAAAATTCTGCAGAATAGGAAAATAACCTATCTACGAGCTCTGCCAAACAAAATATAATGGGTTATATCTCTAGTTATTTTCACGATGAGACGTCTCGGAGATAAATAAATTGGTCAATGATATGGTCTTCAGAATTATCAGTGAGTACCTTAACATCGAGAGGTTTAAATAGATGCTCTGACGTTTTACAATGTAACAAAACAAGAAGAAAGCCAACAAATACTGTCCAAATGGCATGTTAAAAAAGAAAAAAAAAAAACAAAATTGATAACTCCATATTAAAAATAGTTCCATCATAGACCGAATTTGTGTCATGATTAACACAAAATTAAAGGTATAATTTGGGTTTTTTTTTCCCCCAATGAACATCACTGTTAATTTCAATATATATGCCATTAGGCCTAAAAAAAAGTTAAACATCTGTTTCTCAGGCCCTCCCACATTGTCGTTTTAGCTGCAGCATGCTCTCTTTTTATACCAATGCAAACTTAAAAAATTAAAATTTAAATGATTCATGTCTGATATTTTACCCAAGTTAATAAAATTGATATTTTTTGCATTGAGTGCAACAAGGCTTTGCAATGCTATAGCATTGCAAAGCCTTGTTGCACTCAAGGAACGAAATGCACCTCCATCTCTGCAGTTCTGTACGGTAGATTATGAGGTCTAAACAGAAAAAAAACAAACAATTAAGAACATGAACTTTTGATGGCAAGGAAATAATCACAAAAATAAAATTAAAAACCGCACGCCTGCATGTAATTTTACAAAAAAGACATGAGAAACAGAAGATTTACTTTGTGTGGCCTTATCATAATTTATTTTTATGAACTTCAAAAAGAAATCAAATTGCCTGCATATTCATGTTTTTACACCGGTCTAAACCAATCTGTAAATATTTTCAAGTGGGTGAAGGTATTATTTACATCGCACCTGTCAGCCAATGAAAACGCTAAATTAATGTTCTGTTGTGTATGACCATGTTTGCTCTCATGTCAGTACCAACGGCATCCCATGGAGCACAGTGGCTTGTTGGTTACGGAATTGGATTTCAAACAGAAAACTTCACGTTTCGATACCCGCCAGATAATGGGGAACTGCGTTGTGTCCTTGGGCAAAACCCTTAATCCAGATTGCCCACGTGGGGGCACTGTGGCTCTGTGAACTGAGGCAAACTGCAAGTCGATGGTGCGCTTATCTTCAACCAATGCTTACGATGCTTGAGTGGAGTTAGTACGTTGGGGAGTCTGAGGGTAGCTCACCGTTGCTCGGCGGTTCTCTCCGGGTACCCCTGCTTCCTCCAGACCGTAAAACTGTTCGCCACAGGGTGGCTGTCGAAAGTGTCGTAAAACCTAAATAAATAAATAAATAAATAAATAAATAAATAAATAAATAAATAAATAAATAAAAATGTGTGTTCCAAATGTTTTTGGTGACGTTTTATTGACTAACCCTGTGAAATGTGTATCTTAACCCGTTGAACCCTCATTTTTTGGAATGGCATCGCCTTTCTGTGCACTTACAGTGAGATGGGTCAGTCCAATACCAATATAAAGGGAGGATAAAATAATAACTTCAGTCTGCAGCCATATTTTATCATCAAAGCCCCTATATAGACCCCTTATAATAAGACGAAAATGGGACGAAATTATGCGTTGGACCGAAAAATCGGTCTTACGAGTTCAAAGTGTTAAGAATAAAAGTATTGATAATTTATCACTAAGATTTGACAAAATATATCACAACAGTTTAACTCTTTACCTAACTTGAAAAGCAGACGACACTTGCAAAAATAATTCTTGAATAACTAATTTTTTTCATTTTTTTTCTCAAAAACATAGGTTATGACCCCACGTTGGAACGAGCTCGACGAGCTCGTTCCAACGAGTGGTCATAACCTATGTTTTTGAGACAAAAAATGAAAAAATAATGAAAATTAATTGGCGATTTTTGAGAATAGCGCTGGCCGGTTTTGGCAGTTACGTTGGGTAAAGGGTTAAGTGCTTCTGTGACAAAAATAGTTTAGTTCTGTGACACACTCTGATGTCTCCCCTGTAACAATTTAGAACGATGGAAAATAATCATCGAACCATCTCACTGGTCCTAACATCCTGTCTGTGGGAATGTTACGCTTCAACAGGAAAGTAAAATCAGGGACGTGGCTAGAGGTTTCCGATTGGGGGGTGAAGGGTAGTGGATTTCCAACTAGGGGAGGGACCGGGAGGGGGAAACCATATACCGATCCCTCCCCTAGTTGGAAATTCACTACCGAAAGATTTTGAAAATGAAGCTATGAAAGGGGGCGTAAAATTGAATAAAGTAGCTGAAATGCCAACACATTTATGATAGAATTTTCAGGTTGTTATTATTTGGTATCATTCTGGGAATTGAATAAGTGCTAAACAAATGCTCAAGCTGAGAACTTTGAGCAATTCACATTGTCCTAACATTAAATCAGATCGTATGCAGAAAGGGTTCCAGACAGTAGTAGTGTATGTTCCCCTAGAGGACTCATCTGGATGACCCCGGTGGATGACCCCGGAAGTGACGTCATGTCACGTGACCCAGTGGCGCCATGTTGTGTTTTCATGGTAACCCGCGTGAGCGGCCATGTTGTAACGTCATCCCCATAGTGATATGTGGGGTGCCTGCGCATGCGCAGCGCGTGTTGTTAGGGTGATACGTGTTTCCGTCGTCCATTTTGTATACTGGAGGCTGCCATCTTGGTTTCTATAGTGGCACGTGATTGCTATGTTACCAATGGCTTCTAACAAGACAGAGGTATGTTCGGAGGTGTGTTCCTTTGTAGAAGAGTAAATCTGATTACCACAAACAACCCGACAATCCCCCAAATCACCAAAATGCACCCCAAACTACCGAAACGGACTTAGCGAAGCCCCTTTTGGGCATGCAATAGTAGCACGTGGTTGCTATGAACCTGAAAGGCCTACAACAAGACGAGGGTATGTTCGATTGAATAGGGGTATACTCCAGTAAAGTAGAAGCGACTACCAGTTGGAACAGTTTTGTTACTATATTTAGCAATTTCTGGTCTATTCTTGTTAGTTCTGACCCTATTCCGAGTACTCTTGTTGTTTCATTTATCTAGATAATAACTAACCAATCAGATTGCTTGATTTACCATAATCTGTATGCAAAGTTATCTCCCTTCTGTATAACAAAAGTAGTCCCAAAGCCAATAAGCTATCGAGCAGTTACTGATAAGTCATTGCTCGAACGACTCGAAGCTCATCGAGCAAATGAGCCTTAGAGCAATTGCTCGATCGAGTGACTCGGCATATTGCTCGAACGACTCGAATCCCATCGAGCAAATGAGCCAACGAGCAATTACTCGATCGAGTGACTCCTCGAACGACTCGACGACTCATTTCAGAAAAACGGATTCCATAGCCACAGGCGTTTTCGAAAAAGGGATTCCACAAATGGGATTCCAAAAAGGGATTCCATAAGTGGGATTCCGTCTTATGTCGAGTGACTCGCAACTATTGTTCGAACGACTCGAATCCCATCGACAAATGAGCCAACGAGCAATTGCTCGTTCGAGTGACTCCTCGAACGACTCTTCAACTCATTTCAGTATTTGAGGATACCTATGACATGGCCACGTATCAGTTGAGGTCATCTTTTGAGGATTACTGAATTGAGGATACCTATCGAGGATACCTTTTATAGGATACTTATCTGAGAATACTATATAGGCTGTACATATCCCTGTAGGTCTCTTGCTGGCCCTTAGTACTATTAATCCACCTAATGCCTCATGTTATCCTCTGCCTGGTATAGGTAGTATGCAATGCTAGGCATAGGGGTATTGTGGGTTGGGGTACTGCCTGGTAGTTTAGAACGGTACTATAGTATGGGCGGTATATACACCTATAGACCCCTGTTAGTGCTTGGTACTATTAACCAACCGATTGCTTTGTTTTATTATATGGCTGGTATATGTTGTACGTTATGGTAGACCTAGTGATTTTGTGGGGGTAGGGGTAATGCTTGGTAGTTTAGAACGGTAGACTAGCATAGGCTGTACATATCCCTGTAGGTCTCTTGCTGGCCCTTGGTACTACTGATCCACCAGATGCTTCATATTATTGAGTGGTATTCTGGGGAGGGATCAATGCCAGGTAATACAGAACGGCAGCAGAGTATGGTTGGTATATTCCCCTATAGGTCACATCCTAACCGTTCATAGTATTAACCTACTAAATGGTTTGTATCATCCTGTTACTGGTAAGGTGGTACGTAATACAAGTAGTTCCTACCTTATTCCGAGTACTCTTGTTGTTTCTTTTATCTAGATCATTTATATAAATTATAATTAACCAATTAGATTGCTTGATTTCCCATAACCTGTACTTAATAGTACAGAGTTATCTCCCTTCTGTATAATAAAAACCTATATCAATGGCACCCCAATTTCGGCACCCCTTTTTTTGAAAAGCATATGGCCTTCGGCACCCCTTTTTTTCTGAAATGAGGATAAGAGTCGTATTAAAAATCCCTCATTGAGGGATTTTTAATATGACTCTTATCCTCATTTCAGAAAAAAGGGATTTTCCAGAAGGAACCCCAATTTCGGCACCCCTTTTTTGAAAAACATATGGCCTTCGGCACCCCTCTTTTCTGAAATGAGGATAAGAGTCGTATTAAAAATCCCTCAATGAGGGATTTTTAATACGACTCTTATCCTCATTTCAGAAAAAGGGATGCCGAAGGCCATATGCTTTTCAAAAAAAGGGGTGCCGAAATTGGGGTGCCACTGATATAGGTTTTTATTATACAGAAGGGAGATAACTCTGTACGATTAAGTACAGGTTATGGGAAATCAAGCAATCTAATTGGTTAATTATAATTTATATAAATGATCTAGATAAATGAAACAACAAGAGTACTCGGAATAAGTAGGAACTACTGGTATTACGTACCACCTTACCAGTAACAGGATGATACAAAGCATTTGGTAGGTTAATACTATGAACGGTTAGGATGGGGCCTATAGGGGAATATACCAACCATACTCTGCTGCCGTTCTGTATTACCGGGCATTGACCCCACCCCAGAATACCGCTCAATAATATGAAGCATCTGGTGGATCAGTAGTACCAAGGGCCAGCAAAAAACCTACAGGAATATGTACAGCTACCCCCACAAAATCACTAGGTCTACCATAACGTACAACATATACCAGCCTTATAATAAAACAAAGCAATCGGTTGGTTAATAGTACCAAGCACTAACAGGGGTCTATAGGTGTATATACCGCCCATACTATAGTACTGTTCTAAACTACCAGGCAGTACCCCTACCCACAATACCCCTATGCCTAGCATTGCATACTACCTATACCAGTCAGAGGATAACATGAAGCATTAGGTGGATTAATAGTACTAAGGGCCAGCAAGAGACCTACAGGGATATGTACAGCCTATATAGTATCCTCAGATAAGTATCCTATAAAAGGTATCCTCGATAGGTATCCTCAATTTAGTATCCTCAAAAGGTATCCTCAACTGATACGTGGCCATGTCATAGGTATCCTCAAATACTGAAATGAGTTGAAGAGTCGTTCGAGGAGTCACTCGAACGAGCAATTGCTCGTTGGCTCATTTGTCGATTGGATTCGAGTCGTTCGAGCAATAGTTGCGAGTCACTCGACATAAGACGGAATCCCACTTATGGAATCCCTTTTGGGAATCCTATTTGTGGAATCCCTTTTTCGAAAACGCCTGTGGCTATGGAATCCCTTTTTTTTAAATGAGTCGTCGAGTCGTTCGAGGCGTCACTCGATCGAGCAATTGCTCGTTGGCTCATTTGCTCGATGGGATTCGAGTCGTTCGAGCAATATGCCGAGTCACTCGATCGAGCAATTGCTCTAAGGCTCATTTGCTCGATGAGCTTCGAGTCGTTCGAGCAATGACTTATCAGTAACTGCTCGATAGCTTATTGGCTTTGAGACTGCTTTTGTTATACAGAAGGGAGGTAACTCTGCATACAGATTATGGTAAATCAAGCAATCTGATTGGTTAGTTATTATCTAGATAAATGAAACAACAAGAGTACTCGGAATAGGGTCAGAACTAACAAGAATAGACCAGAAATTGCTAAATATAGTAACAAAACTGTTTCAACTGGTAGTCGCTTCTACTCTACTGGTTTATAACCCTATTCAATCGAACATACCCTCCTCTTGTTGTAGGCGTTTCAGGTTCATAGCAACCACGTGCTACTATTGCATGCCCAAAAGGGGGTTCGCTAAGTCCGTTTCGGTAGTTTGGGGTGCATTTTGGTTATTTGGGGGAATTGTCGGGTTGTTTGTGGTAATCAGATTTACTCTTCTACAAAGGAACACACCTCCGAACATACCCCTGCCTTGTTAGAAGCCATTGGTAACATAGCAATCACGTGCCACTATAGAAACCAAGATGGCAGCCTCCAGTATACAAAATGGACGACGGAAACACGTATCACCCTAACAACACGCGCTGCGCATGCGCAGTCACACCACATATCACTATGAGGATAATGTCACAACATGGCCGCTCACGCGTATTACCATGACAACACAACATGGCGCCACTGGGTCACGTGACATGACGTCACTTCCGGGGTCATCCACCGGGGTCATCCAAATGAGTCCTCTAGGGGAACATACACTACTACTCCGGACATTATCCCCTAGGACATTTTCCCCTAGGATATTTTCCCCTAAAATGTGTCACCTAGGGCATTTTCCCCTAATTTCAAATGAGAGGGTGGACATTTTCCCCGAGATAGGAAGAAAAGAGTGGACATTTCCCCAAACTGAAAAAAAATGAATTTCAAGATTTTATTACAAGAAAAAGAAAGAATTTGTTCCATTTAATGTAACACTATTTTCAAAGTACTAAATAAAAATAAAATAGGCATAGATAATTCATACAATATCAAGTTGAACTAGACTTTATTATTCTGGAGAATCATGCGTTTTCCCGATGAGATTCCATGATTTTTCATGGCACCACAGTGTCTGAAGAATTGTTTTTAACTGTCTCACTGAAGTTCCTTCATTGATTTTATGAGAAAGGTGACTATAGTAGTCTCAAATGACTCAGTTTGATAAAAAAAAATGTTTAGGTAAAATTCATCATTAACGGTGGAGTGGGTTAATATCAATATCGCCGTCCGACAAGTTAATGACCGACAAAAGGAGTAATGTTTGTTTGACATATACCCACTGAGTGGTGGGTCTATTTGAAAATGGTCCATTTTACCTCCAATGTATCCAAAATATTGATGTCTGGCAGCTTGTAGAGGGTTAAAAAGTGCTAACAGGAATATTTATTCATGCAATTTGTACTTTCACACCAAAAACTGCGAGTGGCCATTTTTACTTAAAATCTACGAGATGTTTTCAGAGAAATCTAGGGAGAACATGAATTTTAAGCTTTTGATGGGAATCATTGTCTATCCAGTCCAAAACGGGTTAAGGTTTGTTTCTTTTCGAATACGCTTATTACTTACAAAAATAACTAACTAAGAGGTGATAATTTAAAGCCATGGGCTTTACTCTAAAACAAACCTCAGCACTATTTTGAAACCATGGGCAGCAGACCGTTGCAGCAGACCGTTGTCTCATACACTTGCTAGCTATTTTAAAAAGAATAAACTATTACATGAAACCTTAATTACATTTTTATTTTTATTCTTCCAATTTTTGTTTCTGTTTTATTCCATGAGAAATTAAAAAAAAATCTATGGAAACATGTCCTGGGTGAAAAATCTAGGAGTAATCAGTCTATTGGAAAATGTCCGGGGATGAATAATCAGGGGAAAATGTCCTAGGGGAAAATGCCCTAGGGGATAATGTCCTGGACCCATGCAGGAATGATAAATTTTAGATGTTTCATCATTTTGTAACTGTGAATGATGGGATTAACTCAGGATAACCATTTTACACGAACTGATTTTCTTGAAGGTCATTTCGTGGATTATCTTTTATTACGATAAGTAAATGTACTATAGAAATCTTGTGCCGATTGACATCATGCATACTTATAAAGCTCGATATTACGAACACTGTAGTTGTAAATAGTAACAGTTGGGATTTTTGCCGATTTGAAACCGAGTTGGGATTTTGGGAAGTAAAGGATGTCTCGACATCAACATCACCAGAGAAGCTCTAAAATCCATATAGATGGGATTTCCAACAACTCCTGACTTGCCCTCAGAATTTAGTTTAAACAATATTTATTGAGTAATTGATAAGTATAAACACTTCACAAGAACAGTTAACAAGAAAGATCTGAGCAACACAAGATACAGTAGTATACACGAAACAAGTGAAGACTGTATGAATGCCTACTGTGTAAGAGAGGGATTCGACAGAAAGCTTAAAGCTTATGTAAGTTGTCTCCCTGACAAAATATAAAAATTACTTCTGTAGGTGATGCATATCCGTGGAGAAGCTCACAAATCGCGACCAGGAGGCTGAGACTCTCTCTCTATTGGATATAAAAGTAGCTTATTTCCTGCGGTTGTAGATCGGTACAAGTACGTGTGCACAGTCAGTCCCAATCACCAAGACCCAGTCCCCAGAATTAGCGCGACACAATATGGTTGGAGAGATCAATAGCATTCAGGTACGGAGTATAGAAAGCCTCAGCCGCCAGCAACGATGTGTGAGATTGTTTAAACATCAAATTGAATTGGAAAGAAAAGGAAAAAAAAGGTAGAACAGCAGCACTGATAGGAGAAAAAAGAGAAAAATAGAAACAGCTTGAATACATCATCATACATCATACATCGATCGAACACTCAAGAGTCAAGGAATCGGGTATTGGCAGCTTGTTTCGTTATTTTATTTTGTAGAGTGTTAGGCGTGAATAATTGTTGGTAGTGATGAATTTCCAACTATAGGAAATTTTGGCCAGGTTTGGGGGGAGGGGCACACCCCCAGACGCCTATGTTGCCCCGCTCATAGGTAAAATAGGTTGTGAGATTACTCAGAAAAACAAACTAACCCTCAAAAGTAGTCTTCAAGTAGGAGGATGCGGAGCTTCATGCTTATTTTTCGTGACTGCCTCTAATGTAACGCAAATTGAATATTCTTCATGTGGAAATCAGGAAATTACAATTACAGTCATCTGAGGATGTTTTTGTGACTTCTAATTTCGATATTTACACAGTACTCGGATGAGAAATCATTAATAAAAATGGAATGTACTGCCAGTAGTTCTCCCCCATAACAGTCCTTAAGGTGATGATATGAATTATTACGACAGTAACACAAACTGTTACAGAATATACAGTTTGCTGCAAAAGCCTATAAATGTGTATTATTACCCACCCATTAAACTTTAAACCCTTGTATTCAACGGAATCGCCGCTATGATATAAATGATTCTGTATTCAACGGGTGATATACAGGCCGGAACTTTTTTACCGCACCGTTTAGTTACGCTTCGAAGTTTCCAAATTTCGTTATACAATCATCGACCGTCTGTCGGATAGTGTGAAAATGAAAACGTCCAAAGCAAAATAAAGTCGGTTCACAAAAAATTAGCCGGAAATGACATAATGTTTTAAAAAATCCCAATAATTTCCAACCGGAACATTTACCCAGTCCCGTGGCCGTCTCGTTTTGTGGGTCCTATTATACCTAAATTGGTCAGCTTTATTGCGGTAAATCTTCGTACATCTTGACATGCTTCGAACTTCTTTTAAAAACGTTCTACTTCGAAATTGATTTGCTACTCACAACACTAGTAAAAGCAAAAGAATGTTCACACGGCTGCGCTTGCGCAACCGTTGCTCAATGGTTGAAGAGGTGAGACACGGCAAATCATCCCTGCCTTTGACGGCTAATCACCCCTGCCTTGTGTGGAGTTAGCTCCCCAACATACTAACTCCACACAAGCAGGGTTAGCATTGGTTGAAGACAAGTGCACCATCGACGAACAGTACGCCTAAGAACACAACGCCAGCGTGCCGGGCAATGAAGGCGAAGTGTCTTGCACATGGACACAACGCGGTTGGCTCATGTGGCATTCGAACCGAGGACCTATCGGCTTGCAGTCTCCTCCTCTACCAACTGAGCCATCGCGGGTGCTGAGTCGATAAGCAACGCGGTGTGAGCTGGTTTGCAAGTGGAGCTCCCTTTTCGTTATTAAAAAAAAATCTGAAAAGTGCTTTCTACACGGAACTCCCTAATAAAATTCCGTCTACAGATTCTGTAATTTGTCAATTGTGATTACAATGTTTTAATTGGTTCATCTATCTCCAAAACCTACACTCTCTTCGAGTTACGGAAACCCATTGATCCTCAACATGTTTCCGAGTCTTGATAATGTTGCCGAGTGTATGACGTAGGAAATACTTTAGTGTTTATACATATGGGCGATGTTCATTTTAATGAGACCGGAAAACAAGGCACAGATAGGAATGAGTGTGTGCACAGGCCTCTAATCTGGTAATCAGATTCTATGGCCCTCAGTCAGTTGATAGTCTCGATGCCTGATTCAAAATGTAGCCAAACAAGACTCCTTGACACAAAGTATCGTTTGCAGAACACACGAAGCGTTGTGTATAATGCGTGCACTTGACTTCAACCAATGCTATCCCTGCTTGTGTGGAGTTAGTATGTTAGGGAGCCTGACAGTTGCTCGCTGTTGCTTGGTGGTTCTCTCCAGGTACTCCAGCTTCCCCCACCCCTAAAATTATCCAAACTGGTTGTCGAAAGTGCCGTTATACCCCAATTAATATATGTAAAGACGGCCTAGGGTGATTTACTTTCTTGTAAAATATATTCTGCTTATACTACAAATGATATAATTTAATTGCAATCAAATTATGTCAGCACATTGTGGTTGTTGTGTAATGGAAGGGTTAATATTCAACACAGATATCTACCAATCAGATACATGTAGCTGTATTGAAAACATTTTCAGAGGGAGCTCCATTCCCACGGTCGAGAGAGAGACACATCCTTCCAAGACTAAACGTAGACCCAAAGGCTGTTATACAATTTTTAGGGTTCCAGTTTGGATAACCCCTTTGACTGCCCTTCTAAGCTAAGGCATTCGAGATACAGTATGGTCGCCGTGGCATGGTCACTTTCCACAGGGTGGGCAATATTTCCAAGGACGCAATAATATTAGATTACAAACACTAATTATAGGAATAATCATCAAACATTTAATTAATGAAGCAGTGGGTACAACCCGGTGCTTCATTAATTAATTATTAATTAACATTTTGCAGCTAATGATTTTTATTACCTGGTAAACACATGCGTGCACATCACTACTCATGCATGGATTACGACCAGTGCACTGCGGTTGCACTACAGTTAAAACTAGAAGTCCTGTCATGAAATGCGCACTAATAGTACGTCGATCTGCGCGTTAATCTACGCGTTATGACCATAGTAAGGCTAGCAAATTCTGTACATATGGCCTCTGCACAAGCAATGTTTCAGCCAATGGACCTCCGGGTAACCCGGAGGTCCATTAGCAGAAACATTGACTGTGTTTGCTATGAGTGACCAGGAGAACCTGTGGTGCTTTGGATGTCATTCGATATGGCAATTGCGTGCAATTCCTACGCGCAATTGAGCCTAGATAAGCGCCTAGTTCGTGACAGGACTTCTACTTATAACTGTATATATATACCTGCCGCAAACTGATCTGGTAACTCCCATATTGTAATTTCGCCTTTTCAGGGTCAAAAACAGTGAGCAATAAAGAAATGGTGCTGTTGAATATGTTGAAGTTTGATAGCATGGGGAGCAAATATGGCAATGGAAAAATAAATTACAACAGAAAACTTAGAATTTATAATTGAAAGCTAACAAACTGTCAGAAACTCTGATACGCTGAAAGGTTTTGAATCCTTTTATGGCACGTAACAATGTCAGCCTACAGACAATGTTGTTAATAACTTTTGCTTCCGGTTAGTATTATTTGTGATGTTTACGCTAACTCGGCGTCAAGAAGTCAGTGTATAGACCTTGTTTATTTAATGTAGGCTGTTTAAATTAGACATCATCTGTCGAAGGTCGGATTGTTTTGTTGAAATGTAACACTACTATCTAACAAAATAAATAGCTTTATGATTTTTGCCATCGACTAAAAATTAATTGGAAAGTGGCGTACACTTTGTAATCATTACTATCGCGCTAAACGAAACATACATGTGAAATATATATACTGATGGAGAAAAGAAGCGCAAGTTCAGTTTTGGTAATATAATATTTTTGTAAAAATGCTTCATTAATTAACATTTTGCTGATGATGATGATATTCATCACCAGGTAAACGCATGCGTAGACATCACTGCCCACGCGTGGATTATGTCCAGACCACGGCGACGGTACTATATTATGTAAAGAGAGAATTGCACATGAATATTGTATAGCATATGCACAATGGATAGAAAAACTCATAGAATCGTTAGTCGCAAAAAACTGTTATAACTGAAAAGAGAACCATTCACGTCAACTGCAACATGATGTGTGCCTTATGTTGACATTGAAAGAACGAGTCATCACATGTTTTGACAAGGCTTTTACAAAAGTAAGTAAGGACTCTACACATTTGATACATCAAGAGAATACTTCGTGTATGAACCCTCCACCTGTGCAAGCTGAATATAAAGAAATATTTGAAACACCATTGTCTGCTGGCCAGATACTGGGTATTGTGGACTTACAGATTGAATATGAGACGAGTAAAACAGTTACAATTGGCTTCTAATTGAAAATGTAAACGTATGTTATCAAGTGACCTTGAAGGGACTAAATTCATTAGTTATAGAAGAAGAAGAAAACAAAAAGAATTTATTCCACCTTTATCTTCTAGACAAACCAACAAGTAACACGACCCGCTCAGTTCAATACAAAATGCAAAGGTGTACGTACTACAGTTTACTGAACTGACAGTTGTAGAAACCCCTACGGCAGCTGATGGGTTCACTTAGGAAATGATGAACGGTGTAAAAGGTGAGCACCACCACCTTGAGCTAAAGATGGAAAATCGTTGGAAACATCCATTCCTGTTTTAGTATGTGGTCCTTCGGGTAATGGAATATCCTCTTTTATTAACTGGATTATTAAAAACATTGCAAACTAATTTCACTCATCCTTAGTCAAACAGTATGGGGTTTTTGTGAAGGTCAATCTTTGTTCTGTACTTTACCCCCGAATAAAATCTGTAGAGTGTTTTCACCAAGAAGTGAAATCGGACAGTTTAATCATCTTGAACGATCTGATGCTCGGTGCTGGCGATCGAGTGTCTCGATTGTCTACAAAGGGCAGTCATCAACGAAAAGGCGGTGTCATGCATATCGTCGGCTGAGTGCTAGAATGTTCTATGTCCCATAGGGGACATAGAACATTCTAGCACTCAGGCGACGATATAGTTTCAAATTGATTCGATACAAATAAAGCCCACAGGTCAATAGCTCTCAACACACATTACATGATCTTGTTTAAAGATGGTAGGGATACTTCGCTGATAACACAACTGACAGCACAGGTGTATCCTAGTCATTCAAAATGTCTAAAATACGTTTTTAAAGAGGCTACCTCAGTCTCACATGGTTACCTTTCATCGACCTTAGGTAAGACACGCCCGAACTTATGAGACAAAGAACTCATTTTTGTCCTGGGGTAATCCAGTATCTGTACCTCCAAAGGTACAGAAGGGCAGCAAGTCTGCCCGCGAGTCAGAATCATGCCCGACCGTCTCAAGCGTAATATCGCGATTCTCAAGATCTTAAATAAAGCGAAATCTGTGATTGTCAGATCCATACTAATACACGCTGAGACAGATTTTATCACGATCACTTCTTTGTGTAAATGTGATTCGAATATCGGGAAGGGCGCAGCACCTTTGATCAAAGCTCAGAAAGCCTAACTCGTTTGACCAGAAACAGTTAGTGAGATCAGTGGCAAATAAAGATATGTCTGACAAAAAGAGGAGAAAGATCTTGCAGAAAAGGGGATTCTGGATGCTCTCCGTCCTCCAGTATTACCGAGTGTGGGTATGTTGGGGAGATGAAATAGACTGAGAAGGTGACTTTGGTAAAACTCAGATTATTGGAACGTCTACAAGACGTTCCGAAACAACCGAATGAAATGGCTTTGGATCAAGAAATAAGAGATATTGCAAACTTGGCATTTCAGCAAAAGGCAGTGGCTGCTCGTCACACGAAAGACAAACGCGAGAAAGACACCACAGCTCATGCCATCTAGATTCCATACCTGTAACTATGAAGAGAAGATTATTACTAAATCGGACTAAAAAGGGTCCAAACATATCTTGGAATGCAAAAGATTAACTTGTCCACAAAGATCAAACAGTGGTAGATCGAATGTAACGGATTTTCTAAACGACCTACTGAGAAGACGGAAGTCTTTTCAACCCAACGGATGGGAAGTGTTGTCCCTAGCCCTGAAAGATAGCAACGTACCACCGGAGTTGAATAATCATAAATAACGCTGGGTTTCCCAAATGGAAAGTGACTGTTAGTAGTAAGGATGCACAATGGAAAGCTGACTTTAGATTCAGCAACTATCAGTAATAATGACACTAAATATTCTTATTGATATGTATGTATCCAGCAGTTATGTATGGGTGATACCCTTAAGAACAAACTTGGGGATTTTATTTTGAAAGCTTTTACCCAAATTTTCAAACATGGCTGTATAGAATTGAAAACACAAACTGATCAAGGGAAAGAATTTTTAGATAGAAAATTTCAAAGACTGAATCGTCGAATTTTTCACCTCACTGTCATAGCGTGACAACACAATGTTCTATAGTTGTACGTTTCAATAGAACTTTGGAAACATTTTACCAAAAATGACACACTGACCTTTCCACTTCAGAAGTTGGTATCATCTTATAATCATACTCATCATTGCAATATCGGTATAGCCACAGTTGCTGTGAGCCTAGAAAATCAAAAGGAATTTTGACAAAACTTTTATGAGAAACCTATAAGGCCCAAGTCCCCAAAGTTCAAAGTTGGAGACGGGATTAGAATGAATAAAGTCAATAACAGGAAACACAAGAAAAATGGTTATTTACCCAAACGGACCGAAAGTTATCCACAGTGGTAGCTATCAAAAAGGATCATCCAGTCACATTTGTCTTAGACGATAATGGTGGGGAAATATCAAAAGGGTCATTCAGTGCTGAAAATCTTCAGCGAGTCGCTCACAAAACTATTTAAAAAATGGAAGCGTACTCAAGAAAATTTGTCCAGGTAAGAACAGAAAATTGTTGGTGAAATGGATTAGATACCCCGCTTCGTTTCACTCGTGGATCCAACAGCATCAGCTCGCCAATAAGAGGAAGTGAACACGTGTTCCCCTAATAGGGACGAAAGATCGATCGGATCTTGGCCGCGTCATATAAAGAGACCACTTACAGTTAAAACTAGAAGACCTGTCATGAACTATGCGCTTATCTAGGCATAATTGCGCGTAGGAATTGTGCGCAATTGCCATATCGAATGACATCCAAAGCGTAGCAGCTTCTCATAGCAAACACAGGCAATGTTTCTGCCAATGGACCTCCGGGTTACCCGGAGGTCCATTGTCTGAAACATTGCTTGTGCACAGGCCATATGTACATAATTTGATAACCTTTGCTATGGTCATAACGCGTAGGTTAACGCACAGATCGACGTGCTATTTGTGCGCATTTTACGTCAGGACTTCTAGTTTTAACTGTACTTGTCGTTCTCTTGAGAAGTAGTATAGGATATTTGTTACCTAATCCGAACATCAAGACAACGCGATGATTTATTTCACTCTTCGGCGTAACAGTACCATGAAAGTGTTTCCCTAAAGCACGTCACTTCGAACACCATACAACCAGTGAATCTCACATGTGTGTGTGTGTGTGGGGGGGGCATGGAGTGGGTTTGGCTGAGATTCAGTATCCAAACACTTCGTTCAGTAATCGTTGGGAAGAAACTTTCTTCACAGTATTCTGGCCTTCCAAAAACATTATCGGCTCACTCTGAAAGAAGGTCGTTTTTAGGAACAAGTTGATGTGACACAGGGTATCAATGGTGTTACTCAATTACTATACCTTCGTCAGGATAAGATAGGTTTTGTTTGGGGTGACTGGTAAAGTTCGGAACAATGTACGAGATGAAGCCAGGGTCACATCGAGCGCTACTCTCAAAAACATTTGGGTGTTAACGAGTGTGTGTTCAAATCAGGCATTTACGAATCTCGGGAGTTGCTGATGACAACCAAGAAGTTTATTCGCTCTGTGTTTACTGTGACTTAGTTCGTGACCAAGAATGGGAAAACACAAGAGTACCACATCTTCGCATCGTACCCAATAGTGAAAACAAATAAAAAAAAAACAAGAAAAATCAGCACCGTCAGGGTGTATATAAGGTACGACACAAAAGCCAAAGTACCATTCAAGTTTGGGAAGGTGACAGTGACACTTCATTTCCGAAATGAAAGACCGTATCGTTTCACTTTAACATCACTAACTACAGTACGGGGAGCGCGGTGGCTCAGTAGGTAGAGGTGCAGGCTGCAAGCCGAGAGGTCCTCGGTTCGAATCCCACCTGCGGCAACCGCGTTGTGTCCATGGGCAAGACACTTCATCTCCATTGCCCGCGTGGGGGCACGATGACGCCGTGTACTAAGGCGTACTGCACGTCGATGGTACGCATGTCTTCAACCAATCTAACCCTGCCTGTGCTGCAGTGCGGAGTTACGATGTTGGGGAGCTGGCAGCTGCTCGTCGTTGCTCGGTGGTTCTCTCCGGGTACTCCGGCTTCCTCCACCCGTAAAACTGTCATGGTCATGATTAGCCATTGTGCATAAATGTGTGACCTTAAACATCAATAAATAAATAAATAAATAAATAAATAATATAACTACAGTACGTGGAGAGTGGATTGTAACTAAATCACCCGCGGAGTGGAGTTATCGAGTGGAGTTATCACCCAAAGTATAACTTTCAAATTTTGTATATATGGACAGAAAACACAAGGAATGTTTCACCCAATGGACCTCCGGGTTTTACCTTTGCCTGTGCTTGTTATGCTTTGCAACAAATTTGCAATTATTGCTTGGGTGGAGTCTCCACTCTGCGGGTGATGTAGTGACAATACACTCTCCACGCACTGTAACTGTCATAATGCCAGGTGGTAGGACGATTATTACACAGCACAATCTTAGAACGGGCTATCAAGTTTTTCTATAGTTCAGATACAGACAGGGTATGGTTTGTGTAGTATATTGGGAGAACTGAAGATAACGTCGTGTTACCGTTATTAAAAAAATACAGCAAGAACACTGGGGAGATGACTTCGAAAAAAACGAGCAGCATTTGCCGTGGATGTCATCAAGGAGAAAAATGTGAAAGAAGCAGCGATCAAGAGATTGGAGAAATTGGAGTGGCTGCATTGAACGAAGTAGTGGGTGGGTCGATGACACCCCCTTCTCTCCGATAGGACGGGTATAAAAAATCACGCACCACACGGTCCGAACAAATCGAAAAAAGAAAAGCGAACCGTGATTATAAAGAAGTTCACAGAAAGAAGTAAAGTTGTATACATCACTGAAAGATTACATTTGGGGTTGTTTGTTTTAAACACATTACCTGCTGAACTGTGTTAACTGTTAACGTTCATGTTAAAATGAACAGATCCAAAGACACATTCGCCTTGATGCGCGATGCCGAAACATACTAGATAAAGATTCTAGATGTATCCATGTTTGTGCAAAGACAGAAACACCATTAGTCCGTTAAAATGACCCAGGAAAAAGCACTGGTCAAAGCAACGGGAAAATATCCCACCCACCACGTGGAAACACAAGTGTTTTCATTGCCAAAAGGAAATCTAAGCACCAGACATGGACATTTATTTTTGGGATAGCTACCGAAACACATTGTGGATGGATATGTAACAACGATGTTTTCAATGGAAATTTAGCAAAGAATCCATACTATATGAGTTACTTCGCGTGCACATGGGCCAGCTACAGATTCCTGCCAAACTGCTACAGCCTCGACTCAACAAGAAGTCGTAAAATGCAGGGACGTTTTCGATTGGGGGTGTAGGGTAGTGAATTTTCAACTAAGGGGAAGGACAGGGAGGGGAAAACCCCCTCCAGGTAGGGATCTGCGAATCACAAATTTCTTTTCGAATCGAATATTGAATCGAATCGTGTCTCTGATATCGATATCGAATCGAATCCCGAATCGAATTATAAAAGACAAGTTATTTCATATTGCATCAAACGGAAGTTACGGAACACTGTGATTACCCTTACGCGACGGAGTGAACACCTTAAACACCAATAACTAAATATTCTCTGTAGCACCGTCGCTGAAACAGCTAGGCCTATTGTCCATAGTTTTAGTTTTTGAAGGCCTAACTTGTTACTCTTCACGTTCTTAAGAACGTGAATAGTAACAAGTTAAGCCTTCAAAAACCAAAACTATGGATAATGTTCTGGGCCAAATTCACACTTTACCTAACAATTAAACATTGTCAATTACTCAAATAAATAGGAATTGAGCCTACATGAATGAATTTTCTAATGACAGTTTTATCCTATTTTTGTTGGAAATGTAACAAATTGAAGTTAGTACGAGAGATTCGAAAAAATCGAATCCCGAGACTGATTCGGGATCGATCTCGAAGCATACGTATGGTATCGATATCGAATCGAATCTCGAATCCAATTATAAAAGACAAGTTATTTCATATTGCATCAAACGGAAGTTACGGAACACTGTGATGACCCTTACGCGACGGAGTGAACACCTTAAACACTAATAACTAAATATTCTCTGTAGCACCGTCGCTGAAACAGCTAGGCCTATTGTCCATAGTTTTAGTTTTTGAAGGCCTAACTTGTTACTATTCACGTTCTTAAGAACGTGAATAGTAACAAGTTAAGCCTTCAAAAACCAAAACTATGGATAATGTTCTGGGCCAAATTCACACCTTACCTAACAATTAAACATTGTTAGTTACTCAAATAAATAGGAATTGAGCCTACATGAATGAATTTTCTAATGACAGTTTTATCCTATTTTTGTTGGAAATGTAACAAATTGAAGTTAGTACGAGAGATTCGAAAAAATCGAATCCTGAGACTGATTCGAGATCGATCTCGAAGCATACGTATGGTATCGATATCGAATCGAATCTCGAATATTCGCAGGACCCTACCAAGGTCCCCCACCCCTAGCTGGAAATTCACTACCGAGAAAAATTTAGAAAATGTAGTCATGAAAGGGGGCATAAAATTGATTCTAGTAACTGAAATGCCAACACATTTATGACAGAATTATCAGGTTATTATTATTTGGTATTATTCTAGGAGTTGAATATGTGCTAAACGAATGTTCAAGCTGAGAACTTTGAGCAATTCACACTGTCCTAACATTAAATCAGATCTTATGCAGGAATGATCAATGTTTGATGTTTCATCATTTTGTAACTGTGAATTATTACGATAAATAATGTACAAAAGAAACCCCGTACCGATTGACATCATGCATACTTGTGAAACTCGATATTGCGTTGACTATAGTTGTAAATAGTAACAGTTGGATTTATTGCCGATTTGAAACCGAGTTGGATTTTAGGAAGTAAAGAAGACATCACCAAAGAAGCTCTAAAATCCAGATAGATGGAATTTCCAACTAATCAAGACTTGCCCTCCGAATTTCCAACTATCGGAAATTTTGGCCAGGATCGGTGGGGACCCCCTCCCCCACCCCTTGTCGCCACGTCCCTTGTCAAATGTTATGTGACCCTGTCCATCGGATCACATTAAAGACTATAAAAGGGGGCGCACTCGGCTTTCAGCTCATGGCAGTCGAAAAAGAAAGATGTACAGGAATGTTACGGTCTTCAAAATCAACAACGAATTACAGATTCAACTATTCAATTCCGTTGGATTCACGTTTTCCACGAGAAAATGGGAACAAGTGGCCCCAACATAATAAATAGTTGAAAAAGAGAACACAAACCAAAGAGAGGCCGAAAAATCAAAGAAGAATGATTAAATAATGTTCACAATTCATGTTTGATACAGATGGCGTTAAACGAAAGAGAATCAAGAAATCCAGGCAATCACAGAGACTATGCAGAAAGTGTTTCATTCGAAACGAAACACCTTTTCGTGACTTTTCGTCACCAGTACTGGAGCAGCAGCCTCTTCGTGAAGAGAATGGTCCTAGGTTAATAACTGCTCAAAGAAAAACCCGTCCAGTGCATAGACCACCGAAACACATGAAGTATGCATTGGAAGAAACTCGTCTCAAGACTTCCGACTTCATGTCTTTTTGTTTTTATTCTGATAAAGATTTATATGAAGAATAGAAACACAAAACTAAACAATAACAAATAGAACTGATTGAGCCCTTGTGAACATTTATATACAAGTTGTCAGGTGGCCTATATACATATGTATATCGTTAATGCGTACTTTCGCTTCTAATCTCATTGGTCTTGCAGAGTGGTTTCGTACCATTTTAATATGGAAGTAACCCTATCACCTGAATAACTGCCGGTAGGACTTCTTTGAAGCCCGACCGCCTGTCAGTCGCCGATAATTTTACTCTATATTTAACTCTATACATTAACATACAAAAATGATTATTTCAATGGAGTAAATTCCAAATATACTTAATATGTAATATGGTTGCAAACAAACAAAAAACTGACATAGATGTGTACATACAGAAAAAAGAAAGAAGAAACCCAACGGGTATTTCTTGCGTATCTCCTTTATGGTATTAGGCTGTTTTCTATTTTGTTTATATATGAGTATGGCAGTAGTTCTGTTTGTTAAATTTTTACTTACGTTAGGTGAGAGAAAAAAACGACCCCCCCCCCCCATCCAAAAAAAAACAAAAAACAAACAAACCCAACATTTCTACGCTTACTTTTGTATTTGTCGTATTTCTCCTAAGAAGGCTGAGAGACAATATTGTTTGCTTTCTGCCTTCACTACATCAACTCAATTGTAACCCTTTACCCAACGAATCGGCCGCACACGCCCGCATAATATGCAAATTCAGCAGTTGAAAAAATATTATTTTTCAAAAAATGTCAACAAAACCGTATCAGGTGACCCCTCGTTGGAACGAGCTCTTCGAGCCCGTTCCAACGAGGGGTCACATGATATGGTTTTGTTGAGATTTTTTGAAAAATTTGAAAAAATGGTATTTAAAATAATAAATTTTGATATCGTCTGCGTTGGGTAAATGGTTAAAAGACTATATGTTATAACTAAAAAGCAGAATTATTTTCTCCCGTCATTCTTGTGTAGTTGTTGACATGTTTGGTTGGTGTTCATAATGCAATAGCATTTCAATTCTATCATAATATTTAACTTCTTCAATAAGGGCCGTGTAATTTGGTTTGCATCCTCCCCACTTTGCATGAATAAATGTACTCTTTAAAAAAAATTATAAGTAATTTTATTTTATACCATGATTACCTATTCTACTATATATGAAAAGCCTATGACATAAATTTTTGCTTTATAGACCAACCGTGGTGAACACGCCAGCAATGGGATTTCAATAGTTAAAATTTACACCTACAGTGGAATTACATCCAAACTGACCTTTAGTGACGTAGATCTGAATGCGAACCTGTCTAAATTTGAAATGAAAGTGAAAATTATTTATTACGTTTTTAAATGTGTTTACCCCATAAAACGCCAAAAATTAACAAACATGCATTGTTTCGTGTTACTAAAGCATCCATAACTCGAAACAGTATGTTATTATGTTATTGAAATGAAAAAGGACCTGATTCTTTTTCTATCTCGTTTTGGTGATAAAATTGACAGCGGAACTACCGTCCACTGATCCTCATGTAAACAAAAGTAAATTCGCACGTATGCACGGCTCCTGCTCAGTAAAATCGAGAAAAAACTAATAGCAACTCTTAATAATCTGACGATCATGGTATAAATAAAATATACCCAAAGTAGCTTGGTGTACCAAATGTTCACCACGAGTGGTGAAGTGGTGTTAACCAGGCGCTAAAGGCTCGCGGTTAACACCACTTTACCACTCGTGGTGAACATTTGGTACACCAAGCCTAATGGGTGTATTCTATATATTTCCTCGCCAGTGTTTCTCGGAGTGGGTTAACCTGTGAGAATAAATTCTGGTGTAAGTGAATGTGACATATTGCACTTCTCATTTAATTGTTCTTGAACTAATAATAAAATTGTCTTTACATGAGCGCATTCAAAGAAAAAAATGCCCAACAGTCTCTCGCGTATTACCACAACAGGTGCATAGTTCGGTTTCTGAAAGTTTACATTTAGATAGTTTTAAATTGGTATATAAAAAACAGATAAGTATCATCAATAAATGAAAATGAATGTCTGTATATTAGCTGTCAGTCGTCTAGTTGTAAACTAAGACCTAAACGGTTATTCCATTTTTCTTGGGTTTGTGTAGTCGCCGTGGTAAACATTTTTAAAATTAACAGGTAAAAGGTCTGATAAACATCTTGGCACTTTTTTAAAGTATCTAAATTTGGGCAATGTATTGATTCTGATTTATCGCAACCTTTTACACTAGCCATCCATGAATTTGATATAGTGTTGAGTAACCCATTGCATACAATGAAAGGGGTTGTTATATTATATTCTCTACAGAAATCTGCATGAGATAGAAATTGTCTTTCAGTACAAAAAAAGTCGTTGACGATAAACATTTCTTTATCTTTTGAGAAAACTAATTTATTGTTAACCTTTATGTTTTTATTATAAAAGAGCGGTTCTGAATGAACTTCTATTGGAGTGTTTATTGTTTTTGTGTCTAAAAGAGACAATGCCTTTATAACGTCACTCCAGAAAGAGTTTGTACAATCACCCACTTTAGTTAATCCTCTCCATACTGTTGCCCAAATATCAAAATTTAAAGCTGCATGTTTTCCCATAATTCAACAAGAAATTTAACCAATTGAATCTTGTTTGACAGAGCTCATTGAGCTCTGTCAAACAAGATTGAATTGGTGAAATACTGAGTTGCATTTTGGGAAAAAATGCTATTTGAAATTTCAGAATTTTAACATCAGTGTGAAGAGTGTTAATTCCTCTTTATGCATATACCATAGTTTTTCACTTCCAAAATATTCCAGATCGTTCAGACAAAGATAGTCACGTGATATGGAGTAGATCAGGTCGAAGTTTTGTCGCTGTGGATAATTTTTCTCAAAAATGGGAGTTCAAATCATGGATCTTGTTCTTTTTTGTGTTTACGTTATTGTTAGTGTCTATAAATTCATATACTACAACTTATAATGCCGATCGGTGGAGAAAAGGCGAGTTTTTAGTGATTTAAAATTCAGGTGTATGTTGTTTGCTGTTTGTTGACAGTGGCGTCCCTGGCAACAATATGGCGCTATCCTACTGATGTGATAAACAAGGTGCTTGTGTTTGTGACCGTGATCAATATTGCGTGTTGAGTTGACTTGAGTTGAATTGCTTGTAGTTTGTAGCTCATACGTGTGATCGTGGCATCAGGTAACGAGATATCAAGTATAAAATACCAGTGACAGTCGTGAGTTCATCGTGAGTTTATCTTCGACATGCGCCATTAGTATGAAACGGGCATTAGCCCTTAGTTCCACATCAAGTGCTGATGAGAGTATGAACAGTACATGTCCAGCTCCAAAAAACAAAGATTCAAATAAAAGTTCAAAAATACCGACAAGAAAAAGCCTCCTAGCCTCCAAGAAATATAAATCTGACTTATCACTGTGTGGCAGTCTCAGTCAACCTTCAATCAAAAATTTCACTTCTGAAAATCTTGATAAATCCGACATGAGTGGCTTCGAACAAATCTTAGCTGATATAAACAAAAAACTTGAAAATGTTGTCACTAAGGAGTCTCTGTTGCGGGTTGTGGAACCGCTCGTCAAAAGTGAAGATCTCACTAAAACTTTAACTTCAATTAAAGAGGAAATTTTCAAAAAGCTGAATGATACGATTGATGTTCTTGAGAATCGTATTCTTGAAGTCGAATTGCGAAACGACAATCTTGAGGCAGAGTTGAACGGAGTGAAGGCTGAGTTACAGTCAAAAAATGAAGAAATTGTTAGGCTGCATGGGAAAATAACTGAAATAAAGGCCCAGCAAAATGACCTGGAACAACACAGTAGGAAAGAGAGTATTCGAATTTTTGGTTTACCTGATAGTAACAAACATGAATCAATCGTTGAGTGTGAGGAAAAAGTGTTAGAAATATGCCAAAAGAAACTGGGGGTGGAACTTCATAGCTCCGAAATAAGCATAGCTCATAGACTGGGGAAATTCACTACCGAGAAACCCAGGCCAGTCATAGCGAAGTTTGTTTCCCGGAAAATAAAATCACAAGTGATCAGTAACCGACGCAAACTTAAGGGCAGTGGTATTGTGATAAAGGAGGACCTAACCAAGGCTAATCAAATATTGCTCAAAGCAAGTGCCGACCATCCTAACATTCAGGACTCCTGGTCTAATGACGGCAGAATATTTGTAAAATATAAGACTTCTAACAGGGTTAAACACATATCCCGTTTAGAGGATATATAGACAGTCTGAAATCATTCTCCCAATTAACACCCACTTACCCTAAACAATTTCCCAATCACCATAAACGTCATGGCTGAATTTTATGAAAAAAAAATTAAAAAGAAAATACTTAGCAGGTTAAGAGTTGAAGGCCTGTCTGATGAAGATATGGTCTTCAAATATCTCAAATATCTACTAGCGTTAGATAAAGGGTTAATATGATGAAGATATGGTCTTCAAATATCTACTAGCGTTAGATAAAGGGTTAATATGATGAAGATATGGTCTTCAAATATCTACTAGCGTTAGATAAAGGGTTAATATGATGAAGATATGGTCTTCAAATATCTACTAGCGTTAGATAAAGGGTTAATATGATGAAGATATGGTCTTCAAATATCTACTAGCGTTAGATAAAGGGTTAATATGATGAAGATATGGTCTTCAAATATCTACTAGCGTTAGATAAAGGGTTAATATGATGAAGATATGGTCTTCAAATATCTACTAGCGTTAGGTAAAGGGTTAATATGATGAAGATATGGTCTTCTAATATCTACTAGCGTTAGATAAAGGGTTGATATGATGAAGATATGGTCTTCTAATATAGTTCAGATAAGAAGACATGTTTTAGTAGCAAAGTATAAAACTCCTCATTGAAGTTAGTTTTACAGCTATTGTCAAGCCTAACCCATCGTAATGGGATTGCTCAATAAGGGCAGCATTATACACAAAAAATTTGCTATTCAGTATTTTTAATATTTTCATTTTTTGCCTCCGGAACATAGGTTTGACCCCTCATTGGAATGAGCATGATGTGCTCCTTCCAATGATGGGTCACAGCCTGGGTTTTGGAGGCAAAGAGTGAGAATTATTCGTTATACAAGAACTCTTTTTTACAAGTGTTGTCTTCTACTAGCGTTAGATAAAGGGTTAATATGATGAAGATATGGTCTCCAAATATAGTTCAGATAAGAAGACACGTTTTAGTAGCAAAGTATAAAACTCCTCATTGAAGTTAGTTTTACAGCTATTGTCAAGCCTAATCCATCGTAATGAGATTGCTCAATAAGGGCAGCACTATACACAAAAAATTGCTATTCAGTATTTTTAATATTTTCATTTTTTGCCTCCGGAACATAGGTTTGACCCCCTCATTGGAATGAGCATGATGTGCTCCTTCCAATGATGGGTCACAGCCTGGGTTTTGGAGGCAAAGAGTGAGAATTCTTTGTTATACAAGAACATTTTTTTACAAGTGTTGTCTTCTACTAGCGTTAGATAAAGGGTTAATATGATGAAGATATGGTCTCCAATTATAGCTCAGATACGAAGACACGTTTTAGTAGCAAAGTATAAAACTCCTCATTGAAGTTAGTTTTACAGCTATTGTCAAGCCTAACCCATCGTAATGGGATTGCTCAATAAGGGCAGCATTATACACAAAAAATTGCTATTCAGTATTTTTAATATTTTCATTTTTTGCCTCTGGAACATAGGTTTGACCCATCATTGGAATGAGCATGATGTGCTCCTTCCAATGATGGGTCACGGCCTGGGTTTTGGAGGCAAAGAGTGAGAATTCTTTGTTATACAAGAACATTTTTTTACAAGTGTTGTCGTCTACTAGCGTTAGATACAGGGTTAATATGATGAAGATATGGTCTTCAAATATAGCTCAGATACAAAGTCACGTTTTAGTAGCAAAGTATAAAACTCCTCGTTGAAGTTAGTTTTACAGCTATTGTCAAGCCTATCCCATCGTAATGTTATTGCTCAATAAGGGCAGCATTATATACAAAAAATTGCTATTCTGTATTTGTAATATTTTCATTTTTTGCCTCCGGAACATAGGTTTGACCCCTCATTGGAATGAGTATGATGTGCTCCTTCCAATGATGGGTCACAGCCTGGGTTTTGGAGGCAAAGAGTGAGAATTCTTTGTTATACAAGAACATTTTTTTACAAGTGTTGTCGTCTACTAGCGTTAGATACAGGGTTAATATGATGAAGATATGGTCTTCAAATATAGTTCAGATACAAAGACATGTTTTAGTAGCAAAGTATAAAACTCCTCATTGAAGTTAGTTTTACAGCTATTGTCAAGCCTAACCCATCGTAATGGGATTGCTCAATAAGGGCAGCATTATACACAAAAAATTGCTATTCAGTATTTTTAATATTTTCATTTTTTGCCTCCGGAACATAGGTTTGACCCCTCATTGGAATGAGCATGATGTGCTCCTTCCAATGATTGGTCACAGCCTGGGTTTTGGAGGCAAAGAGTGAGAATTCTTTGTTATACAAGAACATTTTTTTACAAGTGTTGTCTTCTACTAGCGTTAGATAAAGGGTTAATATGATGAAGATATGGTCTTCAAATATAGTTCAGATACGAAGACACGTTTTAGTAGCAAAGTATAAAACTCCTCATTGAAGTTAGTTTTACAGCTATTGTCAAGCCTAACCCATCGTAATGGGATTGCTCAATAAGGGCAGCATTATACACAAAAAATTGCTATTCAGTATTTTTAATATTTTCATTTTTTGCCTCCGGAACATAGGTTTGACCCCTCATTGGAATGAGCATGATGTGCTCCTTCCAATGATTGGTCACAGCCTGGGTTTTGGAGGCAAAGAGTGAAAATTCTTTGTTATACAAGAACATTTTTTTACAAGTGTTGTCTTCTACTAGCGTTAGATAAAGGGTTAATATGATGAAGATATGGTCTTCAAATATAGCTCAGATACGAAGACACGTTTTAGTAGCAAAGTATAAAACTCCTCATTGAAGTTAGTTTTACAGCTATTGTCAAGCCTAACCCATCGTAATGGGATTGCTCAATAAGGGCAGCATTATACACAAAAAATTGCTATTCAGTATTTTTAATATTTTCATTGTTTGCCTCCGGAACATAGGTTTGACCCCTCATTGGAATGAGCATGATGTGCTCCTTCCGATGATGGGTCACAGCCTGGGTTTTGGAGGCAAAGAGTGAGAATTCTTTGTTATACAAGAACATTTTTTTACAAGTGTTGTCTTCTACTGGCGTTAGATAAAGGGTTAATATGATGAAGATATGGTCTCCAAATATAGTTCAGATAAGAAGACACGTTTTAGTAGCAAAGGATAAAACTCCTCATTGAAGTTAGTTTTACAGCTATTGTCAAGCCTAACCCATTGTCATGGGATCACCCAATAAGGGCAGCATTGTACACAAAAATTTGCTATTCAGTATTTTTAATATTTTCATTTTTTGCCTCCGGAACATAGGTTTGACCCCTCATTGGAATGAGTATGATGTGCTCCTTCCAATGATGGGTCACAGCCTGGGTTTTGGAGGCGAAAGAGTGAGAATTATTCGTTATACAAGAACATTTTTTTACAAGTGTTGTCTTCTACTAGCGTTAGATAAAGGGTTAATATGATGAAGATATGGTCTTCAAATATAGCTCAGATACGAAGACACGTTTTAGTAGCAAAGTATAAAACTCCTCACTGAAGTTAGTTTTACAGCTATTGTCAAGCCTAACCCATCGTAATGGGATTGCCCAATAAGGGCAGCATTATACACAAAAAAATTGCTATTCAGTATTTTTAATATTTTCATTTTTTGCCTCCGGAACATAGGTTTGACCCCTCATTGGAATGAGCATGATGTGCTCCTTCCAATGATGGGTCACAGCCTGGGTTTTGGAGGCAAGGAGTGAGAATTCTTTGTTATACAAGAACATTTTTTTACAAGTGCTGTCTTCTACTAGCGTTAGATAAAGGGTTAATATGATGAAGATATGGTCTCCAAATATAGTTCAGATAAGAAGACACGTTTTAGTAGCAAAGGATAATACTCCTCATTGAAATTAGTATTACAGCTATTGTCAAGCCTAACCCATTGTCATGGGATCACCCAATAAGGGCAGCATTATACACAAAAATTTGCTATTCAGTATTTTTAATATTTTCATTTTTTGCCTCCGGAACATAGGTTTGACCCCTCATTGGAATGAGCATGATGTGCTCCTTCCAATGATTGGTCACAGCCTGGGTTTTGGAGGCGAAGAGTGAGAATTCCTTGTTATACAAGAACCTTTTTTTACAAGTGTTGTCTTCTACTAGCGTTAGATAAAGGGTTAATATGATGAAGATATGGTCTTCAAATATAGTTCAGATAAGAAGACACGTTTTAGTAGCAAATGATAAAATGATACAATTTCTCAGAGAAGAAACCATCGAGATAGGATATTGAGTCATAAAAGCCAAACATTAGTCAATAGACCAATAATCCTTAATGGTCCTAAGGGAATTCTACCAACTATCTATTGTATTCTTCAAACATTTCTTAGAAAATTCTGAGACTATTCCTATATTTGGCATGTAATGTGGCATAAGATAGGTCCCACAAATTGCCAGCTATAATGCGGCATAGGTCAGGTCCCACAAAGTGGCAGCTCAAAGACATTTACGAGAACACGAGCCTCATAAAAGGCAAGACTACTGTGTGTAAATACTGCCAGTGGATTTGAGTGCTGTTTCATGCCAGCTGCCACGTGCACTCCAATGGTTTGAAATAAACATATCCATGTCCATTTATCTTGAAATCGTTCTTAATTTAGTTTCTGATGTCACCAGTTAATGAAATAGTCGTATCGTAAGAAGTAATTTAAAACGCAAGAGTTTTACGTAACTGCGACTAGTGAAATTGGGTGCTAGTACTAGTCAGCTCCCTCTGTAAATGTTGACTGGTAATCCATTGAGCCGTTACCAATGCAGTAAATCTGATTAGGACTGGCGCTAACTTGTTGCCATTTCATAACAAACAGAACCGTTAAAACACTGTGCGTCAACGAGTGAATATTGCAGTAATAATTTCGGATTTGACCGGACATCCGATCGTAAGGAGACCTTATTTGGCTCAAAGCTTTAGCATTGCTTATTGATGTTTGTTTATTGCAAATTATTGGGACGCACCGACACCCTCCAATGGTTTGTAATGAACAAACACATGCCCATCGTTTTTGAAGTCGTTCTTTATTTAGTTCCAAAGTCGATGAAATGATCGTGATCAGTAAGTTGCTCGCATAAAGCGCCAGTCAGTCATGGACTGACGACATACCGACAGTCTGCCACTTTCGTCCACTCACACGAGCACGCTTTGTTTTCCAATTACGTATTGAATATCTCTTCATGCCCGTCAAAACGATTCTACCAAGATTGATGACTGTATATTACTTCTTGGTAAATCTTATACACTCCGAATGTGGCTATCGTTTTGTCGTTGCACAACTATTGTGATTCGAGATTATCAACGATTTATGTGGAGGCGTAGCTGTCCGATTTTGCATAGTCTTGCTGTGTACTTACTCTGTCATTTTTGTACCCCCCCCCCCATTCCGACCCCCCCTCCCCACTTCCCTCTTGCCCGTATTCTCAGATTAGTAAATACTCCCTAAACTATAGAATTCTTCTTCTTGGCTTCCACAGCGGCAATAATTACGCGCATTCTTTCCTTCCAGTTAACCTAGGTTAACCTATGATTGTTCAGCAGAAGCTAAAGTTTATTAGGCTTTTCTTCTTTAAATGTCAAATTATGTACATAAATTCACAGATCTATTATTTATCACTACCTTTGGCTATCATGGCATTTATCTGTATTTTGACTATCGATGGCGACTAATGGCTTAACTTTGGATGAGATACAGCACAGCGACCAATTCAATTTTGTATCAAAATACAACGATGTAATGGACACGACCCAGGAAAATGTCCTTGAATCCCCATTTTCTATTCATAATCACTCCTGCAACTATTATTCGCCTTCCAATTTTAGCCATAGTTTTTCTACGCGAGGTAAAAAATCAAGCCTTCTTAGCCTGAACTGCAGAAGTATCAATGCAAACTGGGACTCAATAACAAACTTTTTATGTGACCTTCAGCAAGGTAATAATAAGTTTGAAGTTATTGGGCTAACTGAAATATTCAAAATACACGCGCACTTTAGTTACAAGATTGACGGATACCACCCTATTGTCTACAAGACACGCCCTGGAAAAGATGAAGGTAGGGGTGGGGTGGGCATGTTTATCTCTGAGAATGTAACATTCAAAATTAGACCTGATTTGTCCATTTTTATTCCACACGTCATAGAGACCATTTTTGTTGAGATCAATCCAGGACGCAAAAATTCATACATTGTAGGATGCATCTATAGACCCAATTCTCCACCCTTGGCCGACATTGACGCTTTCACTTCCACATTACAAGATATTATCCTTAAAATAAACCTCGAAAACGGTAAAGCCTTTCTTATAGGGGATTTCAATATTGACCTACTAAATTTTAGCGGTCATGAAAAAACAAATAGTTTTATAGACAATATGTTCAGTAACGGCTACATGCCACTCATAACAAAACCAACAAGAATTTCGGAACATTCGGCTACATTAATTGACCATATCTACTCAAATAATACTTTATCAAATTACCACGCAGGAATAATAATTACGGATATCTCAGATCATTTTGCGACATTCTATATAGACGAAGGAGACCGGGGAGTTGTTGACTCTGGTCCTTGCTACAGAAGGTCATTTAAAGCAGAAAATGTAAGATTATTCAAAAACTTATTGCAACATAATACATTTGATTCAGTTTACATTTCTACCACTGCAGACGAGGCATATGAATCTTTTATGGATATTTACACTGAAGCTTTCGACACCGCATTCCCCTTAAGAAACATAAATCTACCCAAAAAGCTGATTAAACGTAAACCATGGATGACCGCTGGTCTAATACAATCTTCACGTAATAAAGACAGACTTTATTTACTTAAAGTAAGAAAACCCTCTGAAGAAAATAAAGAAAAATATAAGAAATTCCTCTTGGTTTTCAACCAAGTGAAAAGGAGAAGTAAATCTTCATATTATAACGATATTATAGAACGTAATAAATATGACACAAAACAGACTTGGCAAATACTACGCACAATTATAAATAAATCGCAGTCCGCCGTCAAACCTTCACTTACTTTTTGTCAAAACAATCAACGTACAACACCTGAAGAAATAGCTTCAAAATTTAATGATTATTTTGTAGAAATTGGGCAGTCCATCAATGACAAGGTACCAACCTCAAACAACGTTTTCAGCGACTTTTTAAACGATAATTACCCCAATACTTTCTTCATTGCCCCAACAACAGAACAGGAAATTATGTTAATAACTAACAAACTGAAAGGAAAAACTAGCCTCGATTGCAACAACTTGTCCACTGAGATTGTTAAACAATCCATATCAGAAATTGCTAAACCATTGGAATACATTTTTAATCTATCACTTACTGAGGGCAGAGTGCCAGAAAAAATGAAAATAGCCAGAGTAATTCCAATATTTAAAGCAGGTAGTCCGAACGAATTAGGAAACTACAGACCTATAAGCATATTACCGGTCTTCTCCAAGATTCTTGAAAAAATAATGTGTCAAAGACTCCTCGGTTTTTTAGATGAATTTGGAATTCTTTACGAACACCAGTATGGCTTCCGTAAAAATCACTCTACCTCCCATCCCATACTGCACCTATTACAACATGTTGCAGAATATAACAACAAACCAACGAAGGACTCTACTCTGGCTGTGTTCTTAGACTTGTCTAAGGCATTTGATTCAATCAGCCATGATATATTACTAAAAAAATTAGAATATTACGGCATCAGGGGTCTGGGTAACAAGTGGTTCCAAAGTTATTTATCGGATAGGCAACAATTCGTTGATTATAGTTCGCACAAATCCCCGACTAGGGTCGTTAGTTGCGGTGTTCCACAAGGATCTGTGTTGGGGCCGATCCTGTTTCTTCTGTACGTAAACGACATGGGATTCTCTACTTCTCTTAATCTGCTCTCTTATGCTGATGACACAACGCCATATACAGCTGGGTATGATCTGAAAGATCTGGAGACGACGGTCAACACTGAGCTAACAAATATATTTAATTGGTGTTGCTGCAATAAACTCCAGGTGAACGAGAACAAGTGCAAGTATATTGTTTTGCACCCGCAAAACAGTCCATTAAAGGCTAATAATTTAAATATACTCCTCAATAGTACTAAACTTTCATCTGTAGGGAACTCCTTAAACGAGACCGTGGTTAAATTTTTAGGAGTTTACTTCGACGAAAACCTCACGTTCAAACACCACATATCAAAAATATGCTCCAAAATGTCTAACGCAATCTACTGCCTGAACAAAGTAAAGAATATTCTTCCAGCCAAAGCACTAAAGACACTATACTATGCCCTTGTTCATAGTCACCTAATGTATGCAATACAGGCCTGGGGGCATTCGTTATTTACCAGTAAAATATACTCTTTACAGAAGCGTGCGATGCGAGTTATTAGCCGTAAAAAATTTAATAGCCACACTGATCCATTATTCAAGGCCAATCGTGTATTAAAATTTAATGATTTATACAAATTAAACGTTTCCCTGTTCATGTTTGACTGGAAGACCATGATCTTGCCTGTATCCTTCAGGACTTTTTTTACGATTCGCTCAACAACCGGGAGTCTTACCAGACAGGCGGGATTAATTAATATAGATAAAGCCAGGACTCAATTTTCTGCAAAACTTCCAAAACATAATTTTCCAAAAATTTGGAACGAGCTTGAGACTGCCTTACGCTCAATTTCCTCCAGACGCGCGTTTAAAAAACAACTGTTTGAGAAATATATAGACAGCTACTCGTCAAGCGTAACATGCTCGTATCGCATGTGTCCTGACTGCAGACCCGGCGTTTAATTTTTTGAATACTGGTGTCAAAATTCCACGTTTTCTCTATCACCTCACACCCCCCGCATGTGCAATCAAAAACCCGATACTTTTTTATAGGGCCAACCGAAAGTAAGTTTAGCTGTTATCTCATCCTAAACAATATCTATAAGCTCCGTAGTACTGGATTAGTGATTTGACACGTAGCCATTTCACCCTAGGTAGTGATAAAAGTAGTTAGATCTTTCTATTCCATTGTGTTACTTGAAATTTTGTTTATAAGGAGATTGCAGGAAGACAGCCTAAACGGGCTATGCTTTCTCCTAACGATGTACCATAAGTTCTGTTAATTCTGTTTTATATGTATTATGTAAATAGCATGATTTGGTATATTGTTGAATAAATTCTATTCTATTCTATTCTATTCTATTCCCAAGAATCTAGTACAGCGGGATAGGATAGTCTTTTATCCAGGACATTTTAAGAGCGTAACAGTAGGACTCAACATTTTGGAGTTTGATGCCTCCATTGTCTATTGTATTAATAAATAACCTACGATTATTTTATCTGTTTTTCCTGAGCATAAAAAGTTGTAGAACAATGATTGAATTTTTTGGAGGATATTCACGTGCAGATTTGGTAGAATCGTTAAGACGTCTATTAAAATAGGAAGAGCAAGGGCTTTTAGCACGGTGTTTTTTCCGAATATTGTTCGATGCCTGAAGGACCAATCATTAAGTAGCCTTTCAGTTTTGATAATATTTTTGGAGTAGTTTCTTAAACAGTAGTTTTCGTTAAATATGTCGTACTCGATTCCAAGTTTTGTGGACAGCTCTCCGTGATTCCAAGTTAATCTTTGTCTTGTTTCAATTTCTTCCCTCGAACCTTTTTTACGGCCAATCCATATAGCTTGTGCGTTTTCAAAATTTGCTTTAAGTCCTCATACTTTTAAAACACATGTTTATTGACTCTAATGCTTCATTTATTGAGTGGTTATCGTCTTGAAGAAACAGTGTCGTATCGTCTGCGTATTGGTTTACTAAATACTCGGAGCCATGTATTTCTATTCCGTTTACATTGGGATTTTATTTTATGTATACACTGAGAATTTTGGCACAAAGAATGAAGAGATTGGGTGAGAGAGGGTCTTCCTGTCTAACTTTTCTTTGTAAGTCAAACGTTTCAGAACAGTTGTCATTATTTAGATCAGAACTGAAAATATTTGTGTAAAACGTTTGAAACCATAAAATAATGGATATGCCAAAACCGAAGAATTAGAGTTGTTTCTATGAATGACCATTCCAAAGAATCAAAAGCTTTTTCGAAATCTAGAAGGATAAGTATTCCAGGCAGGTCCTTGTTTTCGCACTTTTCAATCAAATCTAGGATCAGCCTAGTAGACTCCCCAATAAATAGGCCTTTAATGAAGTCTAATTGAGTATCGGAAATTAATTTCGGTTAAACTCTTTTAATGCGATTTGCAATGACATTTGAGCCGATTTTAACATCCACATTTAATAAAGAAGTTGGTCTCCAGTTGTTTATGTACAATTTTGATTTATTTTGCTTGGGTATACAACATATTATTCCGGCCCTTTGGGTGATAGACAGTTCTCCAGACGTATAAAATGGTTTAAAGAATTTATTAAATAGCAACCGACGTCTTTCCAGAAAAACTTATGAAACTCTGACATGAAGTCATCGGATCCAGGACTTCTGTTATTTTTCATCATTTTTAGTACAAGCATAGCTTCATGTTAGAGAATAGGTCCTTCAAAATCTTGGGATTCCTCTTTGTCTAAGACGTTTAAAAGAGGGATATTTTTGTCAAACAGTTTGTTTTCAATTTCTACATTTCTATATGGTGGGGATAGTTGAGACTTGTAAAGATTTTCGTAAACGTTTTTCTGTTCTTTCATTATCTCCCCCAAATCTGTTGTTTCATTTCCATCCGACTTAATCAGCTTCGGCACGAGCTTTTCTGCGTAGTGTCTCCGACTTCATGTTACCAAGTGAATGTGCGAAAACACTGAATGAACTAGCGAGAGTAGGATTCGTTTATCGCGGTAGCGAAGTCAGAACTGAATGTATTCACTGTGGTAGTGTTGTGCGTTTTGGAAGTTAAAAGATGATGCCATACAAGAACACACAAATTATGCTATAGAGTGAAGAGATTAACCGATGTTCGGCAATCGCATCTGACATCGGCGGATTTTAATCCATCAGTTGACGATCGGTAGAGGCGTTTGAACATCGGTCCATGACGATGATTACATGAAACACCACTGGATCAAAACTGTTTGCATTTAGGTTTGATTTACAATCTCATACAAGCAGTACCAAACTTAATAAGTTGCCACAATGATTGGCTGGATTCAAGATTGGCCTAATCTCATTGATTGGCCTGATCTTCCCCTTGATAACAGCCCATGACACACACCCCACGTATTGTGTGATGACTCGATGAAATGCGATATCATCAGAAACAAGTTAACAGCGCAGCGTCTTTGATCTTTGATCAAAGACGGTGCGCTGTTATCTTATTTCCACTGATGTCGTATGTATCTTTTAATACACACAGTGAAATACTTTTGAGGTCAACAAACCAATCTACCTGACTGTACTGTAAAATTAACTCTGTCCTCTGCACTCTTAAACATCCACTCCTTTTGGTTGTTACTATTTGACATCGGCACTCACAACCGGCAGATTGTGTGCTCAACAAATCGACAAGGAGATAACGATCGCTAATCCTTATCGGTTAATTACTACTACTACTAATAATAACTTTTTGGCCGGCCGCTGATTTGTCGCAGTTCTCGGAGAAGGCCTTGGTTATCCCTGTACTCCCAACTGCCTCCCTATTCCCACGCTTCTTCTCTCTTCTCAACACTCGGAGACGAACTGCTTGATGACATCCCTTGCCCCATTCTTCCCAATCTCTCCGATTAGCATATTAACCCTATCCTTTGAGTCTCCCACTAAACACATGTCCTTCATTCTCCCATCCCACTTCCCCATTGTACTCCCAGTGAATCTTATTCTGTTAGACTGGTATTTTGGGCATTCTAGAAGAAAGTGTTCCAGGGTCTCCACCACGCCAAGATTACACATCTGGCACTCCTTTTCACTGTTTTCCCCAGTGTTTCCCCTCAGCTTCCCCTTCAGAATCAATTTATTTGTGTGGTTTCGGTAGATGCCTCTTCCTGTAATATTTATATTTACCCCCAAATACTCGTAGTCACCTCTCTCTCCTACACTAAGAAGTTTGCTGCTACCTTCCGGAATGCAGAACTCCACCTTCGAGTGGGGTCCACTTTGCGGCCCACAGGTATAACTTTGCTCTTGCTTTCTTTAAGTTCGAGCCTCCATTTGTTCCCATATTTCCCAACAATTCCCAGCATTTTCGCTAGCCCCTCTTCGCTTTCTGACACCAGCACCATATCGTCTGCAAAAATAGCCCTGGGATCTTCAATTCCCCAACTGCTACCCCCTCCTCACTGTGCAGGAGTTCATCTCCTAAACCTTTGATGTACAATGCAAAAAGAATTGGCGAAAGGATACACCCCTGTTTTAGGCCTATCTCCATAGGCACACGTTTTGTTGTAATGTTTCCCAGGCTAAGTTCACTCTGTACATCTTTATATAATGCTTTCATAATTCCAACAAACTCGCCTCCCCAGCCCAGAGCCTCCAGCTTGCGCCACATACCCTCCATCCATACTCTATCGTATGTCTTTTTAACATCCAAAAAGGCCATCAACATGTTTTTCTTTTTTGCTTTCGCGGATTCTATTATTTGGGATAGCGTGAAAAGATGGTCAGTGACTCTCCTTCCCTTCCTGAAGCCATTCTGGATTTCTCCCCAAAAAACCTTCTCTTCAATCACCTCCTCTAGTCTCCCATACAGGACTTTACAGAAAACTTTTCCAATGCAGCTTCTGACAGAGATCCCTCGATAGTTATCCAAAACGTCTTTCTCCCCCTTTTTGTGAATAAATGTCACTTTGCTTTCTCTCCACTCCTTTGGAACCTCTTGATTTTCTATGGCTAAATTGAATAGGGCAGTTAGGCTTTCCGCGAGTTCCTCTCTCCCTTTTTTGATAAACTCGTTAGGAATTTCATCCACCCCTCCCGTTTTCCATCCCTTAGTTTTGAGATCACCTTTCGCACCTCCTCGGTTTTAACTTCGCTGGAATCGAAGTTCGATAGATTTTCCTCGACCTGATTCGGACACTCCGGTGGGCTGCCCATGCCCCACCGCTTATCGTTTACCTTTTCCCAGTGCTTGACTAGTTCTGATGCAACTTGGTCTTGCTCGTCTGTAACTCTGCCATCTACTTTAATACTCTGTGGGTAACTTCCTTTGTTACGTTTATTCACCCATTTCCAAAATACGTTCGAACTCGACCCCCCCCCCCCCCCCCCCCCCACTCTGTCGTTCTTAGCGTCCTAATTAGACTGCTATTTCGCACTCTCCGATTTTCGTCTTTAATCTTATTTACTATATTTCGTGCTTGTTGGTATTCTTCCTTTGCTACTGTGGCCTCGTTGCTTTCCTCCCCCTTAAGTTTTCTACTTCTCCTGCATGCAGCACATTTAGCTTTTCTACCCTTTATGGCCCTTTTCAGTTCTTCGTTCACTCTGTACCAAGTTCCCGTGTTGGCACCCTGATCTTTCATACACTTTCCTTCCCTGCCTCCACTAGGCTCGCAACTATGGCGTTGGCTATCTTCTTGGCACTACCCCCTTGTGTACGGTTGCAAGCTTTGGTTTCAGTTTTTCTTCTTCGAACGTCGCCCAGTCAACATCCTTTTTGAGTTCTCAAATCTCCTTGAAGCTTCCTTTGCTTTTTACTAGGTTTTTTGGCCCTGATCGTCACTGTAATCAAGTGGTGATTACTATCCACCTCCATTTTACCCTCATCATCCACTTCCACCCCTATCACCTCCCTCCATAACTTAATATCGCTGAGAATGTAGTCCATTATTGATTTTCTGTCGTTCCTCTCCCAGGTCCATTTCCCCCTACTCCTCGCGTCCCTGTTCAGAATCTTCAGACCGAGCTCATCTGTGAAGTTCAACAGCTTCCTTCCATTCCTGTTGACTTTCTTGTACCCACCCTCTATGCCTTCTTCCTTATCACCTGTGTGTCCATTAAAGGCACCCATCAGAATTATACCGAGACCCCTGTTTTCTAGTTCTGTGATATTGGACCTTACTGTTGAGTATATCGAGTTATTCCACTCGGATTTGCTTCCCTCCACCGCACAGTACACAATCCCAAGGGCAATACTTTTGTTTCTCAGATTGATCTTTACCCATCCAATTTCTTTCGATACCTCAGCCGAGGTGCTGACATATTCCAGGTCTGTGATCAGCGATGGTTTTAAATCCTCTTTAATGTACATGCCTACCCCTCACCCCTTTTTCTGGCCTTCCGTTCGCCCTACACCTATCCGAACACACCCCCTTACTTGGTCTACCCGCGTCTCGGTTAAGTCCATGGCATCAAACTTCTCTGTCTCTATCAATGTAGCAATTTCACTTACTTTCCGATGGAGACCTGGATGTTGCTATAACCCACTTTCAGGGTACCGAGATTCATTGGCTTACGCCTACTGGTCCCATTGTTATCTAGTCCCTGTACGTTTGTATATCCTATTTTGTGTGCCTGTGCTTTCCTTGGGATGCTATTCCTATTGGAGTGAATTTTTGGTCCCTTTTCCTTTTCCTTATCCCCCTTATCCCATTTTTTACAACTGTGGTTCACATTACATTTCCTGTGTTCGTTCCCCCCCTTCTCAGTTCCCTCACCCCTCTCTATACCAAAAAAGGCTCCACCACCTGCAACATATTTCTTCCTAAAACCTTTGTACTCCTTGGGCTAAGATGGAGGCCCTCCCTTCCATATAGGTCCTTTCTCCCCCAAAATGATCCCCAATTGTCTACAAAAAGTATCCCAAGTTCCTTACAGTACTCCCCCAATTCATCGTTGACCCCAATGATCTGCGAATTGCGCTCGCCCCCACCACCTAGTACTGGGAGAAGCCCCGAAATCACTACCTGTGCATTCTTAGCATTCAGTTGAGTTATTAAGTCCTTGTAAGTCTCAATAAGCGGAACTGATTTCCTCTCCCTGATGTTGTTGGTCCCCACGTGTACAACAACCATTGGGTCTGGGCCTGACCCCTTTTCTAATCCACCCTCTCTGTCCCTTAGCTCCTCCACTCTAGCTCCCGGAATGCACAAATTGGTTCTGTTGACACTGTCGGGTCCACACACCACCCTATCTAACCCCCGTACTATACTACTCCCTGCAACTACCAACTGCCTCTTTCCTGTCCTACTACCCCTGTTACCACATCTGTTCCCACTGGACCGGCTCGCAGTCTTGCACTCCGTCACACTAACCTCCACGCCTACCTCCACCTCTTCAGATCCCACCTGCTCCTCAGTAAAACTAGAAGTCCTGTCACGAATTGTGCGCTTATCTAGGCTTAATTGCGTGTAGGAATTGCGCGCAATTGCCATATCGAATGGTATCATAAGCACGGCTGGTTCTCCTGGTTACTCATGGAAAAAACTTAGACAATGTTTCTGCCAATGGACCTCCGGGTTACCCGGAGGTCCATTGGCTGAAACATTGCTTGTGCACAGGCCATATGTACAGACTTTGATAGCCTTACTATGGTCATAACGCGTAGATTAACGCGCAGATCGACGTGCTATTTGTGCGCATTTCCTGACAGGACTTCTAGTTTTAACTGTACCTACTCCATCAGTAACCCAGGGCCGCAGCAGCCCTACTAAGGTTGAGCTCCATATGTATGACCTACTGTGAGTGTGTGTGTTGACATCAAATCAGTGGAATCTCTTAGTCTTTGTGTGTTTGAGGTCGTGTGTTCCAGCCTCGACTCGCGCAATTCTCTCTCGCTCTGTCACAAAATCAAAAACTTTGGTATTTAGTTATTAGCCCTGTCCGCGTTACTCGGGTTTGGATGAACTGTACCTAGAACTTTCACCACTCTAAGTATCACATGCATTCTTGTAAGGAAGTACATAATTACTTGAAAGATCGAATGGATATCAATTACTCTTCATGAAGACGAATACATTTCGAATGAACGAAAATAATTACTTCACTGCCATAACCCCCACCACCTTATCAACGCCTCTAATTTGGAGTCGGAGTTTTATGGGGTTTTAGCGTTAAGCGCGGTTTTAGTAAAAAGATGCTCACGTGGACACAAATGTGTTTCTTTAAAAATAGTCTATCTTTACACATGCAGGTTGTGGGCGCGGTGGCTCAGTAGGTAGAGGTGCAGGCTGCAAGCCGAGAGGTCCTCGGTTCGAATCCCAACTGCAGCAACCGCGTTGTGTCCTTGGGCAAGACACTTCACCCCCATTGCCCATGTGGGGGCACGATGACGCCGTGTACTAAGGCGTACTGCACGTCGATGGTACGCATGTCTTCAACCAATCTAACCCTGCCTGTGCTGCAGTGCGGAGTTACGATGTTGGGGAGCTGGCAGCTGCTCGTCGTTGCTCGGTGGTTCTCTCCGGGTACTCCGGCTTCCTCCACCCGTAAAACTGTCACGGTCATGATTAGCCATTGTGCATAAATATGTGACCTTAAACATCAATAAATAAATAAATAAATACACATGCAGGTTAATTAAAACTTATGAGACTTGAAAGGAAATTTTTATAACCTAATAACAAAGTAATTAAAAAATATAGTTTCAAGCAACTGACAGTGAAAGATAAATGTCAAAGATGATTTTTTGGTATTACCCTTTTACCCTAGTGGTACAGTTCTTGTCAGTACAATTATATATCTTAGAATAGCCCATATTCCTCATTTACTGGTAGGCCGATCATTATTTTCAACGTGCAGCTCCAACGCTGCACGTTGAAATTATTGGTTGGTCTACCACACAAATTTAGTGACCAACAATTTAGTTCATAAAACTCGGACGTATCACAATCGCCGACCGGAAAAGCTGTCTTTCTGGTTTAGTTTAAAATGTGTTTCTTTCAAAAGTGTGAAAGTACAGTTTGAATAATACACACATTGTTCTGTTCATTTGATGAACTGTAATGATTTTGCTTTCTCGAGTAATGGTCAGAAAGCACTACACGTGCTGGACAATTGTACTAAACCTCAAAATATTCCTGCCAATGTTAACGACATTACCGTATTTACCGTTATACAGTTAAAACTAGAAGTCCTGTCATGAAATGCGCACAAAAAGCACGTTGATATGCGCGTTAATATGCGCGTTATGGCCCAAGTAAAGCTATCAAATTCTGTACATATGGCCTGTGCACAAGCAATGTTTCAGCCAATGGACCTCCGGGTAACCCGGAGGTCCATTGGCAGAAACATTGCATGTGTTTGCTATGGGTAACCAGGAGAACCTGCCGTGGTTTGGATGCCATTCGATATGGCAATTGCGCGCAATTCCAACGCGCTATTAAGCCTACATAACCGCACTATTCGTGACAGGACTTCTAGTTTTAACTGTACATGGGCTATTTGTACTTTGGAGTGAGGGATGTATTGCGTTCAAAATTACACTGTGATCTAAAAACATGAAAAGTGAATTGATTGCTCCCTTGTGTCATATCATGTCTCAATTAAGTTAATTTAATCCTCATTCGATAACTCAGTCTTTATAAATGACGACCCAACGAAGCACCAATCAATAGAAGAACACAAGGAAGCAAGTAATATGTTGTATCCATTGTCAAAAGCTTCGTAGTAAGCTAGGTTTATCTTCATTATGTGACATATTGTTTTTATGTTACTCGTTGTTTCTTTTAAATCACTTTTAACACTTTGATCCCGAGAGACCCTTTTCCGGTCTAGGTCGTGATGCGACCTGAAATCAAAAAGTACATGATTGCTACCTCGTCTCTTGAGTTCCAGTGTGTTCTGTGTGCCTACTGGCAGCCTACTGGAGTGCCTACTTGCTGCCTACTGGAGTGCCTACTGGCTGTCTACTGGAGTGTCTACTGGCTGCCTCCTGGCACATAGAACATATTGGAACTCAGGGGACGACCTGTATTTGTATGATAGACCAATTACTATTTTCAAAGTGCACGTTGAAAATATTAGTTGGTCTACCCACAAAAACGAATATGGACTCTTCCACTTAATGCCACAGCACTGGCATGAAAGTCAATATCAGTGTTCGAAGGGTTAACCCAAACTCTTTAACGTTTAGTTTGTTGAATCGCTATTTTTGTTGAAACAATTTCTTCTGGCACCACTGATCACTATACAAGTTGCTTGTTTGTTTATTGGGGTTTAACGACACTTTCAACGCCAGGGTCATATCAAAGAAATTAACTTGATATTTTACTTACGTCTATCTTATGCTCTCCGTTGTGTATCTACTTCAAACAATATAGACAATTATTGACTGCTCGGGTGAAAATGGTTTCGCGCGCTAAAGGTGCGCAGGTACGCTATGGAGCAAGCCCCTTTCGAGCCTCTGTGACTGTTGAGATCAGGAAGCTACATGTCTAGGCGTGTGGAAGGAGGAAAAGGGTCGAGTACTCAGCAGATGTCTAAGGCTGCTCGGATTCGTGTACGGTTTGTATCCTCGCGTGGGGCGTGCGCAAGATTATTTTACGAGGTGTTAGCCGAGTAAAATAATCCGCGCGGCCCACGAGAGGATATACTCGTACTCTAATCCGACTAGTGAACGTTTGTATTTATTTTATTTTCTCCCAATTTGTTTTCCCTAAACAACCCTTTATAAATGATCCCACTCAACCCATTTGTGAACAATAAAAAAATAGTCCATCATCGTTGAGAGTAGAATACGATACTGGGAGTGGAGTACTTTTTTCGTCGAGTGGGAGTGGAAATACGATTTGTTTTAGGGGAAGCAAAACGAATGAAAATAAAATTAAACAAAGAAAGTCATCCCACGAAAGTCATATTTGGTAGTATCAGTTACGATATACTTAAAGCCATAGTAGTTTACAGTGCCCAAAATATTTAAGATGAATTAGACACAGTGAAGTCAAAACAGAAGTTTATCCGATGTTGCCAGGAAAAATATGACAAGAATTTACTGAAAACAAACGAATGTTAACTCATTACCCTGATAGCCTGAACAATAGGACGATTCACCATCTCTTCCGGTTTAGCTGTACGGGCGTAGCACCACCTCGAAACAGCTGAACTACCTCATTCTATTTTATTGAGATTCAACAAAAGATGGAAGTGTCACTCTGGTGGGAAATGACTGAGTTGCAAGCAAAACGAACGTGCTCTCAACTTATCAAGGACATTACTACTTTCGTCATGTCATGCTGTATGATGACATTCGACCCTATATTATAGTATGGTCAAATTGAACTATTTGCACTCCTGTGGTAAGGGCCAGAATTTCGTGTTATCTCCCCGTGTTTTTCACGCAGCAAAGCGCACGCGATCGTATTTGACATGTAATTGACCCGCAGCGTCAGAGACCCAAACCGTCCTCAACAATAGTTTCCCTGTTAACTTTTTTTATATTCATATTATAATAATAAAATGATTTTGAAGGGCATTACAGTGTATTAACGGCTCAACAGAAATGGTTAACAGCTCAAGAGCTTATTACGGCCCGCGACGAAGTCGAGGGCCGCTAATAAGCTCAAGGGCTGTTAACCATTTCTGTTGAGCTGTTGATACACTGTAATGCCCGACAAAGTCATGTTATTTCTATTATTGCCACTTTCGTACATCGGGTACATTACAATTAAATTATATGGGAAATAAAATAAATAAATGAAGTTTGACATTTTAGAATTAAAAAACAGCGACACTATCGTCTGATTTGTTGACAAACAAACCGGGTAACATGACTGTCGTCTGATCAGTCTACGGCGAAATTTGGGAAGTTAGATAATGAAATATATTTTCGAAATGCGAACTTTAGGCAAGGAATTTATTCATCAAAGATGTCATCACTTACTTTGTGCGTATCGCTTCCTATATTTGATACATTATCTATCCGTGACTCAAAGGGAAACACTTGAAACAAATGTGTTAATTGTGTTTACTAATTAAAAAAATCCGAATTGAATTTCGATCCCAATGGAAATCTGGGAAAAATATTGTTGATCGGCTGAGAGATGTGACGTCATTGTCTATATTTAGACGTGTCGGGCTGTTATTGACGTGTTGGGCTGTTATAGTCAATAACGGCCCAACACGTCTCATGACTTGTACTTGTTGAGCATTACGGAGGTTTCAACGCCCGGTAAAACATTGTTAATGTGCTAGGAACGCCCGCAAAACTGGTAATAATAAACCCAATGCCCTCCATCGTCATGTTATTGTTATATTCACGTTTGTAACAAAGGACGGGATGTGTTTAGTTTGATTTCACATCTAGGAACGCCCGCAAAAGTGGTAATAATAGAGGTTTTTCTCAATTTTGTCCCTACGTAATAATTTATAATATTATGTGGGAACAAAATAGATAAAAATATCTGATGAAATACACAAATTAATAAGAATTTGAATTAGCAAGTAATTCACGTTTTTTCCCCTTCTTTCTGGACAAAACTCTTTCAACTTTATAAGTCAAGGTTATTTCATGGATGAAAATTTGGCCGCTGATGAACATATCAAACATGTCTCTCGCAGTGCATTTTTTTCATCTTAGAAATATAAGCAAAATTCGATCCTTCATGGATACGCAGACGTCACAACAGCTTTCCACGCCTTTGTAACCAGTCGCCTCGACTACTGCAACTCTCTTCTGATTGGCTCTAAAACATCTATTCTTGAAAAGCTAAACATCCAAAATTGTGCTGCACGAGTCATAACCAGAACTCGAAAGTATTGCCATATAACACCAGTACTCTCTGAGTTACACTGGCTACCCATTAAGCAAAGAATTCAATTTAAAATTGTCCTTTTGTTGTTTAAGTGTATCACGGGATCTGCACCATCCCACCTGGCCGATCTGCTTACTATCCACAAACCACCGAGGTCTCTTAGGTCATCAGGTCAACTCAATCTGGTTCAGTCCGTATCTAAATTTACTAGTGCTGGTGATAGGGCCTTTGTGGTTGCTGGCCCAAGGCTTTGGAATTATCTTCCAATCGACATAAAAAATAATAAACCACTTGAATCATTCAAGTCTGGTACTAAAACCTACCTTTTTCGAAAGGCATTTCTTTCAGTGGTCTTTTAATTTTGGTCATAAACTGACATTACCAGGTGCGTGGATGTAACTGAGTCAGTGAGGATTGCCTCGTTACTCGTCAAGTTACACTCACATACTTGTTTTGGTAAAGTTGTTGTTTGTTTTCTTTTTGTTTTATTTTGTTTTAATTCAATACCTTTTTTCTTCTTGGTTCTGTCGCTTATCGCCACGATATAGCCTCGGTTGCTGATGTGGCGTTGGGCACCAATAAATGATAATAGTGATCCATGTATCAATGTATCTGTGAGAGAATGTATGTGTATGTGTGTATATGTATGTATGCAATTATTGTACAGCCATTGAGCACCGTGTGTGGATTCTAAGCTTTAAAATTATTATTATTATTATTATTATTATTATTATTATTATTATTATTATTATTATTATTATTATTGTGTCCAAAACTAATCTCCTTGAAATTGTCCATTCAGGTCGAGTCGAGGAAGTTGTTCACCTTCATATAGTTTCTTCCAGTCAATTTCGCTGCGAGGCCGAAGTAACCGCTCTGCCATGGCTCATGCTTTATGTATGTTGATTTTAACTCTTGAACCCCAGCGGCCGCTTTTCCGGTCCAGAAGTATGTTACGGCATAACTCCATTAACTGGGATGGCTGCTGGGTGAATGTGTGGGGTAGACCAATTAATATTTTCAACGTGCAGCCCCCACGGCTGCACGTTGAAAATATTAATCGATCTACCCCCAAATAAAGAATGAGGACTCTTCCAATTGCTGTCATTGAACTGACATGGAAGATACCACCAGGGTTAAAGGGTTAAATGAATCCGTGTTAACCGAATAATACTTCTAATGTCTTTCATTTCATTTAAAAACATGATATTGTGTAATTGGTAGAAAAACAACATCCACACCAAAGGATTTACCATTAGAAGTGGGCATTGTCATTTTATTTTCATCTTATTGTTCTAAACATGCATCCAAACTGCGAGCATCACACACTTTGTCGCCACTGTAAAACTAAACACCCTATATTGTCCAACCTTTAGAAATAATGGGGGGTGGGTGGTGTGGTGGGGGGGGGGGGGGTATTATTTATCACAAAGTTACAAAGATAGAAAGCCTCCAGTTTTCAAAATTGAATGGAATCATAAAACAATAACATATCCAAAATATGTTTACAGAACAAAGAAAATAAATGTTTGCTTTAAACTAATCTATGTCCGTCCAAATTTTCTCATTTGGACTTAATACATCTTTAGGACTTTGAAGTTACCCCATCAGTCTTTTCTAACAAACAATAAGGCGATATCCTGGGATAAAAAGTGAAAATATTAAACAAAAATGGAACCAATAAAGACTAATTTTAACAAAAGGTATTTAATACCATTTTAAAGAATATATTATGAAATATTGATATAGATATGATGATATAAATGATCATATGTCCGTCTATTCTATAAAAAAAATGTAATTTGTGGTAAATGAAAGTTTTTCGTTTTTCTCCCATAGACTGCTACAGTAATTTAGATTGTCATTTTCGCTACAGTTTACACGCATGCACATTGAGGGGAGTAAAAATAGTTCAATGTGTACGCGAATAGCCCGCACACAGCAAAAATGGATTTAGTTCACCTAGCAAGACAAATGATTTCTCCTATGTGTATATTCGTAAAGATCAAACCTTGAAATTGTGGGAGAGCAACGTTCGCCCTCAGAAAAAAGTAGAGTAACATCGTTCTCCAAGGAACGCATCACTGTTTGTATCTGATTACAGAGACACATTTTGCGTTCCTAATTCAATGCTGTAGTACATCTCGTAGACTGGGTGCTGGAATTTTCTATGTCCCCTATGGGAGCACTCTGTCCCCTGTGGGAGTACTCTGTTCCCTATGGGACATAGAACATTCTGGCACTCAGGCGACGATTTGTCTGAAGTTTTCACAGGTGAATATCTCCGCGTCACCTGTATATATTCCCAGCTTTCGTGAAAGGTGGGTTCTCGCCTTGTCGTTCGTGAACAATGAAAATCTAGAGTTTGCCCATGGTACTTGACTGACGTCTGAATTGGATATGACGTCCATGGAAAAAATGATATCAGTTGGAATAGAAGACTATAATGTGTCTTTTTTCCAAATAGACTTAATGCAAGAAATGAACTCTCAGCACAGATAATATGTACAAACTGGCAGGACTAAAGCACTTAGAACGATAGCTCTAATAAAACTTGCAGGGATAGATGAACAAAGGCGATATAATAGTTTTTGTGCTTAATATTTAGAGTTGCAGATAAGATAATACGTCCAAGTCTCAGCTTTTATATCATATGTTAAAAGTACTGAATAATCTATATGTTCCTTTTTGTCTGCCCCGTAGGACGTTTTTGGTCGGGAGCTTTCTGTCTGGTAGCTATGCTCGGGAGCAGTATGTCTCGCACGTTTCACTCACCGTACTACTTTCGGGTATCTACCGTCCGGGTACATCTGGCCTATTTGATCTAGAGCAATAATTGTTATATCTACCTTTCTTTACATAGTTTCAATAAGAGTCTAAATTCAAAGTGTCGCAAAGATGATCAGACTGTGATGGCTCAAGTTCGGATTAAAAAACTATTCCAATTACTTCATGAAGGCATGCCTTGATGATATTGTTGGAATACTGGTCAGATTGATTTACAGTTAAAAAAAATCAAGCTTTCTTATAAACTTATCAGTGAAAAAATAAAATATTCATGTAGGAGTTATGAGCAGGCATGTCAACCAGTACCTGTACCGCCGGTTCCCTTATGCTCCAACCGGCATCGGTACGGAAGCTTTTATCGAACCGGTACCGGGACAAAATTATTTTATGGGGAAATTCCTAACTGAACGAGTGTAAACGGGCTAACAATTCACCCCCCCCCCCCCTCCCCCGATTTCCAATGCGTTCTATGTGCCTGCTGGCACATAGAACACATTGGAACTCAGGGGATGAATTGTGTATGGCACACATACACGACATACTTTCAGCTTATTTGTGAATGAACATATCAAAACACTCCACATGGGCATGTTCTGTCTGCACCACCACCTTGATAAGGCTGATCATTTTAACTTTCCAAACGTGGAATCAAAGACAACGAAAGCACCGTCATCGGCTACTTCAAAGAAATTATTCTGTGGCTACATCAAAGTAATCATAAAGCACAATGTTTGTGCGTTATGATTACTTTGATGTCGCCGCAGAATAATTGGTACAATGCCATGTTTGTCCTTGCGATCTTGGGGACTGGGTCGGTTTAAATACGAATTTCTCCCATCTGATTGTGATATATCACCCAATTGTTGATTTGTAGAGTGGAGTTATAACCCAAAGTATCACTCTCAAAATCTATACATTTGGAAGAAAACACAAGTGATGTTTCAGCCAATGGACCTCCTGATGGAACTGTACTTGTGATTGTTATGCTTTGCAACAAATTTGCAATTTTTGCTTGGGCGGAATCTCCACTCTTCGTGTAATTTAGTGACAATACACTCTCCACGTACTGTAGGTCTGAGTGTTCTAACCTCGGGTCTGTATCTCACGGTTCCATTTGAGAGTTGATTGCCACTTGAACTTGGTAGTGTCGGGCAATTGTACTCTGTCCTGCCAGAGTTCGATGGGTAAAGATGTTTAGAGATATTACACACCACTCCATTCACGCCCCAGAATTAAGCCACTGATTGAGTGAAAATTAAACTCTCATCAAGAAATAACATTAACAAAGTTTATAATATAAACCGGGTTTTAAAATTCCCTACTGTATTATTCTGAACGTGCAATTCCTGCAACTGCTGAAATATAATGAGAGCTACCAACTTAAAAGGCGCAGGTAATAGCTAAATTTCGAGATGAGGTTGGAGAGGTTTTGGATGTTGGTGGAAAAAACCTAAGGACTTGGATACATCTTTAATTCTTTAACATTTAAAGATTTTAAAGAACCATCACTACAACCCAAGCCCGCATTAATTTCCCCTCGTAGCTATTTATTTCAAGTAAATGTTTGACCCATCCCCTTTCCAATCGATAATTATAAATATATTTGGGATGTAATCTTTTTTTCTCGGCATTTATTATCTGAGTTGGGAGCATTGGGTATGGCATTACACTTGAAACCGAAAGGTCCACAGTTCGATCACCGCCGGGGTGCAACTGCGCTGTGTCCTTATGCAAGGCACTTAATTCCGATTGCCATCGTGGCGGCACGGTGGCGGCGTGGTGTACTAATGCGTACTGCACGTCGATGGTGCACTTGTCTTCAAACAATGCTAACCCTGCTCGTGTGGAGTTAGTACTTTGGGGAGTCTGGCAGTTACTTGCCGCTGCTCCGTAGGTCTACGGGTACGCCGACTTCTTCAACCCGAACAACTGTCCGATACGTTTTTTTCTGCTGGTCGAAAGTGACGTTAAACTCAATTTATGATAATTAAATAATTAACAAATATCTGATTAATGATTTATAATGTCACTGTAGTCATCTTTGCCCCTTTGTTTTGATGCTAATGATCACTAACCTGTTACCTCCACAAACTGTGACCCATCGTTGCCACGTTTATATACACACCTGGAACTTAATTAATCACCCCTTTCAGGGTTGCTTAATTAAGTTCCAGGCGTATGTAATAAGAATATTTTAATATTAGATCAGCCGAATGCCCAATAAAACACTGAAACTACATACTGAAATTGCCCGTGAAATAGTGGATGAAGGCTCCCTAACTTCTAGAAAAACGTCCTCGCACACACACTCTCTCTCTCTCTGTCGCCCTCTCACTCCTACACACACACACTTGCATCCCACCTCACGTAGCCAACACATTCACACACCCCACTTTTGGACTGCACCAAAACATGCAGTTCACTGATTTAAAATGAAATGTTTCAACAACTCTTACATGTGCTGCTGGGTACACGACACGATGGAAAAGGGGCTCATTTTACTTCAATGAAAACACAGCCATGTGCCATTGATGAAATGTGAATCAGTTAGTAAATATTGTGGAACTCGACCAGCAGTATAGCAAGGATGAATACGCCAAATTTGGAGGACCCCAGTGGAGAACGGTGGAAGTGATGGCATGCCGGGCGTATGGGTGTTACATGTGTTGTCATAGTACCCCACGTAAGCGTCCATGTTGCGATGTCATTACCATGGTGATACGAGTTTCCGTCTTCCACTTTGTTTATTGGGTGACCGCAATCTTGCTTTTTGATGGTTGCTATGGGCATGTAATGCATCTAATATGTGTTTTGGAGTGACTGCTCGATTGAATGGAAGTCCGTCAAATTACCGTAAATTTCCCGACAACTACCTGAAGGTACCGAAATGGACTTTGTTTGGATCGAATTCTTCCAGAATCCTCGGTTTCTGTCTATCGCAGGCCTTACTCCCTCCATTCCCGGAACTTTTCTACCTATCTGTCCTAGACTATCTGTTTCGACTTTTCAGTCCCGATCTACCTATTCTGACTTTTATCTGTTCTGGCCTACCTATTCTGATTCTATCTGCCCACTGCTACTACGATCTTCTTTCTTATGATAAGTTCTACATTCACAATACATGAACGCATGGTTCAAAGACCGATGTCGGCTTATGTGAAACTGGCAAACTGGAGCCGTCTTGTTAGTTTTACAACTGTTCATCCCGAGATTCATTTGTTGTCAATTGTCTTATGCAGTCGTTAGTGGAATGTTGGTTTTGTTTTTATCACCATTGATTGGCTGCAGCAGAATTTATTCAGATGAATTTGCTGCGCGATCAGCTGTGGAGGGAACCCTGTCTCCCCTCCCAGCCCAACAGATAAAACATCCCACATGATACAGTACAGACGCCGTGGACTGGTTACTTTCGACGGGTGGGCAATATTTCCACGGCGCAATAATATAAGATTTCAAACACCAATTATAGGAGTAATCAACACAAATTTAATTAATGAAGCACTGGTTACAACCCGGTGCTTCCTTAATTAATATTTTGCTGCTGATGATTTGTATTATATGGTAAACGCATGTGTGGACACTGTAGGGTTGCACGATATTCAAAACTGAATACCGGTATCGGTATTCAAAAAAATACTGCGGTACAACGGTATATCGAAAATTGTTCAGAAAAATGAACATAAGTACCACAATCGAGGCTTGAGGCATCACAGTCATAACGAATTAGCATGCCTTGATGACGCGGTTCGAAAAAGCTTTACCCAAGGCAGACGATATCAAAATTTATTATTTTAAAAAAAAGTTAATCAGATTTTCCAAAAAAAAAATCTACAGAACAATATCATGTGACCCCTCATTGGAACGAGCTCAACGAGCTCGTTCAAATGAGAGGTCACATAATATAGTTTAACATTACTTTTCCAACTGCCGAAATTGTATATTACGTGAGCACATGCAGACGATTAATTGGGTAAAGGTATAATATTATTCAATCATGGATTACGACAATACGCGGCAACCTTTCTCAGTTTTAGTTAGCATTTCATACAATTATCAAAAGAATTTTCGTCATGTATGGGAGAAAAATATTTCTGAAATATTTTTCTGCCCCCACACCACCCCCATGTAGCAATTTTATGTTTTAGAATAAAAAATAACTTAATATCAGAGAGTAATTTGAGAATGAGAATCAGATGACGCAAGTTACATTCCCGATAAACTAAGGTAATCTGTGAAATTGGATTATTTTTCTTTGTACTCAAAACTAAGGGCGGTGGCTGCGTATCTATTCGTCTATTGTCGACTAAAATGAAGTTTCATAATTATCCCGCGTGAGAAACAGAATGGAGGAATATTCTTTAGTTTTGTGGAAAGAGATTTGAACCTTTTCAACCCATTGCCCAACGCAAATGATATCAAAAAATGTATTATTTTAAATACTATTTTTTCAAATTTTTCAAACAAATTCAGCATCATGTGGACCTCGTCATTGGAACGAGCTCGTTCCAATCAGGGAGTCACATGATATGGTTTTGTTGAAATCTTTTGAAACATAATATTTTTCAGCTACTCAGTTTGTATATTACGGGGGCGTATGCTGCCAATTCGTTGGATAAGGTGTTAATCAGTTTTTCTCACTGCACTCATCAATTTTATTATGTTGATTGATATTTTTAATTTCACTGCATTCCTCATCAAATCCTTTATGTAAAACGCAGTTGCAAACAGGGTCCCTGGAACTCCCTTCGCAAGGAAATGACATCGCCTTCCCACTTCCCTGTCTTCGGGGTGATTGGACACATAGCACAGTCCGTTTTAGACAAGAAAAACTGATCAAACAGTCTTTTGCTATAATACTGCTATACATACAGGGGAGTCCCCACAATTATATTTCCAGTCGAGAGATTTTCGCCTGGTCTGGAGTCATAGATATTCATTCGCTCGTGCTTGTCATCATGTACTTTCTTACCAGAATATTAATTTTATACTTGGACGTACAGTACGTGGAGAGTGTATTATCACTAAATCACCCACAGAGTGGAGATTCCACCCAAGCAATAATTGTAAATTTGTTGCAAAGCATAACCAGCACCAACAAAGTTTCAGCCAATGGACCTCCGGGTTAAACATTGACTGTGTTTTTTGACGATATGTACAAAACTTGAAAGTAAAAGCTTGGTTGATAACTCCACTCCAGGGGTGATTTAGTTACAATCCACTCTCCACGCACTGCTGTACGTCATACGTACATTCGGTCATACAAATGTACGGCGGTGATACCCAGATTCGGGCGATTGGTGTGCCCAGCATGATCAATTTGGAATTGATTTAAATTCGAAAGGTCCACGATTCCTTCCCCACCAGGGGGAACTGCGTTGTGTCCTTGGACAATACACTGCTGACAGCCCACGCGGGGCACTGTAGCGCTGTGTAACTAAGGTGCATTGCATGTCGAGGGTGCACTTGTCTTCAGGAAATGCTAGCCTTGCTTGGGTGGAGTTAGTACATTGGACAGCCTCATTGTTGCCCGCCACTGCTCGGGGGTTGCATCCGGGTACTCCGGCTTCCCCCACCCGTAAAACTTTCCGAAACGAAGTTATCCGGGCTGTCGAAAGTGTTAGTAATTGAGAATAAAACTAAACGTTATTATTGACAAAAGGGAATTACCGAGTTTGGAAATTTGATTTATTTTATTTTCATTCGTTTGTCTTTCCCCAAAACAAATCGTATTCCAGCAACCGAAAATTGTATTCCACTCCCAGTGTCGTATTCCAGTTTTAGCGATGGTGGACTATTTCTTTTTATTGTTTGAAATCGGCTAAGTTGAATCAATTATAAAGGTTTGTTTTGATGAATAAAGTGAAAATAAAATAAATAAAAAAGTTTACTGATCGGATTCGAGTACGATTTAATCCTCTCGTGGGCCGCGCGGATTATTTCACTCGGCTAACACCGAGTGAAATAATCCTCCGCGCCCCACTCGAGGATAAAAATCGCCCTCGAATCCGAGCAGTGAACTATTGTCTGTATAGTGTTATTGGGTTTTGTGCAGGGGGCGCGGTGGCTCAGTAGGTAGAGGTGCAGGCTGCAAGCCGAGAGGTCCTCGGTTCGAATCCCACCTACGGCATCCGCGTTGTGTCCTTGGGCAAGACACTTCACCCCCATTGCCTACGTGGGGGCACGGTTGCGTTTTGTACTAAGGCGTACTGCACGTCGATGGTGCACGTGTCTTCAACCAATGCTAACCCTGCTTGTGTGAGGTTAGTACGTTGGGGAGCTGACAGTTGTTCTCTCCGGGTACACAGGCTTCCTCCACCCGTAAAACTGTCCTGGTCATGATTAGCCATTGTGCATAAATATGTGACCTCAAACACCAATAAATAAATAAATAATTGGATTTTGTGCAATGTTAACGTCATGGCGGTAAATGAAGTGAGCAAAGGCGCGGTGGCGTTACGGTAGCCGGTTCTCGTCAGATCACCGAAGTTATGCAACGTCGAGCCCGGTTAATCATTGGATGGGTGACCGTCTGAGCGATCAATTCGGACTCTCGCGTTGTGTCCTTGGGCAAGGCACTTAACCCCGATTGTCCACAAGGGACACGATGACGCCGTGTACTAAGGCGTACTGCACATCGATGGTACGCATGCCTTCAAACAATCTAACCCAGCCTGTGATGCAGTGCGGAGTTACGATGATGGGGAGCTGGCAGCTGCTCGTCGTTGCTCGGTGGTTCTCTCGGGTACTCCTACTTCCTCCACCCGCAAAACTGTCACGGTCATGATTAGCCATTGTGCATAAGTATGTGACCTTAAACAACAATAAATAAATAATAATAATAGATGAAGTGAGCGCTGTTAAGCTGTGGCTATTTAGGAACATAAATCTATAGTTTGGAACATTCCTTATTTTGTGCAGTATTGTGATCTTATAACTAGTGTCTTTGCCAATCAGATCGCGATCGTAAGGAGTTGGGGTTAGTTTGAATTGTGACGTGTTTCGCTGACGTTACAGCAATGCGATGTGTACACATTGTGCACTATCACACAAGCACATCTAGGTACAATTGACAGACTGTTTCTTATATGTAAGGTACGCTAGCTTCCACTAGGCCAAGCACCTGTATGGACTAAGGCAGGTTTTGGTAAAAAGAGCTCCTATTTGAACTCCTTAAAGGCTCGGCCGAGGTAAGAGATTGGAACAGGGTTAGACATAGCTGGCAAGTCGGTAATAGTACCGCAAGTCAGCAGTCATGGTTCAAGACACAAAGTGGGTAGAATACTATAGTACTGGGTGAATACAGTGAAAGCTGATCATAGGACAGATGTTGATAACTATGGACAAGTCAGCAGTTGTGACGTTGGAGATATGAACGTGTTGAGTGATCTTGAAGCCAAGCGCCTAAGAGGTCTTAGGAGCAAAAACTATGCTCAGGTAGACATCCCCCATCCTCTTTATGTATTCTCCAATAGTATTCTCAAAAAGACACACTCAAAAGATAACATAAAAAAGTATCCAAAAATAGTATATTACTATGTCATAGATATCAAATACTAAGATAAGGATAAGAGTGGAATGCACTGTGCGCACATTGTGTACTTTCACATTGCCACATATCGGTATACAGAGCATGAGTCCGTGTACTACGGTTAAAAATAGAAGTCCTGTCACGAAATGCGCACAAACAGCACGTCGATCTGTGCGTTAATCTACGCGTTATGACCATAGTAAGGCTATCAAATTCTGTACATATGGCCTTTGCACAAGCAATGTTTCAGCCAATGGACCTCCGGGTAACCCGGAGGTCCATTGGCAGAAACATTGTCTGTGTTTGCTATGATTAACCTGGAGAACCTGCCGTGCTTTGGATGCTATTCGATATGGCGACAGCGCGCAATTCCTACGCGCAATTAAGCCTAGATAAGCGCACAGTTTATGACAGGACTTCTAGTTTTAACTCTACAGGTGATGTGCACACAGTGTATACAATCCCTTGGGCACTTTTGGGAAGTCTTGATATAGGCAAAACAAGCCAAGGAATGGAAAGAATACGGACATGTATAAACAGAAACCGAGGATTCTGGAAAAATCCGGGTCAAATAAATCCGTTTCTGTAATGTTTGGTCAGTTTTGGTCGTCGTCGGATTGTTTGTGGTAATTCTAGGAAGTACCGAGGGTTTGGGGAAAATCTGAACCGGCAAAAGTACTCGGATTCAATCGAACACATCAAATTGTAATGCCCGATTTTATTAATAATCTTGGATGCAAATCATTTATATTACTGCAGAATTTATCTGGGATAATTTTTTTGTAAATCTAGGATGTACTATGATCTAGGATTATTTCTGGTCGTGTGAATGGGATATGAAATCCCATCATTATATTGATTTTCCTTGCAGTCCTACTGTGCATACACACCCAGACACACTACATTAAAGACCTTTGGATCTCATAGTAACCACGTGCCATGAAAGATCACAATCTGGACAGGTAGAAACCGATGATTCTTGGAGAATCAGAGCGAAATAAACAATTGTCTCATTAGATATACTCCCACTCAATCGACCACACGCTCCGAACATATCCCTGTCCTATTAGAGGCTTTTGGGTCAGATAGCAACTAGGTACCCCTATAAAAACCAAGATGTAGCCTCCTGTATAAAAATGGACAACGTAAACACCTGTCACCCAAATAACATTCGCATCCACGGTGAACACGTATCACTTTGGTAATGGCGTAGGAACCTGGCAGCAACCCATCGCTTACCATGACAACCCATATGACGTAACTTGTCACGTGGAATGATGTCACTTCCTAGATCCGAGGCTAGGTCCCGCTTATAGGGGTCGAGTCATCTATGATATACTACTGTAGTGGGTTCGGTAGTTGTTGGCTTTGTTATGGTTGTAACTGATTCTGTTGTGGATGTCTGCTCTGTAGCGAGTTCAGTGGATATAGTTGTTGGCTCTGTAGTAGCTGTAGTTGGTTCTGTTGTAGCTGTCTTCGCTCTGTAGTGGGTTCACAGGATATAGATGTTGCCTCTGATGTTGCCAAAGTTGGGGGCATTCTTATTTACACAAAGTAATAATTTACAAACTTTCATGTGAGCGTTTTCACACGCGGTGTGGCTTTCGTTTTTTATAATCTAGTTCTGATGCCCATATCTCACTACCATACAGTAGTATTGATTTAGTTAATTTGTCAAATAGACTAGAAAATATGAGTATCGTTTGGCGGTATTTCTGTTTAAATGAAGTGTTTATGGAATAAAGTGTTCAAAGTGCTTTCTTGCTCAAATCTTTTTGTGCATCCTGTAGATTACAGTTTTGTGAGAAATTGAATTCTAAGTAATTATAGCTGCTTGTATTTCTGGAGCTTGGAAGATCCGAGATATAAATTGGGTACTACGGTCGATTGACGTGCCCTAAATATAACAAATTTTGTTTTATCTATATTTACACTCAGGCTGTTTTCCGTGCGTAGATATCTAATTGATTTAAGCATTGTTGAATGCCATCTGGGGACTCGGATAGCAATACTAGGTCATCTGCAAATAAAAGATAATTCAATAAGAAGTCACCTATTGAAACTGGCATACATTTATTATTAAATATACTTGCTATATCATCTATAAATATTTTAAAAAGTGTCGGGGAGAGAATACACCCCTGCCGGACCCCTGTGGTGGATAACTGAGTGGGTGTATGTCATGTACCCGGACAGGACCTATTTGGATGATCTCATTTGGGTAATCTCATGTGACGTCATGTCACGTGACCCAGTGGCGCCATGTTGTGTTGTCATGGTAACCCGCGTGGGCGGCCATCTTGTGACGTCATCTCCATAGTGATGCGTGGTGTTAGTGCGCATGCGCGGCGCGTGTTGTTATGGTGATACGTGTTTCCGTCGTCCATTTTGTATACTGGAGGCCTCCATCTTGATTTCTATGGTAGCACGTGGTTGCTATGTGACCCAATTGCTTCTAACAAGACAAGGGTATGTTCGGAGGGTGTGTCCCTTTGTAGAAGATTCACAGAATTACCACAAACAACCCGACAAGTTTTACTGTTTCGAATTCTTTCAGAATTCTTTGCTTCCATCTATATATGCAATAGTTGAATTGGGTGTTATCAATCCCTTTCCATACCATCGAGTGTTGATGTCAATTCACGGAATCCAAATTTTACAAAGTCGTATAGGAATGCCTTATATAGCCAGTTTATATGTACAGAGGGGGAATATGATTGAATATTTTGAAGGCATATAGCTATGAAGTAGTGATACAAGTCAATATTAATGGATGATAGTTTAGTCAAATAGTACTGGTACAAGGCCGCAGTGGAACAAGATTGCTGTAGAAGCTAATGATAGGACAGATAGACCATAGACAAGCAGTTGCCTTGGAGCTTTGGAGATAAGATGGAAGCCGTTGGCAAGACAACATTGGACCTCATTGAGGGATTCATCATGGCCTCAAGCGACAAAAAAGGGGTTCTCCAAAAGGTATCCTCGATAGGTATCCTCAAATAATACAATACAAGGCCATAGTTATCCTCAAATATTGAAATGAGGCTAAGAGTCGTAGTAAATTATACCTCATTGAGGGATTTTTCATGGTCCTCATAACATCAAAATTCAATGAGGGTATGAGGGATAAATTAGGCCTCATTGAGGGCTTTTACATAGCCCTCATGGCCTCATACGACAACAAAAGAATTCTCCAGAAGGTATAATCGCTAGGTATCCTCAAATAATACAATACCAGGCCACAGGTACCCTCAAGTATTGAAATGAGGCTAAGAGTCGCAGTAAATTATACCTCATTGAGGGATTTTTCATATCCCTCATGACCTCAAACGAAAATGAGGCTATGAGGGATAGTAAATTAGGCCTCAGTGAGGGCTTTTACATAGCCCTCATGGCCTCATACGACAAAAAGGGATTCTCCAGAAGGTATAATCGATAGGTATCCTCAAATAATACAATACCAGGCTATAGGTATCCTCAAATATTGAAATGAGGTTAAGAGTCGTAGTAAATTATACCTCATTGAGGGATTTTTCATGGCCCTCATGACCTCAAAATTCAATGAGGCTATGAGGGATAGTAAATTAGGCCTCATTGAGGGCTTTTACATAGCCCTCCTGGCCTCGTACGACTAAAAAGGGATTCCATAGCCACGGGTGTTTCCCAAAAATGGGATTCCATGGGACGTGGGCATTGGATATAGAGGTGATGAGACTCGGACAGGACTTCATTGTTGTAAGAGGAGATAACTCTGCATACAGATTATGGGAAATCAAGCAATCTGATTGGTTGGTTGTAGTCTATATAAAGGATCTAGATAAAGGAAACTACAAGAGTACTCGGAATAGGGTCAGAACTAACAAGAATAGACCTGAAAAGCTAAATATAGTAATAATAAGGTAAACTGTTCCAACTGATGGGCTCTTCTACTCTACTGGAGTATACGGGAGTATACTCCAGGACAAAGGAACATGGTCAGGTTGATGGAAACTATTGCATATATAGATGGAAGCGCAGAGAATTCTGAAAGAATTCGAAATTGTAAAACTTGTCGGGTTGTTTGTGGTAATTCTACGAATCGGGAAATTACTCTTCTACAAAGGAACACACCCTCCGAACAAACCCCTGTCTTGTTAGAAGCCATTAGTTTAAACATAGATTCAGATTCAGATTCAGATTCTTTATTCACGGTACACATACATGTAAAATGGTTACAAATAAACATATTGCACAAATGTAATGTGAAGTATACCGTAGGAAGTGGCATAGCCAGATTGGCTGTCTACCTGCCACCCCCTGGAAGAAGATGGGGTGATTGCAAACAGACTGTGACTGAAAGAATGAACAGAGAGCCAATTATGTGACACATGATGGAGAATGACGATCGAATCATTACTTTTCTGATATTAGAGTATTAGTGTTTCATTTTCGCCAGCGGAAAGACGGTGATTCAAGGTAGGCAAGAAGCAACTTGCCTATAGGACTCCCTCCACTACTTATCATAACACATGAGGGCGGCAACAAGTCCCATCGTGAAGTTCGTATCGTTTAGACTGCGACAAGGAGGTTGGTCATGATGTTTGGGTGTGGTGTCTACGTTAGCTGCATCATCATCGTAGGATGACGAATGTTATTGATTTATTTGTGTAGACTTTTATTTGCAAGTTCATACTTATATCCATATAGTATTTTACATAGCACCACTGTAAGGAGGAAGCGCGACAGGTTGCACAAGACGAGGATTCCAGATTTAGACGCGGACCACGACTTTGACAATTTACGAAGTTTACGAAGTGCAATCAGGACAGTAGGGATTGTTGCAGCTGACATAACTGGAATATGAGGAAATGAATGTGGAAGTTAGCTTGTTCTTAAGTATGCTTCTGTCGCTAATATTACGAGTTGTGTCGTCCAGAGCATTCCATAGTTTCGGGAAGGAGTATAAAGGAAATTTATCCAGAGTTTGGGTCCGTGTTTTTTCTATGTATAGGAGGCCTGACTGTCTAGTTCTCCTACCAGATGGATTGTCAGTAATTTTAAATATATCATTGAAAGACACCGGTAATCTGCCGTTCTGCCAGTCAAACACGAACAGTAGTGCATGTAGCCTAAACAAATCATCAACCTTGAGAATTTGGTTTTCTTTAAACAGGGGATCTGTATGAGAATTGTACTTTTTGTTATTAATTATTCGTATTGAACGTTTTTGCAGGACAGCTAGTTTTTTGATAGCTCTTGAGTTGCCCCATGCCTGGATTCCGTATACCAAATGGCTATGTATGAGGGCGTAATACAAAGTTTTCATAGCTCCGTGGGGGAGGATATTTTTAACTTTGTTTAGACTATAGTTTGCGCGTGCTATTTTCGAGCATAATCGGGATATGTGAGCCTTGTAGGATAAATGTTCATCAATGCTAATTCCCAAGAATTTAACAGATTTTTCTGTTTCGGTGGCCCCAACTTTGTTAATGTTTTGGTTATTTATTTTTACCTCTTGACAAAGATTTTTGTTCCTACCTTTATTTGGATTAAGTATGATGTACGAGGTCTTCTTAGCATTCAGCATTAACTGGTTCACAGAGCACCATTCGAATAGTTTCTGGAGCTCGTCATTGAAATACGATGTAATGGGATTATTATCGGAGCCCGGGCAGTGTGCAGTGGTGTCATCGGCAAATGATAAAAGATTGAGTGATGTTGAGTTACTTATATCATTTATATATAAAAGAAAAAGAATAGGGCCTAAAATCGAGCCCTGTGGTACACCACAACTCTGTTTGGCTAAGTTCGATTTGTGCTCTCCGTACGTGACATATTGAGACCTGTTGGACAAGTAACTTCTAAACCAATTGTTGGTGACACCTCGGATGCCATATGTTTCCAGTTTACCTAATAGTATTTCGTGATTTATGGTGTCAAAAGCCTTTGACAAATCCAGGAACAGTGCTAAGGTGCTGTTTTTTTCTTCTTTATTATTTTCTATTGCAATGCTTTTAAGGAGCTGAAGAACTGGATGAATAGTACTATGTCGCTTTCGGAACCCATATTGGTGAGGGTATAAAATATTAAACCTATTGAGGAAACTCTCTAGCCTCACTTCCATGAGCTTTTCCATTACTTTTGAGAATACCGGAAGTATACTGATAGGTCTGTAATTTGTAAAGCTGTGCTCGTCACCCGCTTTAAATATGGGTATCACCTTCGCGATCTTCATCCTGTCTGGTACTTTGCCGTTTAGGAAAGAGTTGTTAATTACATGTGTTAGAGGATCCAATACTTCGGTTATCGTATGCTTAAGAAGACAGGTTGTGATGTCATCGCAGTCTTTAGATAATTTTGGCTTCATTTTATTTACTACTCGGTTGACTTCTGTGGGAGTTGTGGGTATTAAATAGAGATTATTGGAGACATTGTTGTCCATGTAATCTGTGTAGGACTTATTAGTTTTCTGAATCTGTTCGGATGTGTTTTTTCCAATGTTGATGAAGAAATTGTTGAATTCTTCTGCGATGGCATGGGGCTCGTTTAACTCGATGTTGTCCTGGATGAAGAACGATGGTAATCTGGCTTCAGGTTTTCCTTTATTGATGGCTTCGTTTAAAATCTGCCACGTTCTTCGCATATTGTTTTTGTTTTCGTTTAGGATATCTCTATAATAGGTAGCTTTACATTGTTTTTTTACCTTGTTGAAGATTCTACAGTAGTTTTTATAGTTTTCTGAGTCCATATTGTATTTGCCATAAATTTGCAAAAAGGATTGGAGTACAAGTTATACAACTTATGTTAACTCCTCTCCATAAATACAACCGAAAAACAATACATAGATGCGGCTACAAGATATATAGATTGGTTCACAAATGAATAGGGATTTACACTATTTACAATTGAAATGTAAGTTGTTGAAACAGGCAGCCATGTACGTAATAGGGTCTCGACATAGGGAATACATAGGGCTGGACACTGTTGATTTTCTCTACAAAAGCTCTTGAATGGCAAGATAAAGGGGGAGGGATGTGACGTTTATAGTACGTCTCGTCTAGTGCAAGAGCGAGGCTAGTCGAGAATATAATGACTCAATTGAAGCGGCCACTAGCCAGGATGAACGCTTGGGTTTTGTTGTCAGCGTGGGTTTACCGTACAAGAGATCGGTTTCGGATGATATATCAAAATCTGGAAGAGAATCGAGTAGTGTAATCCTGGGGTCAGAGTATCGAGGGCACACCAGGAGACATTTTCACAGGGATTATCACACATACACTTTGGAGTGGCCAGAATATAGTTTTGGAACTTATTATTTAGATCGCTGCAGTTATTACGCAATTTTGAGTGTAAAATGTTGGCCTTTCTTTTACCCACACGGAAATAAAGAGGTGGTTTGGGGATCAAGTTCAATTGGGCATAGGCTTGTTTGAACTCCGTTAGTGTTGCGGCTCCGGTGAGTACGTCTGGTAAGTTGTTCCTGCTTTTTGTGGTGGACGGGGAAAAGGATTTTTTGAAACGCTCCGTTCTTGCCGGGTAATACGTGAATCTGTTGGGGTTGCGAAGATTATACATTGAGATATCGTGCGTTCGAGGGGGGTAACAATGCATTGAGGTAATTTGGAGTTTCACTGTTGATAATTTTGAAAAGAATGCAGTGTTTGTGCTTTTCGCGTTGCTTCAAAAGGGAGGGCCACCCTAGTTCAGCCAGAAGTTGATCAGCAGAGACAGATCGCGTTAAGCCAGTAATGATACGCGTAGCATCAAGCTGAAGTCTGTCAAGATTCTGAGTCAAATAATCGGGTGCGCAGTCCCACACTACGTCACCGTAATCAAGTACTGGTTGAATAAAGGTGAGAAAGATTTGTTCCAAGGTTTTTCTGTTCAAAATGAATTTCAGTTTGCGAAGGAAAGACAGAAGGGTGTTGACTTTCTTGCATATTTCAGTTATCTGGGAGTCCCAGTTTAGATTGGATTGGAGAATTAATTCCAGGTGCTTGTGATCTTCAGTGAATGAGACTGGATTACTATTAAAAATTAAGGTGGGATAATCTGTTCCGTCATTACTGCCATAGTGGAATAGAACTGCCTTTATCTTAGCAGGGTTGAATGAGACGAGCCATTGAAGAGACCAAGTGTTAATTTTTCCACGGTTTCGATTGAGGGAAACGGTAAGATTTCCAATATTGTTGTTGTTATCAGTTACACATGTATCGTCGGTATACAGTCTAGCAAAGGTGTCGACGATCTCAGCAATGTGATTGATATAGATTAGGAAGAGAAACGGACCGAGAACCGTTAGAAGCCATTGGGTCACATAGCAACCACGTGCTACCATAGAAACCAAGATGGCGGCCTCCAGTATACAAAATGGACGACGTAAACATGTATCACCCTAACAACACGCGCTGCGCATGCGCACTAACACCACGTATCACTATGGAGATGACGTCACGAGATGGCCGCTCACGCGGGTTACCATGACAACCCAACATGGCGCCAACGGGTCACGTGACATGACGTCACATGAGATCATCCAAATGAGATCATCCAAATAGGTCCTGTCCGGGTACATGACATACTACTCCTACTCCTTTGTTTGTTTTCGTACTGTAGCAACAAGATTTATACATTGACATTAGTGACTCTAAGATCGGGCCGCTGATGCCGAAATTACGTAATTTCTGGAAAAGTTTTGATCTTTCAACGGTATCGAAAGCTTTTCTGAAATCTACAAATACTGCATACAGTGGTCTTTTCGTCTTTTTATATTTATTAAGAGCAGAATTCAAGACAAATATACTGTCAACAGTGCTACAGCCTTTGCGAAATCCGAATTGGTTCTCACATATTATTATCTTCTAATTAATTATTAATTCTGTTGTTGGTGATCAGTTTTATCTTCCCACACAAACAGTCGACATTTAAAAGTTTTCAGACATCTGATCCGCGTTCTTAATGATTCTGTCATGTATCAGGTGGGAACTGACAATTTTTATACCTCATCTATCTCGACTTTAAGCAATCATCCATGGGTTACGCCCCTCCCAGTTTTTTTTTAATTAGTTTTTACGGTACACCGTTCAATTAGAACAAAAAATATGTAGTTTAGGGTCTGTAAATAGATAAAAAAGTAGGGTGATTATCTAAGGGTATTTAGTTACGTTCAAATATAAGTCGAACATAACCTATTCCATTTTGCACTGGAAAAAAATATTTACGGAGAACAGTATCAATTTATTAATTTATTTGTTGGGGCTTTAACGACACTTTCGACAGCCGAGGTCATCTCGTTTCGAACAGTTTTACGGGTGGAGGAAGCCGGAGTATCCGGAGAGAACCACCGAGCAACGGCGAGCAACTGTCAGACTCCCCAATGTACTTACTCAACACAAGCAGGGTTAGCATTGGTTGAAGACAAGTGCACCATCGACGTGCAGTACGCCTTAGTACACAACGCCACCGTGCCCCCGAGTGGGCAATTCGGATTAAGTGTCTTGCCCAAGAACACAACGCCGTTGCCATTGCCTCTCGGCTTGGAGCCTGCACCACTACTTACTGAGCCACCGCGCTCCCGAACAGTATCAATCGTGTGTTCGATTAGTTATAAGCAACATTCCACTTAATCCTATTTACCCAGTAGGTGCACGGCTGGTTTATTTTATAAGAGTTTAACCCTTTACCCAACGCAGACGATTTCAAAATTCATTATTTTAAATATCAATTTTTAAATTTTTTTTAAAAACATTTCTACAAAACCATATCATGTGACCCCTCTTTGGAACGAGCTCGACGAGCTCGTACCAAAGAGGGGTCACATGATATGGTTTTGTTGAAATTTTTCGTAAAATGATCTTTTTTCATTGGCATGGCGGTGGTTCGAACCCACGCCGAGAGAGTTTCCTTCGGCACCAACCGCCTAGCGAAACTATACTGAACCACGCACACCACTCGGCCACCGACAGACCCCCCAAAAGGGAATGCTAGTTAACCAAGTATATACGAGGCCAAACCAGCGTCCTTTCTTAATTCTATGGCATCCGAGAAATTTGAAAAAGACAAGTACTGTCGCTGATTTCTTCTGAGGTGCAGTTCGTAGAATTAAGTGCTTAGATGCAACTATCTGATGATATTTTTTCAGCAGCTGTATTTGCAAATTACGCGGGCGGATGCGGGCGATTCGTTGGGTAAAGGGTTAACAATACTTTCTATAGCCAAAGTCACCTCGTGTGGGACAGTTTTGCGGATTGAGTACGGCAAAATAACCACCAATCAGCTGCTAACAAGTGTCAGACTCCCCAACAAATTAACTCCACAGAAGCGGAGTAAGCATTGGTTGAAGGCAAGTGCACCATCGACATGCAGAAAGCCGTTGTACACATCGCCACCGGAGCACAGTGACGCAGTGCGCTTAGGCATACTCCATATCGATGGAACACATGCGTTCACTCAATTCTAAACGTGGTGGTTCTGGGTTAGTAAACTGGAGAGTTATAAATTTACTCGCCGCAGCACGAGGGTTCCCTCTGGGTACTCCGTCTTATGCCACCCGTAAAACTGTCTGACATTATAGTACTCTGGCTGGGGAGTATATCGCTAAAAATAAATAAATAAATAAATAAATAAATAAATAAATAAATAAATAAATAAATAAATAAATAAATAAACAAATAAAAAAAATAACTAAATAGACGGCATTTTCAAAATCCAGTTTTGTATCGTGTTTGGCAGTTTTACGAATGGAGGAGGCCAGTGTACACGGACAAAATCGCCATTCAAAGGCAAGTAACTTAAAAATGCCCCATCGTGCTGACCCGGTTCAAACAGGGCCATTGTTACTAGAAGGAAAGTGTGCCATAAATATGCATTCTCTAAAAACACTGCGTCACTGCACTCTCACCTGGGTAATCATGATTTAGTATCTTGTCATTTTAATTTTATTTTCTGATTTTTTAAATACCTTCCACAAAAGCATATCAGGTGACTCCTCATTGGAACGAGCTCAAGGAGCTCGTTCCAAATGAGGGTTCACTTGATATGGTGTTACTAAAATTGTTTAAAAAATATTTTTCAACTGCTTAATTTGTACATTACATGGGCCGATTCGTTTGGAAATAAGTTAATTTGGATGATTTTGGATTGGTGTTTAACCAAATGATTTTAGATTTAGGTTGAGATGCGTTTTTATATGACGTTCTTAAACATAGGCCGAATTCCACGCGGGATGCATTTCGCAATGTCTAAACTGTATTCGGTAATATTGAATACACGCACAGTTGGGATGTAATATATGCTCAGTATGGGAACAAATTCTCGCTCGAACTGAATGAAAAGAATTGCAAGGTTATACACGTGGTCGGTAAAATGGAACCTTCTCGGAGAGTGGCAGAGTTCTGTATTCAGAAAGCTGGAGGCAAAGTGTTTTGTGTTGGAAAGATATTTAAGGGTCAAAATTAACATACAGTAAAGATGCATCTACCCAAAATACAAGAATAAACTAAATATGAGTCGCAAGTGAATTCTTACCAATTGGGTTCACAGATAGATAGATATTTTATTTTACGATATATCAATAACGTTTTACAATTTACAGATAATCTATAACAAGAAACAAAATTATTGATACACTGTAGGGAGAAAACATAACCAGATTGGCTGTCTACCTGTTATCTCCCAGGTAAAGAACAGAAAGCATCGAATGTTGACTGCGAATGAACGTTTTCTTTTTTCCGGCGGTTGAAGATTCAGGATATGGAATTACACATTTAATTGCATATGTGCATACACACACACACCAGTATACACATACATGTATACATGCGTGCATTTTTATATATATACACGCATCTACACATACATACTTATATACATACACGCACATAGATGCATACATATGAAGGCAGACCTACTTAAATTTCGCAATAAGGCAGACCTACTTTCTTTCCACAGGATACATGTATGCATATATATACACACATCACAATGTCCAATAATTACGGATAGAACGCGAAACCCTGCCACAAACTGTCCATAACTGGCAGGTCACTCAACGTGTTTGTTAAGGCTATCATATTTTTTATGTTTTTGTTTCTTTATATGCCTTTAGCACGATAAATGGCTCAGCCAACGAACCCCATATATATATTCACTCAACCCAGTTGATTTGTGTTAAGTTTTAACCCAGCGGATTTCTGAGAGTAGTTACACTGTATCAACTCTCCAATCTCGAAACCTGTTTCTTGTCTGATAACTAATGTATTTGTAAAAACACGTACATATTATAACCGTGAGGATCGACCGTCGATATCTGCCGTGAAACAATGGTGTTCCACACACATGCACTTACATGTAGCATCCATCATATTTAATGAAATTATGACGTATCAAGTTCCTGGCCGGAAAATCGGCCGCTCGGGTTCAAAAGGTAAAAGTATAATCTTTAAAAAGAAATAAGCAATTGATGACGTCCGAAAACTGAAAACCTTCATAAAATTAATTTTATGTTGAATATTATTTATTTAAAGCAACATTCTAGCCCCAATCCCACCCCACCACAAGATGACACCGATGGAAGCAGTTTTCTTTCCAATTGCACTGCTCATCGTATAAACTTTCACCTTTCTGTGACCGAATAACCACATACCCTTCATCCTTCCATCCCACGTACTCGTTAAACTAATGAATCTTATTATTCTGTCAGACTGATAATATGGACGTTATAATGCCCCAGGACCTTCCTTAACCTCACATTACACACTTTACATGCCATGTCATCATCTTTTCCAACCCCCCACACCATGCCTCAGATACCACGACCTATGTTTCAACAGTAGAAACTCCCAAACGTGCCGTCCTGGTACTCCTCAAGTAATTATGTTTTTATCACACAGACAGCCCAAAGACCTCTTTGCTCTGAACCCTTTTCTTGAATTTCAGTTACAATCCTCCCTGATTGCCTCTCTCTTTCTCCATCTAGCGACACCAGGTTGTCTCCGCCTAGGCTGGACATCTCTATTGAGTATGTTTCTATTACCTCTCATGCCCAATCCATTCTGTCCAGACATTATAATTCCACATTACTTCAGTTTACTCCATCATCGGGGACATTTACATAATAGTTCAAATAACAAAGTTTAATCCCGTCTATCGTATCATTGATCCTTCCCCACCCAAGGTCTCCGACTGCTTCCAGCGTCACGTCATTGCACAAGCCTCTCATTAGTGTTCAACCGTTGATCCAGGGGTGGCGCCAGGGATTTCTCGACAGGGGGGGGGGGCTGACCTCTCCGACAGGGGGGGGGGATATAACATTTGACCTCCCAAACGAAGGAAAATGAGTGAAAATTGGTAAATTGGAGAACCATAATAGAAGCAAAGTGAGTATGTTTGTTGATTATTTAACTCTTTACCTAACCTGAAAAGCAGACGACACACTTGCAAAAATAATTCTTGAATAACTAATTTTTTTCATTTTTTGCCTTAAAAACATAGGTTATGACCCCTCGTTGGAACGAGCTCGACGAGCTCGTTCCAACGAGGGGTCATAACCTATGTTTTTCAGACAAAAAATGAAAAAAATAATGAAAATTAATTGACGATTTTTGAGAATAGCGCTGGCCGGTTTTTGCCGTTACCTTAGGTAAAGGGTTAAAATAAACATATTATAATAAGGTCGGGACATATTTCATCTATAAAGCCAGTTTGACGAACGACATTAAGGAATTTCGTGAGACTCACTATTCTCTATCAAAGTTCCAGTGCTGCACGGGTTCGAGACTGACAAGACGAGATATCTACATTCGATTGTCGGAAATTTCTCGTGAAGTTGGGTTTACGAGACTCTCCGACAGACTGACTAAAAATCTCCGACGGGGGGGGGGGGGGGGGGGGGGCTGGACCTCTCCGACAGGGGGGGGGCTGTAGCCCCCCCCCCCCCTTCCCCTTGGTGCCACCACTGCGGTTGATCGGAATCGGACACCACAGTCGGCCGATTGTCGACAATCGGATAACAGCAGCAATGGCTCCTGGAACATCAGTCCAACCGCTTGTTGCCAAACATTTTTTTGTGATAATTCATAAGCCACATTTTATTATCTTCTACAGTGAGTCAATTGTTAATGTAAAATGATGTCAATGATACCATTCAATAAATTTGAGACACAGCCACACAATGTGTATTCTTAATTTCTTAAGACGCCCCTTTAGGGGATATACAAATTAAACGTCATGTAAAGCTTACAATAGAGCGAACTCGCGGCAATCGCCAGTTCATACCAGAAAAAGTAAAGGTTGCACTCCGATGACTCAGGTCGCAGTCAAATCACCAGTCGCGCACACTTGGGCGGTATACTTGGCTCTCAAGTGTGTGCGTCTGTTCATTGTACTGCGATCTGAGTCAACGACGTTTAACACTATGAAATATGTTCAATTTAATGTAGTTCTTTCAAGCCTCGACTCACCTGGTAGTGCACAGTATTAGCGCGCACAAAAGCAGCCCGTAGGGCTGCTTTGAAGCAAGGCTATTCGGTAAAGCGTATGTGAAATTGAAAATTAGTGGTAAACTGCATAATCAGATACCATCCAATCGAGTTTTTCCTCAGATTCCGAAATCGAAAGTAGAAACCCCTGTTCTTGAAAGAAACCAAACGTTGCCTTTCAATCGCCATTCAATGAGAAATGGCGAGATTCCCTTTCCAAAGGACAAATTCAAAAACGATTCGTACGCCTAGAAATGCTTCAGATACTGTCAACACCGCAACAAAACAGATGTCTTTTTTCGAATTAATTAGAAAGTTAATTAATCTACACGGATTTTTCCGAATCAACTACACGGAAAGTATCGAGTAAAACTACTCTACTTTTGATAGAAATTATTTAAATTGAACACCCCCTGCTTTTGACGTTTTGCATCGTCTTCTATTGCTATTTCTGTTTGACAGATACGCAGAGAAGGCGTTTGAGAAAGAATATTTTTCTAACGATTTTTTAAAAAAAACTAGTTTTCTTTTCACATTCAATTTTCTTTCTTTCATCCAGAATAATATTTCCAAGACCGGGTTTTACCAAAAAGGTGCGTTTATACAAAATTGAAATTAGCCGTTGATTCCACTGGTTTTGATTTTTTTCAAAACCACGCCTGCGCGCGCTTCTTTGTTTTACCAAAGGTAATATTACAATCAGAATCAGCATCGGAATCGGTCGAGTGTGAGCTCAAATAACCGGTAATCGGTCAGTGGCCACTTGGGTAATCGGTTGAACACTGCCTCTCATCCGCCTATCTGCATCGATCTGGGGAGTTTATAACTTCACCACAACCGTTTGGTTTTGAGGTAGAGGTCCCCTACTGTATATTATACTTCTTACACCCACTGTTTCCCAAATAGTTTTCCCGGCAAAACCCTATTGAAGCCGCTTCTCTCTGAAAGTTATTTCTGGATAAGAATTCACTTCTAATCCATACATGTATTATTTGTATGATCTATGTAGATGCCTCCCCCAGATGTTTATTCGGATACTTAATTACCTTTATTCACGCAATGTCTATGAAATCCCCATCTACAGCAACACTAAACCATGCGGAAAATAAAAATCTGTTCCGCACATATTTGCGGAACGGAAATCGTTGACGGACTATTTTTTATAATGAAGCGAAATTTCACTGGAAGTTTTTACAAATCGTGCACCGCAATTACAATTTCAATTGCTCACGATAGCTAAAAATCGTCCCCTGAGTTCCAATGTGTCCTATGTGCCAGCATACACATAGAACACCTTGGAACTCAGGGGACGAAATAGTAACTCGGATTCTCCTCGCAAATTTGGTTGAAGATAAAATTAGTAACTGTTGTCAAATGAATTGCCGAATGTCCTTTTAATAATGGTCTTTATAAACGCGAAAGCGTGTAATAAACACAGAACTTTGTCTGTCACGATTTTTTATTTTAGGAATCGATTAATCGTCGCAAATAATCCATGATAATCGATTAATCGTACCTAAATAACCCCCCCCCCTTCCCCCTCTCCCTCTCTTTGAAGTCGATAAAAATGAAGTTCAAGTCAGATGACCTACCTCAAGGAAACAACCAAGACGATCCTTTTTTAGGTACATTCAAAGCTTTGATGTTCTGTACTTTTGAACCGTCAGTGTAATAATCAAGACCGGTCGGCAGTTGCGAAACTTCGCAACTGCCGACCGGTCTTGATTATTACACTGACGGTTCAAAAGTTCAGAACATCAAAGCTTTGATGAATGTACCTGAAAGACAATTGCTTCCAACAGCTTCTTGGGGGTCTAACATCGATGTTCTTAACTCTTTACCTTTAGAAACAATAGTTTTTTCATCAAATTCTCTTTTAATTATTAAACGTCTAAAACGGGATACAATTTACCGATTATTCGACAACGAAAAATACTAATCGATTTCGCCGTGATCGATCAACAGTCGATTAATCAATTAATCGTGACAGCCCTACACAAAACGGCACGCGAGTGTAAATGGGTTAATCGATATGGCACTTGTACCATCACGGAAGGATAAAACTCGAGGCCTGCGACCTCTCGTTTTATCCTTATGCAGTGGAACTCGTGCCATATCGATTAACCCATTCACGTACTGTGTTTTTACCACACAAAACACTTTTCTCTCAGCTTCCGGTATAGAGAACTCTTCCACTCTCCACCTTCGAGAACGTTCCATTTTGAGGCCCACGTGTATAACCTTGCATATGTTTTCCTTTAGTTAGAGTGAATTACAGTGATGTTTGTGCAGCCCGGACTGTCTATTTAGAATGTGTCTTCTATTTAACCCGTTACCTAACGTAACGGCTAAAACCGACCAGCGCTATTCTCAAAAATCGCCAATTAATTTTCATTATTTTTTCATTTTTTGTCTCAAAAACATAGGTTATGACCCCTCAATGGAACGAGCTCATCGAGCTCGTTCCAACGAGGGGTCATAACCTATGTTTTTGAGACAAAAAATGAAAAAAATTAGTTTTTCAACAATTTATTTTGCAAGTGTCGTCTGCTTTTCAGGTTAGGTAAAGGGTTAACAGTTACACGTCGCTAAACAAATCTTGTATTTTATGATCTATAATTATTGCTTTGAATTTCGGTTTACATGTCCTTGATTTCAATAACGGGTTTGTATATAATGTATTATTTTTTAGACACCAGTAGTCTGGCTACCGACTTTGAGCTGAAAACCGTAGGTTACCGCCACAGGATGTAAACGAAACAGTTAGAGTTGACAAGCGCTTTTAGTGAGCTGATTTCCCCTCAGTTATATGCCTTACGACACAAGAATGCAAAGAAGTCGCCGAAGTTTATATTTGTCTTTAAAATATCACCTTCATCCCTTTAATTCAAGTTTAATCGTGGTATTTATACAGAACGCCACTAGAGTAAGGGGAACAGGAATCTACGACCCTTGTTGGGAGTCTTTCTGTATTTCTCGCGCGCCTTTGGTCGTTATTGCCCCACCATGGTTGTGTTCTGTAGTAATGATACACAAAGGGATCGCGGTGGCTCAGTGGTAGGCTGTTGGACCTCTATGCTAGAGGACCCGAGTTCGATCCCCGTCCGGGACGACCCGCGTTGTGTCCTTGGGCAAGGCACTTTATCCCGGTTGCCTACACCGGGGCACGATGACGCTGTGCACCAAGGCGTACTGTACGTCGACGGTGCACATGTCTTCAACCGCTGTAATCCTGCTTGGACGGAGCTTGAACAGAGTTAGAATGTTGGGGAGCTGACAGTTGCTCGTCGATGCTCGGTGGTTCTCTCCGGGTACTCCGGCTTCCTCCACCCGTAAAACTGTCACAGTCACGATTAGCCATTGTGGACATAGGTATGTGACCTTAAACACCAATAAATAAATGATAAATAATAGTACATCATTTCGACACTTTTATTTTAAATCGAGACTTATGTTAATAATACCTTTATAATCTACTGATTTGCAGCGATTTTGAAAATAATTAGAGATCCTTAATAAAACATCACGAACGTGATTGGTCAGATGGTCAACGGAATGTTAGGTAGCCATATGAAATTGAAGTAACAACTGTCAATAGGTTAGCCATTTACAGAATTTTGTGTCCACTTCATAAAGGCCACCAGTCAATTCCGGGTTAGGAATTCGACGTTGTTTTGAGCTATTTGTTTATCCACTTTCAATGGAATGTGTGCACAGGCGCTGACTACCGTTGATGCAATGTGGTTTTAATTCACTCACAAAGATATACAAATATTCTTGTGACCTCCAGTTATGAATATTCTAATCAAGAAATATTTAATTCTACTCGAAAATGTTAAATATTAACACAGTTAGTGGAACTACGCATCGTACTGATAAACTACATCTGTGTTGCGTAATACTTAGTGAACAAACATGTCTTATGGTAATGATAATTTAATCAAAGTTTCCGTCAAATCAAGTCTCGATTAAGAAACATTGATTGTACTGATTCAAATAAAAGGAATGTTTATGGTATTTTTAGTTTCAATTGGAAGAAATATTTTAATTATTGATCATATAATTACATGATTTAATTCTACATGTACATACTGCACCCCATGGAAATCAGCGAGAACGTCTCCTTTTTACATTCCCCGTGTTCCACAGAATCCAGAAAGGACGTTGGGTTTTTGTACCAAGTCATAACGGGAGTTCGAACCCACGCCGAGAGAGTTTCCTTCGAAATCGAAGGAAACTCTCTCGGCGTGGGTTCGAACTCCCGCTATGCCCTTAGAAATATCTCAGTTGATCAGAAAAGCGAACCGTTAGGTCTCGCTTGTTGGACAACTGAAACACCCCAGCCGATTAAAGCTAAAATAGGGGATGGACTATTTATAGACTAGACTGGTTCCAGGCCATAATAGCGTCAGATTCGTATAAGATGTTGACTGGTGATTTATGAGCTTGATAAATATATGTGGTGGTTAATGATTGCTTTGATACACCCAGTTAATGTGGCTTGTCAAATAGATTAACAAAATTCTGTCTTAAGCCAAGGATGGGCCTATCGTTCAGTACCACACCACACCTGTACCCGTCACTGGGTATACGTTTACGAATTATGTATAACATTGTCTTTAACAAATAGCCCTTTAACATGAATGTAAGTTAACATTATTAAAGATTATGTGCTGTCGATTGTGTCATTTGCTTGTTCACGGTCAAACCTTTCTCATGCGGGAGAAATCATACACTCCATATCAAGAGATTAAAAACGTTTACATTTTATCATCAAAGATTTTTTTCTTTTTTCTTTGTAAACATTATAAGTTATTGTGATTATTTTACGGTAACGTGGCCTGAGGTTTACGGCTCAGAGCTTATGTTCAACAACGAGGCTTCTCTGAGCCGAAAACTTCAGAACATATTACTGTCAATTCATCACAATAACGTATATGCTCCAATAAGGCAGTACCCATAGCTCAAACTCCACATCGTGAAATAAATAAAGCAACTTGAATTGGCAGGGCAACTTTAACAATAACAAATTTGTAAATAAACCTCTCGTGTACCCACGACCTAACGGAACAACGTAAAATCAATAACTTAGATAGAGGTCGAGGTTCCTCGATCTCAAGTCAAATTATGAACTTATAAGTGGGTTATGAATTCATAGAATGATGACAGGCCTCGAAAAAAAATACGATTGTGCAGACAGTACACTCCCTTTCAAATATTTCACGTTCTGACGTCAAGCGGTAACATACGCCACTGGAGCACTGAACAGAAAACAACTAAGCGAGTAGGACTGTCACGATTAATGGATTAATCGATTGTTGATCGATCACGGCGAAATCGATTAGTATTTTTCATTGTCGAATAATCGGTAAATGCATCCCGCTTTAGACGTTTAATAATTAAAAAAAAAATTGCTGAAAAAACTATTGTTTCTAAAGGTAAAGAGTTAAGAACATCGATGTTAAACCCCAAGAAGCCGTTGGAAGCATTTGTCTTTCGGGTACATTCATCGAAGCTTTGATGTTCTGAACTTTTGAACCGTCAGTGTAATAATCAAGACCGGTCGGTGACCGGTCTTGATTATTACACTGACGGTTCAAAAGTTCAGAACATCAAAGTTTTGAATGTACCTAAAAGAGGATCGTCTTCGTTGTGTACCGGAGGTAGGTCTGTTGACTTGAACTTCATTTTTATCGACTTCAGAGAAAGGGAGAGGGGAGGGGGGGTCATCTAGGTATGACTAATCGATTATTATCGATTATTTGCGACGATTAATCGATTCCTAAATTTAAAAAATCGTGACAGCCCTATGAGCGAGCTCTCGTCCACAAAGAGGGCAAGGATTTTGGACTTATTGGAACATACAAACATGTTTTGGGGTATGCGGTTGAGTATCCACTTCTGTAACACATTCCAGGGGATTTAAAAATAAAAAATAGAAACATATGAGATAAAAAAACAGAGGTTTGAACTCAACTTCTTCACCAAGGCATTTATCACAAAGAATTTTAACAGTATGAATTTTCACAGCAGACAACTGTTTTTCGGCGCACCTCGTGCTCTCGGAATCTTTTTTTTCCCTTCCATCTTTATTGAAGAAAAGCAGGCCTAGATTTTATATGTGATGATATTTAAATGAAAAATTAAACAACGCTGTCACGTGTCGTTCTTCATAATGAATTGGCGGAGACAGGACACAGGTTTTAGGAGATGTGGCTTCAGTGAGGATACCTTTTCCTGTCTCAAATATCATTTGGTCATCTTCAGTCTCGTAGAATATGTCTCTTGGGCCTTTAAATTGGTTAATTTGGAAACATTGGACTGGGTGAATTTACGTACATGGGACCCACTAATACAACGGTAAATAAAATAAATTTCTATAGACTTTTTGAGCCAACGTCAACCCCAATGTCACTGTTTTTAATCAACTGACAGAGTGTTGAATTATCTTTGGTCGTCAAAATTTGCTCACTTGCCCTTGACTTGTTACAATTTATGGGAGCGTGCCTCTAGGCACTCTCCCATAATTTGTGACAAGCCAAATCCACACAGACTTTCATTCAAAAGATAATACGAAGCACATCCACAGAATATGAAACTTTGAAAGGCCAAATATGGGCTTTAATCATTCTCCTGTTCAATGAACACCAAAATAAAATATCTGTCTTTACCACAGTTCAATTGATCTATCTTCCACAAGTACATTACGATGTAGTCACGACCTACCCGCTCAGCCTTCATTGACCAAATATATAAATGATCAGATGAAACTTGGGTCTTCAAAATACACGTAACGCAAGTCAAAGTATAATAATAAATCTCTTGCATTCTGAGTAAAATATTAAACAAAGAAAAAAAATAGAATGAGAACAATCGACAGTCGGAAATGGTTGATGATAAATTTGTTTGAAACTTAGAAGGGATGATTTTAGATGAGCGAGAAAATATAATTCTAGAATATTTTGGATAACCCTTGGAGGCGCTTAACGCAGAGTTATCCAATTTGGGCATCCCTGTCTCGGTGTAAGTCCAAAAATCATTTTGTTTGGATCTCAAATCACTTGAGATAAATTCACCTTTTCGTGAACATTCACCAAATTGGGCCTAAATGTCCTTGATACAAAGTTGGCAGATTCCAATGTGTTATTTGTTATCTTATATGGACTGAACATCAACTTTTATGAGAATTATGTCGTAATTTCCATCGACAATTGACAATACATACTTATGGCTCTCAGATGTGTGTCACGAATTACCTTGTTTTTCGTTAAATATTTCCTCCGTATGACTTCATATTTTGTGAAACAGGCATCTTTTGGCATCATGAGTCTGGAGGAAAAATCTAACGTCCTATTTCTACTCGTAAGAATAACAACCGTTTGTTTCCACGATTCCAAAACAAAATCTAATTCTTGTCTCGAAGACATTGGTAACATGAGAATAGATCCCTTCTAATCTCAAATTTTGTACCTAGTCGAATGACGAAAATTGCGAATCAGTTACATCAAAGACAGAACGATAACTCTGTCCAGCAGGATCGGTGCATTTATTCAGTCGTTCGCTATTCTCTTTGAGACGGGAGTAAGAAAGGAAAAAAAAACAACATTTTATACTGTTCACTCCAGAAGACAAATCGTCGCATGAGTACCATAAGGTTCTATCTTCCAGTGGAAGATATAGAGGATATGGAATGAGTGTTTTTCTCATATAATATTTATGAAACGAGTCTAAGAATTTTCCGTTTTGGCAATGCTCTGGCGAGCCCAAACGGAAAATTCGGACGAGTTTCATAAATATTATATGAGAAAAACACTCATTTCATATTCTATTTATCACATGACACACACACGCACAAATTAGCCACTCAGTATGACTTTTTAATCCATCACCTCACTTGAGTTGCAAACGGCAATTGGAAAAAAAACATCCTCGTATAACTAAAAATTTTCATTTTTTGTTTCCAAAACATAGGTTATGACCCTCATTGGAACGCGCTCGTCGAGCACATTCCAATGAGGAGTCATAACCTATGTTTTGGAAGCAAAAAGTGAAAATATAAAAAAAATGAATGGCGTTTTTTTGCAGGTAAAAGATTGATACACTATAAGCCACCCTAAATAGGACAGATAACGTAAATTCTCCCTACTGAAATTATGCAAATGTGACCCAGATGTATTTTGTTTAGCCAATCAAATTATCCATTTTTGAAATTGACCAATAAAAGCTTCCAACTCTAATTATGACAAAGAACCTTATGAATCTCACACGACGAAATGCAAAGTGCAGTGCCACTGTGATAAATGAGCGGTTCGGTTCAACTGTCGCGAATTTCCGAGATGTTTCACATTTGCAGACATTAAAACTTGTTGCTGAATTATGTAATGTCGCGATTCTAAAAATCAAACTCCAATAAGAATGTTCTTTAGACAAGGGTTCGTTGGAACTGGAATAAGGAAGGCGATATTGTTTGATGAATTTTAGTGGGTTTCGTTTGGTTCAATGTTGATTAGTGACGTTAAAAGATTAGTAACAGATAATGTCGCCAGCTAACTATGAACATATCTTTTCGGAATACATTGATAGATTCTTACAGAACATTCTCATGTCATTCGGGTATATGGTCTTTCAAAAAATTGTTATTCACTCAGTGGAAGGGAAGCTTCCCAGATTCTCCAACCGTAGGTTTACATAGCACCGTAACAGCGAAGAAATTCTATAGTGCTGTGGGTAGAAAAACGGAAAGACAGTTTCGTGCGGATCGCGACTGTGACAGTCTAGCTTTTCTATCGGCTCATGTGGCCATACTACGGTTACTACAAGAAATATTTTTTTTAAAGAGTGAATAAATTTATTTATTATATGCAAGCCTGTTCATTATCGCAAATTATCTGAAAGATATTTCTCGATATCCATATTGATGGATAACGAGTAATATCCATCAGTAGCTTCCTAGATGACGTCACGCTTCGGCGCCTGACGTCGCCTTGAACGTCGCATTGAAAGGACGATCAGCAGCTCTTTGTTATTGTCATGAAACTGTTTGCATTGGAATTGGGTTGAATATTGGGAAGTGTAAAATGTCACGTAGCATATAATAAAAAGGAAATCTACGCTATTTCAGTGAATATCGGAAATTATCTCAACCTTCAGGTCCACACGAAGCCATCTTTCTTAATCAACTTACCCAACTTGATTAATCAACTTACGTACAGAATAAGGACCCTTCTCATAATCTTGGGATTACCCTGTTTTGAGTGTGATTCAACAGCGTGGAGATACTCTGTTTATCATATAATCACCATCTGATAGCTCATTACGGAAAGTATCAGTTCACAACACGTTTAATATAGAAATGGCGTCAGAAGCCAGCGTCGACGGTGCAACGTTGTGAGTGAGTTGGTTTCCTTAATAAAATTGATTTAATCTTCTCTTACATTTCATTGACTCTTTATATAATGGAAAAGCAGACAAAATTAAAAAAAAGCAAGAAATTTTGGAGTAACTAAACATTTTTCTTTTTGCCTCAGAAACATAGCTTACAGTTAAAACTAGAAGTCCTGTCACGAACAGTGCGCTTATCTAGGCTTAATTGTGCGTAGGAATTGCGTGCAATTGCCATATCGAATGGCATCCAAAGCACGACAGGTTCTCCTGGCAAACGCAGGCAATGTTTCTGCCAATGGACCTCCGGGTTACCCGGAGGTCAACTGGCTGAAACATTGCTTGTGCACAGGCCATATGTACATAATTTGATGGCCTTACTATGGTCATAACGCGTATATTAACGCACAGATGGACGTGCTATTTGTGCGAATGTCATGACATGACTTCTTGTTTTAACTGTATGCCCCTCATTGGAACGCCCTCGAGGAGCCCGTTCCAGTGAGGTACATTAGGTTATGGTTTCATGGCAATTGTTGAAAAAATAATAAAATTTGTTTGGCGATTTTTGTGAATAGCTTAATCGTTACGTTAGGTAAAATGTTAAACTACACATTATGTAACAAAAAAATCTCAAATTCGTGACGATTTGACATGACATTTCTCCTTCACTAAAATCGATCTGAGCCTCGGCAAACCTCGGCAAACCTCGGCTCAGGTCGATTTTTAGTGAACTCGATATAGAAATGTTATATAAAATCAGGATTGGTTGGACATCCCCTATTACTAAACTTTACCGGTGAGTTTTTTATCCACCTTTTTATCATCTTGACACGTTGTTGTTTGTCTGAAGACCTTTTATCCTGTAAAGATTTTTGATGTTGAACTTTGATCCGTACCGCCGTTAAAACACCCCATTAGACAGCAATGAAATGTTTCGTGCCATCGCCGATGAGCGAACAAAATCTATGGTTTGTAAGAAGAATGAAAGTCATTCCATATATCACGCTAATACGGAGTAATCGCGAAGCTACAGACAACAAGTTCTACTTCCGCGTACGGAAATAGCTGTTTCTTCGCTTTTCCGAAGAAAACAGAGGGAAAAAACCCTGCGAAAGTGAGAACGCCAGTTGCCCAAGGACAATGCTGAAATTGCTAATTTCATCAACAAATTAAAAATAATTTAATTTCCGGCACAAAACACGCGTGGAGTCGTAATCCGATCTTACAGTGCTGCAACACAACGAATGTGGGTGTTTAATCTTAAGATAGTTTTGTTAGACTGCATATAATCTTTCGCTCAAAGTGAAATCTAGGGGGGGGGGGGGGGTGATACACTGAATAACAAATAGATAGATCAGGTGTTGTTTGTGTTAATCAGAATTAGTTCCACGACCCAAAAGTGTTGTGGGAAAAAGATCTTACAAATATTAAATAATGCGCTCAACTGAGCTCTCTATATATTGTGTACGGGGGTGGGGTGGGGGTGGGAGGTTGGGGGTTGGGGGGTGGGGTTGGTACCATACAAAATAGCGGTGGGTTTTAAACCCTTTGAGACCTTAATTATCCTGACGTTCAAACGTCACTGGGAATTCAGTTTCTTCAATGTTTTTTTCAAAATGCGACGATATTAAATAATGTGCTTAGCTGCGCTCTCTATATATTGTGTACGGGGGTGAGGTGGGGAGGGGGTGGGAGGTTGGGGTTGGGGGGTGGGGTTGGTACCATACAAAATAGCGGTGGGTTTTAAACCCTTTGAGACCTTAATTATCCTGACGTTCAAACGTCACTGGGAATTCAGTGTCTTCAATGTTTTTTTATAAAATGCGACGTTAAACGTCGGAAAGAAAAAATAACAAGATATTTTTCACATTAGTGATTATCTGGTTGAGGGCTAGATTATTTTTGGTGGTCTGATTTTGTTATTCAAAACTTGTTTTATTACAAATTATTGGAGAGTTGCCCAGGGGCACTCTCCAATAATTTGTAATAAAACAAATTTAAATAAACAAAATATTATTTGTGTTTGACTGAATATGAAATATAAGCAAGGAAAGTTTTGTCATTTACTCTGGTATTCTCATGTTTTGAAAGCCCTGAAAGTGTCTTCTCAACCATTTTAGAAGTTTTGACAGCAGGAGTAGTAGTGCTCGCACGTTTCAGGGGCAGGTTGGGGGATCTCATCGGGGGATCTCATGTGACGTCATAGTCACGTGACGTAGTGGCGCCATGTTTGGGTGTCATGGTAACCCGCGTGAGCGGCCATGTTGTGACATCATCTCCATAGTGATACGTGGTGGTAGTACGCATGCGCAGCGCGTGTTGTTAGGGTGATACGTGTTTCCGTCGTCCATTTTTTATACTGGAAGCCGCCATCTTGGTTTCTATGGTAGCACGTGATTGCTATGTTACCAATGGCTTCTGACAAGATGGGGTATGTTCGGTGGGTATGTTCGATTGAATCGGAGTAAATCTGATTACCACAAACAACCCTACAATCCCCCAAATCACCAAAATCCACCCAAAATCACCGAAATTGACTTTATTTCCCCAATTGATCGGCTTAGCACGTAGTGCTATAGTACTAAGGGGTGCAAGGGGTGCATTCGACTGAAGTGGAGTAATGTTCTGGCTTAGAATTCTCCCAGAATCCCTTTTTGGATCTCTATCCCATGACGTTTTTCCCCTATTAAGAATAGCACGTAGTGCTATAGGACAAATTTACCCAGAATTTTCTGCTTCTATCTATATATGCAATAGTTATCGTTAATCTGGCCATGTTCCTTTATTCTAGAGTATACTCCAGTAGCGTAGAAGAGCCTATTATTTGGAACAGCTTTACTTATTATTACTATATTTAGCAATTTCCGGTCTATTCTTGTTAGTTCTGACCCTATTCTGAGTACTCTTGTTGTTTCATTTATATAACTAACCAATCAGATTGCTTGATTTTCCATAACCTGTATACAGAGTTATCTCCCTAGTGTATAATAAAAGCCTATATCCAATGGCACCCCAATTTAGGCACCCCTTTTTTGAAAAACATACATATGTATGACCTTCGGCACCCCTTTTTTGTCATATGTGCTTATGTGAAAAAGCACAATGTGACACAATGTGCCCTAGCACTTAGGCACATGATTTATGTGCCGATATGTGCTTATGTGAAAAGGCACAATGTGACACAATGTGCCCTAGCACATAGGCACATACGGGTATTTGAGGATACCTATTGCCTGGTATTGTATTATTCGAGGATACCTACTAGAGAATCCCTTTTTTGTCATATGTGCTTATGTGAAAAGGCACAATGTGACACAATATGCCCTATCACATAGGCACATACGGGTATTTGAGGATACCTATAGCCTAGTATTGTATTATTTGAGGATACCTATCTAGGATACCTTCTGGAGAATCCCTTTTTGTCATATGTGCTTATGTGAAAAAGCACAATGTGACACAATGTGACCTAGCACATAAGCACATGCTTTATGTGTCGATATGTGCTTATGTGAAAAGGCACAATGTGACACAATGTGCCCCATCACATAGGCACATACGACCAAAATGGGATTCCATAGCCACAGGAGTTTTCGCAAAAGGGATTCCACAAATGGGATTCCATTTTCATCTTGTCGCCAAAGCTCCAAGCCCACTACAGGTCTATGGTCTATCTGTCCTATCATTAGCTTCTACAGCAGTCTTGTTCCATTGTGGCCTTGTACCAGTACTATTGACTAAACTACCATCCATTACTTCCTAGCTATACCTTCGCTCAAACCTTCAAAATGTTCAATCAGTGTATACATATAACACATTCCGTAATTGAGATTCCTAGCCGATTCCGTAAAATATGGATTCCGTGTTTTTACATAAATTATCGAAAAATTCTACCCTCCATTGTGAACTATAGAACGCTCAATCCTATACGATGTACCCCAATAACTACTTTAACTCCTAGATGGTTGTATGTTGAGAGAATGATTCAGTTTTGCCTGGGGTCTTTTACTAACGAAAGTGATGTTTTTTCACAATACCACTTCTTTCTTAGGTCAAAAAAGATGGATGACCGACGGAAAGGGGGGCTCATACGTGACCAGGCTTAAAAAGTAATCGGAACACCACTGTGGTGATCTGAATACTTTTGAATGGGGGAAATGGGTCTATCTTTATATTATTGAGGCGGCCCTAAAAAGGGCCTTGGGCAGCGATCTATGATCGCTGCCCAAATTTGCTTCCCCTTGGGAAACGCATCGGATTTTCTATAATTCTTTCCCTGTATTCGCTATAGGACTGGGTCCTATAGACCCAGTCCCGCCACCCCCCCTCTTATTTCTTTCATTAGTGAATGGTGGTTCATGCGAACCACCAGTTTATGAATTTTGTCTCTTAGCTCAACTGGGAGAAAATCCATTGCGAGAAAGGGAGCCCGACGAACGATTCCAGCGTTATTTTATAAACTCCTGACGGACGTCTAAGAAAGCCTTTGTTTACTTGCGAGTATCGAAGCAGAATTTTCTTTCGGTTCCAGACATTCGTGTTTCATCGTGGACACTAAATGTATTGGCGTTTCATTATTTGGTAATGCTTTGTAATAAGTAATATACCAAAATAATCCTTAGACATCGCTTGCTTCATAAATATTACTAGGGTGTTACTAACCATATTTCTATGTTAGTTACACGAAATTGTTTTGAACGTAAAATCCATTGGAAATACTAATTGTCACTTCAACAGCTTTCGGGAATTTCTCGTGGACAACCTGTTATACTTTCTTGTAATGATATGGACGCGCAGTCATAGTAAAAGATTTTAATATACAATAATCACAAACAAAGCCAAAAATTATTGTATACGTGAAACATTTGCAACAGAGGGGAAAACAAACAAAACTCTCCAATGTTATAGTTCGTGTCAGACGCTGGCTAGGTTGGGTAGACTAAAAAATTGAGAATGTGTGGCGGAACTCAGTGTCCGGAATCTATCATAATAAACACAAATTCTCAGTTATACAACAAACTACATCATTATGTTGTATTATACACGTTAATACTAATATAGAAAGTTTCTTTAATACCCTCGAGTGTTGATGAAAAAACACGGAATCCATATTTTACGGAATCGGCTA